>JAJOZX010001922.1:680000-765238 GCA_023014485.1 Bathynomus jamesi | reverse complement strand
TAACTCACAGTCATACCATGCAAAACAAACATGCAAGAAAGAGAGTTAATTATTATGATAATAATAATAATCATAATTATAATAATTATTATTATGATAATAATAATAATTATAATAATTATTATTATGATAATAATAATAATAATTATAATAATTATTATTATGATAATTAATAATAATTATAATTATTATTATGATAATAATAATAATAATTATAATAATTATTATTATGATAATAATAATAATAATTATAATAATTATTATGATAATAATAATAATAATAATTATAATAATTATTATGATAATAATAATAATAATAATAATTATAATAATTATTATTGATAATAATAATAATAATTATAATAATTATTATTATGATAATAATATATAATTATAATAATTATTATGCTAATAATAATAATAATTATTATTATGATAATAATCGCAAATCCGCAAACTCAAACCTTACCTTCCGCAACCGCAAATCCGCAAACTGCTTGCCATTTTTTGTGCCGCAAAAATCGCAAATCGCAAACGCAAACCATATTTCCAATTTTTACAGTGCTGGGCACTTCCGCAAACACTTCCGCAAACCGCAAATTCCGCAATCGCAATTTTAACTATAAAAAGTATCCAAAACATTAAAGAGGTATAAAAAGTTTTTATATCTTTTTAATGTTTAATGTTTTAGCCTTGTTTTTATTAAAAAGATGCACGGGGCGGCGGAGTGGCGGGAAAGATGACGCGCTGCCTGCCAGCCAATTGGCGGCCAGTGACAGCAGCGTCACAGCACTAGCGGGCTTGGCCAGTGGCCGCGTTAGGGTGGCTCACTTTTCAATTTTTTTTTAAAAGTATAAGTTATCGGTTTTTCCCATTATTTGGCACTATACTAGCACATTGGTACCATTTTTACAAAAACTGATCATTTTAGGGGTCTCGCATCGACCTTGAATTTACGAGTTGTTTTTTTTTTAAATGCGTACTTTTTAACTTTTTACTGAATCAATATAAATCATTAAGTAGGGATGTTTTCTGAATCCTCTTGATGAGAGAAGTCGTTTTGGGTGTGCCTACCAATGTCATACGACTAACGGTTTAAAAGTTGTGCCTGTATACAGGTAATACCAATGTGCTAGTATAGTGCCAAATAATGGGAAAAACCACGATCACCTATACTTTTCAAAAAATCAGCAATAGCAGACAAATAAGGAAGAAGAAACAATAACTTAAACAATCACTTTTGCATTGTATTGACCACTATCACACGTCCTGGCTGCAACTTGTCCCTCTGTGCTATGTCATCGTGGCGAGTGATGACTTCTTGAGTCGCCGAGCTCTTTCCGGTTCTTTTCCACTACTTGCAGAAGATCCTGCAGCTGTGCCTCGTCCTTTGTGACCGTGTTCGCATAGTCTTGTATCAGTTGGACAACTGCCCCTGCACCCTCCCCGTGTTTTGGTGGAGTGTGTCGAAGCAGAGTCCGATGACGCTCTCCTCACATCCCCAATCTTCGAGAGCATGTATGGTTGCCCGCGCCTGCGCAGTCCGGTGCCGTCAGCAACAGCTGAGACTGACAGCAACTTTCCTTCTGTGCAATGAGGAGTCCCGGAGATGAGAATTGCTTGGCGGTGCTCCGCCGTTCAAGGAAGTTTCTGAAACACACGCCATATATTTCAATTTCATGGTTGTAAAGTACCTATTTTTGTTCACATTCAGTTCTCTTTTTAATTGACATTATGCTTCATGAATCTCATTACTAAATTGATAGCTATGAAACTTAATCAACTGACCTTGACCATTTTGCCATCCAGTGGACAACAATGTGCCTCGGTGGCGTGAAGGAGTCCTTCACAGCCGCGCCCACTTCACGTGCGATGTGACACTCTTCCCCGGCGAGCCGTTTTCTTTCGAGATGCTGAACTGATTGAGTCTGCTGGTGGATCCGCTCGAACGTGTGATAGCAGCCACAATGCTTACTACCTATGTAGAGAATGGAAAGTGGAAAGGAAACTGTCAAGAATACATGTGGGTTACGGGACAATTTAAAACTGACGCTATCGATGAATACTATACACAATACGCACCTGATTATTGGACATGCGGAAACGATCAGCCACTTCCATGACAGCAGGTGCATTAAGGACGCGGCGAGGAAGATTGACAGACACACTTAGCCTCTTTCGGCAGGGGGAACGCTAGTTTCTGTCTCCGACTCTCCTGACATGCCAGTATCAATCATTCTCCTGGCCTCTCTCGGTTTCGTATGCACACTTTGGTTTGCGGCTCCTGGCGAGGACGTTTTCTTCCTTCCTGTAGCTTTCTTTTTACAGCGAAAACTTTATCGTTCCCGCTCATCGTTGCCACCCGAGGACCACGTTGATCGAGGTAGAAGTCAATGTCTTCTTTCTTGTCCTTTGTCGGACAGCAGTCGATTCTTCTTTTATCTTCGACAGCGTCAGATGCGCCGATATCCCACAGCTTGTCCACACTGTCCGAAAACTTCTGCCGTTTTCCTCCGCGTCAGTTTCTCGTTTTCTGCTCTTTTGGAGTAAGTGCCACTCTTTCCACAATGCCTCTAGCTTCCGTTCGCAGTTGAGCTTTGTGATTGTTTTAATGCGGGCCATGTTCCAAAACTTTAAGATGTTGTTTTACGGTTTCTTTGAATGCGTCTTTCCTGTTAGCAGTGTACTGGATAACACTGAATAGTATTGCAAAACCTGCCGTGTTGTTGGCAATTTGCTACCACTGACGGAGGACGAACGGTTGGCCAACTAAAAAAATTTCCGAGGCCGATCTTAGAGAAGGTAGCGATGTTATTTTCGCCTTTCCTTTTGATGACTCTCTATTTGTAGCTTCAAGAATTCTTCCAGTTATGTTTGCCATCGATTTGTCCATGACAAAGGATGAGGAACTCAGACAGAATTTCAAAATGTTATGATCTGCAAAAAGAAATAGGTTAGGTACCTGGCACAGGCATAGTGCATTTCTAATTACCTATATACATTATACTTCCGCCCGGGTATGGTGACTCATTTTTTTGAAAAGTATAGGTGATCGTGTTTTTCCCATTATTTGGCACTATACTAGCACATTGTATTACCTGTATACGCAGGCCACTTTAACCGTTAGTCGTATGACATTGGCAGGCACACCAAACGACTTCTCTCATTAAGAGGATTAAGAAAACATCCCTACTTAATGATTTATCTTGATTCAGTAAAAAGTTAAAAGTACGCCATTTTTAAAAAAAAACTAGTAATTTCAAGTCGATGCGAGACCCCTAATATTGATCAATTTTTGTGAAATGGTACCATGTGCTAGTATAGTGCCAAATAATGGGAAAACCACGATCACCTATACTTTTCAAAAAATTGAAAAGTGGGCCACCCTAGCCACGTGGGAAATTTGCGGAAAGATTTGCGTTTGCGGTCTTAGTTTCCGGAACGCAAATTCACTAATTTGCGCATGACTTTGCCGCAAACGCAAATCCGCAAACGAAAAACATACTTCCGCAATTGCGGAATTTGCGGTTTGCGAAGTGTTTGCGAAGTGCCCAGCTCTGATTATATATAATAATAAAATTATTATTATTATTATTATAATAATAAAATTGTTATTATGATAATTATTATTATTATTATAATAATAATAATTATTATTATGATAATTATTATTATAATAATAATTATTATTATGATAATTATTATAATAATAATAATTATTATTATGATATTATTATAATAATAATAATTATTATTATGATAATTATTATAATAATAATAATTATTATTATGATAATTATTATATATACTGATAATTATTATTATGATAATTATTATTATTATGATAATTATTATAATAATACTATTATTATTATGATAATTATTATTATTATAATAATAATATTATTATTATTATGATAATTATTATTATTATTATTATAATAATAATAATTATTATCTTGTCCTGATCCCCTACCTTGCAACCAAAATAAAGTTCGTATGCTTTTTTGACGAGAGGGGTGAAATTTCGCCTTTGAGATTTAAAAGTTAACTCTCCGCACACATAACAGAAACAGTTTGGATGGTTGACACACTTACGTGGTATTCTGTCATGAAACAATATAAACGCACTGACACAAAAAATGATTAAGGAAAACTACGAATAAAATGCACGATGTTCACTGAGCGAAATCAAGTGGGTAACTGACAAATAAAGTCAACAGTGATGTGCAGCAACTTATAAGCAGAGGAGGAGCAAGGGGCAAACCCTGCTCTCTCCTTATTCTGACTCAAATCCTAAGTAATGCAAATTCGTATGTCACTCTAAAACTGTGGGTGATAGAAAAATTCTGTTTTCATTTCCGTAATCAACATAAAAAATTACATATAGTTCAAATAAAATTATCTCTGTGACAAAAACTTTGTTGACCAGTGAATTATTATTACTAGTACAGTTCCCGCCGCTTCGCTGACGGTTAAACAGGCTAAACTACAAAAAAAGAACCCAGCCGTGAAAATTTTGAGCTTCACATTGTGTCAACATTTCTGAATCTGGTGACGGACAGACAGACGGACAGACGGACAGCTCTCTTATTATAATATAGATGATAATAATCTATCTATTATTATATTATAATAAGAGCTGTCCGTCTGTCCGTCACACTTTCAGAAATTGTGAGAAAAAATTGTGAGAAAAAAATTCAGAAATTGTAAAAAAAATTCAGAAATTGGGGGAAGGGTGGGGGTGGGGGTAATGGGGGATGGGTGGGGTAATGGGGAGGGGTGGGGGTAATGGGGGAGTGGGTTAGCCCCCAAGTTGTATGAATGGGGGTGAGGAGGTTTTGGGAGATACCAGATTCAGAAATGTTGACATAATGTGAAGCTCAAAATTTTCACGGCTGGGTTCTTTTTTTGTAGTTTAGCCTGTCTAACCGTCAGCGAAGCGGCGGGAACTGTACTAGTCTATACTATAATAAGAGAGCTGTACATCCGTCTGTCCGTCACACTTTCAGAAATTGTGAGAAAAAATTGTGAGAAAAAAATTCCGAAATTGTAAAAAAAATTCCGAAATTGTATTACGAGCGGCAATGTGAAGCTCAAGATTTTCATGACTGTGTTCTTTTCTGTAGTTTAGCAATGGGGGAAGGGTGGGGGGTGGGGTAATGGGGGATGGGTGGGGTAATGGGAGGGGTGGGGGTAATGGGGGAGGGGGTTAGCCCCAAGTTGTATGAATGGGGGTGAGGAGGTTTTGGGAGATACCAGATTCAGAAATGTTGACATAATGTGAAGCTCAAAATTTTCACGGCTGGGTTCTTTTTTTGTAGTTTAGCCTGTCTAACCGTCAGCGAAGCGGCGGGAACTGTACTAGTCTATACTATAATAAGAGCTGTACATCCGTCTGTCCGTCACACTTTCAGAAATTGTGAGAAAAAATTGTGAGAAAAAAATTCAGAAATTGTAAAAAAAATTCAGAAATTGTATTACGAGCGGCAATGTGAAGCTCAAGATTTTCATGACTGTGTTCTTTTCTGTAGTTTAGCAATGGGGGAAGGGTGGGGGTGGGGGTAATGGGGGATGGGTGGGGTAATGGGGAGGGGTGGGGGTAATGGGGGAGGGGGTTAGCCCTCAAGTTGCATGAATGGGGGTGAGGAGGTTTTGGGAGATACCAGATTCAGAAATGTTGACACAATGTGAAGCTCAAAATTTTCACGGCTGGGTTCTTTTTCTGTAGTTTAGCCTGTCTAACCGTCAGCGAAGCGGCGGGAACTGTACTAGTAATAATAATAATAATAATTATCATAATAATATTATTATTATTATGATAATAATAATAATAATTATAATTATCTGTTCATGTGGTTCATTCGGTTCACTTGAAGGAAACTTACGAAAATCTTGAGCTTCTTCTAGCTAAGGTTAATAGTCCGGTAGCACAGACCCTGATTTTACTGGAACCGTGCATTGTTTGTTATAAAGCAAATTTTTACATATTTTGAAAGCTTATACCACCCCATTCAAGAATCCATCGGGTGTACACCTGAACCCCGCTTGGCTTTTTCAATATGGACGCCATTTTCCAAGATGGCCGGCGAAACTGAAAAATCCCATATCCTGGTCAATACTTGATGGATTTTGATGATCTTGGTGTCATTTCTAGGGTTTTTTAGGATGTTGAGTCGATCTGGAGGGGTTGCAGATAATTTGGGAGTCGTTTTGACCCACATTCGTCAATACTCAAGGTCATTGGAGGTCAAACGCCCCCCGAAATAAGGAATATCCCATATCCCGGGCAGTCGTAGAGATATTTTGGTGATCTTACTGTCGTTTTTATGGTTTTGGGCGAGACTGATTAGTTCTATAGGGTTTAAAATGAAATCAGGGATTATTTTCCCCGTGGTAAGGTGAATTCGAATATGTCTAAGTAATTATTCCTCTTATTTTTTTCAGGTTGTTGAGGTTATTGCTGATGGTTTGATGACGTCTTGGTTGTGCTGATTCCAAAATTGTTTTTTGACTGGTGAATATGGAGAATATACCAGGTGAGCATTGTTTAGTTTTCATTTGCTGAAGATTAATTATTTCAATGCGATTTGTACTCTGAAGAATGGGTAAACAAAATTCTTATTTTTCAGGTTCTACAAAAGCTGCAGACGAATGTTTCTTCAAGGATTTCCTGCGTAGCTGTCCTGGAGGTCAGAAAGGCCTTTCAAATTGTGGGAGGATTCAGAAAATCATAGAGAGCAGCGACATCAGAGAGCAGCCAGATGTTCGAGCGAGACTAGAGCCTCTCTTGGAAGATGGAGCAAAAATCCTTTGTTGTCACAAGAACAACTGAAAATATGTTGCCATATTTCTTCGCTGCTGGGCATCACAACTACAGTTGATATGGCCTCTTCTTCGTTCAATCTGTGACGTGGTTACTTGAAGAAGTCTTAGATGCATTTATGAGAGGAGAGGGTTCTATGCATCACATGGATGGACTCTGGAATGGGGTGCCAACCGACCAGTTCCCGGAGAGTACCTGGATGTGTCGTGGGAAGGGCCCTAGTGGTGTCATTGGTAACACCCAAAATTCACAAGTGATGGCCACGTGGGTATACAGCCTCAATGCTCGTGTGAGTCTGACTGCTGACCTCCTAGATATGAGTGAGCACCTAGAAACATTCCATCTGTACCACAAAGAGGAGGCAGGAGGTCGCATCAAACATGATGGAGAAGATCGCCAATCACTTCATGATTCCCTTTCTAAGTGCATGGACCCAGAGTCACATCCAGGAGGCAACTTATACAATATTCAGACAGGGCAGCTTGCATCTCCAGATGCCAATGCCGATAGAGCTGTTAATATTGGAAAGACGCAACTGGCACAGCACGAGTCATCATGGCCACAAGGCTTTTATGGCACCATTTCCAAACATGTCATCACCTTTGCAAGTAAAATGAAACATATCAAGGTGGGTGCCCACTTGGTTATGGACCAAGAAGCGATTTATGCACGCGTCATCGGGCGTCATCGGTTTGCTGATGAGCGAACGCGAACTTGACTTGACCCATGTATTCTCAACAGAGCTTGCGGCATACCCACCCGCACTGTTCCAACCAGATGGCTTAATGAGAACTGCAGCTAAGTCCGCATTGAAGCAGAACTTGGGAGTGGAAACATCCTCTCGAACATGGGGTCGACCAACAGTTATCATCATGGATGTGTCACCTGTTTTGTGGACAGTCGACTGGCCTGCTAGTGGCACAGTTGCTACATTTATCTAAACCTTCAAAGTATGGCTACCGAAACATCTTTCTCATGCATCTGTAGTACTAGCTTTTGATCGCTACTATGATTTCTCTCCGAAATCAAGCACTCGGGCAATGAGAAGCAAGAGCAGCAGAGTTCACAAGCTGGACCTCAACACCCCATTGCCTACAAGAGACGCTGTTCTCACGTGCATTGCGAACAAGGAGCAACTAAACAGGCTGCTCTGTGAGCAAATCCTTGCTGACAGTGAGTATCTCGCAACTGTAACCCAAGACCATGAGCTAGTGCTTGCAGGATGGCAGACCATACCGACTACCATTGTGCGAGGCAGGAGTCGAGCAGCATTGGAGCTCTCATCATCTCATGAAGAGGCTGACGTGATAATAACACAACACGCTATCGCACAAGCTGAGAAAGATTCTGATGCCCGCATCTCCATCATTTGTGATGACACAGACGTGTTTGCCATGCTGACACTTCTATGAATTTAAGAAACAAGGCTTTCCCATGATTATGGAGTCTCCAATGCGTGGCAGAAAATCAGTGGACATCCGAGCGAGCAACTGTAACCTAGCACAAAGACATCATCCCACAAATCTTCAAACTACACGCTTTGAGTGGTTGTGACACAGTTGCAGCAATACATGGCATCGGCAAAGCCACTGCCATTGCCACAGCCGAGAAGGGTCGGAAGCTAGACAAGCTGGGGTCCCTTGATGCATGCTTTGACCATATCGAGAAAGAGGCAACAGCGTTCATTGTTGCATGCTATGGGGATAAGAAATCCTGCACCCAAACTATGTTCTCTACCACCAACAACTGAAGCTTTCCATCAAAATGTGCTCAGAGCCCACTTCACTGTGGCGAACTGGCTCGATGCACTAAAGTGTGACCCCCCACCACTTGATTCTGTGCATTATGGATGGGAGAGACGAAACAAACAGAGTTTTCATCCCAAAAACAGTTGGTGAAGGAGTGTGCTTAGCACCAGATGAAGTTCTGAAGCTAATCAGATGTGGGTGTGAATCACAATCAGCATGCAGGGGGAGTCGCTGCGGCTGCATGGGACGCGGAATCCCTTGCACAATGTTCTGTGCATGTGGCAGCGGCTTGGATTGCAACAATCCATTGACCCAAAACGCAAACGAAGAGCAGACTGATGATCCTGACACAACCATGTCTTTTGATATTTGACCCCAATAAATGGTTACCTAATGTGAATAACTGCATCAAAGTTGTCAATGCCAATCCCCCAGCTAGGTATGAGCTTTGTTTTGCTTACGAGGTCATACCTTGTAGCTTTGCAACCTTCCATAAAATGCATGTGCCCTGCACTTCAGCATAAATTGTGGTTTATATCCGAATATCCATATCCATATAATGTGGGTTATGTCATTTAAGCATTATGATCTGGTTTTATCTGCAGAAAAGATGTTAAGTGCTCAGCAGTTAGCTAGATTGCAGAAATTGTCACTGAAATAAAGCAAATACAGTGACGTCAACTGTGGCATTATCATATTTCAAGGCCAAACTTTAACCTCAAATGACCTTGACTTGACCCATGGAGTTGCAAAATGATATCCTACTGTTACCATGTGCCTATAGAACTACTCAGTCTCACCCAAAACCATAAAAACGACAGTAAGATCACCAAAATCTCTCCACGACTGCCCGGAATATGGGATATTCCTTATTTCGGGGGGCGTTTGACCTCCAATGACCTTGAGTATTGACGAATGTGGGTCAAAACGACTCCCAAAGTATCTGCAACCCCTCCAGATCGACTCAACATCCTAAAAAACCCTAGAAATGACACCAAGATCATCAAAATCCATCAAGTATTGACCAGGATATGGGATTTTTCAGTTTCGCCGGCCATCTTGGAAAATGGCAGCCATATTGAAAAAGCTAAGCGGGGATCAGGTGTACACCCGATGGATTCTTGAATGGGGTGGCATAAGCTTTCAAAATATGTCAAGATTTGCTTTATAACAAACAATGCAGGGTTCCCACCCCGTGCAAACGGACTATAAATATAAAGAACACAGTTGGCTACTTTGTAGAGATTTGAAAGTGATTTGTATGTTGTTAGGTCAACAACCAGGTTATACGAAGTTTCCATGTTTTTTGTGTGAACGGGATACCGAGCAAGAACTCAGCACTGGATAAAAAAGGAATGGCCACACAGAGTCAACCTGACACCTGGTTCTGAAAACATTCAACGTGAAAGTTTGGTTGACACGAAGAAAGTCCTTTTACCTCTGCTTCACATGAAATTGGGCTTGATGAAGCAATTTGTTAAGGCCTTGGACGAAGATGGAGATAAAATTAAGTATCTGCGTGGTAAATTCCCAACTCTTTCGGAAGCAAAATTGAAAGGAGGAATTTTCGTTGGTTCCCAGATTAGAAAACTTACTTTGGATGAACACTTTGAAAGAACAATGAACAATCTAGAACAATGAACAATCTTAAAAAAGAAGTGTGGATTGCTTTTAAGGATGTTATCAGCAAATTTTTGGGGAACGACAATAGCCCAAATTACCAAAACATTGTGAACAACATGCTAAATAAGTTCAGTGTGATGGGTTGTAATATGAGTTTAAAATTACATTTCTTACATTCACACTTGGATTACTTCCCTGAGAATCTCGAAGCACTCAGCGAAGAACAAGGAGAACGGTTTCACCAAGACATCAAAGAAATGGAGGAGAGATGTAAATTGAAATAAATAATTTTTTTGTTGTTGTTTTTCCCTTCCAGTTTGCAGAAAATCCTTACGTGATTGAAAAAAAATGGACACCTTATTCGAAATCAGTGTAGTTGAATTATATAAAATCAGTTATTAGTATGAAAACAACTCGTACAAAGTTCTCATTCGCAGGCCTGTGTTATAGTTATAATTATTATTAGAATTATAACAACAACAACGTAAAAGTGAACAAACAATGAATAATTCCTATATTCATATAATTCTTGTATTCATTCGTATAATTCTTGGGTACTTACGTATTATCGGGACTACCAAACTGTTTATTTTGTATTTTTGCTCTCGTCATTTTCGTTTAAACTAACGAAAATATCACAACTTAACCTAACCAATCATCAAGGGCGTACAGTTGACCTAACTGGGCATTCAGTTGACCTAACATGTTAATATTGGTTATTTCACCTAAATATCTTCTCATCTTTTCATATTAGGCACTCACTGTCACATTTCGGGCAAGTTAAGGATGAGAGAATAACGTCGTAATTGATAAAAACATCCAGTTCTTTGTCTTCATAAAACGGAAAATGCCTGGTTAGGTCAACTGAATGCCCGGTTAGGTCAACTGTACAACCTTGATGATTGGTTCGGTTAAGTTGTGATATTTTCGTTAGTTTAAACGAAAATGACCAGAGCAAAAATACATAAACAGTTTGATAGTCCCGATAATACGTTAAGTACCAATTCTTGTATTCCTTCATATAATTCTTGTATTCATTCATATAATTCTTATATTTATATAATCTTTATATTTATATATTCATTTTTACATATAGTCCAAATTCACAAAACGCTGATGAAGTTTGGATAAAATTATTGATTCGCTTTCTATTTTATTTCTGCTAAATAATTGGTGAATTATTTCTTTTTAAATTACTTAATCACTTTTTCAGATTTAGTTCAATGTAATCTTGTTAAATTCTACAATGTTCATTTTCTGTATACATTCTCTCCATTGTAAAAGATGAAGTCATATCTTGCTTAATTAATTTTAAATCTTAAGCATTTAATTTTTGCTGATATGCATGATTAATTGTAATTCATAATAAAATGCATATTTCAATTTTCCTTTTATTAACTCGGCAGATCATGACATCAGATCTATCAATATGCGGTTTAAAATAAAAATATGGCTTCATCTTCAAATATCTTGCTTATCTGTCTAGAGTCTAGACATTGCTACAGCTAAAATATTTACCTTATCTTCAAATATTTTGCAAAATAATGCAGCTTATTGAGAATAAAAACAAAACAAGTAAACATTAAATAATAATGTCAACAAAATTTCAGTATATAAAGCCGAACAATTTTTCAAATGTTCATTCTGATTGTCTGATCTGACTTAGAGGCTGAGCCATTACCTGTAACATTTTAGCAGTAAACTACATAAAGAATATCTTTGTCTTCTCCTTCGAGTCTTGTTCTCTTCAGAGAACTTAGTCTTAAATAGAGGAAAATAATTTCCCGATACATTACAAGAAGAATCGGGGAACCTTCTGATAATTTAGTAAGCTTCACCGATTCCAATCCATTACAAGAAGTCGGAAAGTAGTATAAGAGAAACTACTGCGATTTCCTATACGGTACCAGCTACTCCAGAATAACAAATCCGTTGCTGCCAACTAACCAGAACCCCCGTCAACTTCGAACCGCCCAAGTCCATAGACGGAGGGGGTTAGCAATAACAATAATAATAATAATAATAATAATAATTATAATAAGGGAAGGTGGTAGGATAAGTTTTCCTTAATTGAAGGTTCAATGAGTTGAGTCAGTGCAAATTTTTAACCCGCAACATCACTCGCTTCATATTCAAGAGGTTCTCAAACTTTTTGTCATTTCGTACCCTCTGATTCATCAGACAATCAGCTAGTACCCCAATTACTAACAATTCACGCAAGATACAGAAATATCAATAATGCATGCTTTATTAAATGAATAAACAAAAAACTACACGTGTAAATAAAATTAGGGTAGCTATAATTCTTGAATTTTAGTATGAAGGATGTGCGTGATGTGTGGAAACTAGTTTCTCATTTTGTGGAATAAATGTTTCCAAAATTTTTTTTTTAGAATATTCACTCGAATTATGTCGAAACAAACAAATATATATCGCGTAAATTTTGTCCATTTCTTCCCGTACCCCAGCTTGAGAGCCCCTGATATACAGCTTATTTTACAGTAGTATAGAATAATTACTTGAAAACTAGAAAATTGCCAAAACTACCATTTATTATTTAAATGTTCAACTTTAAAAAACTATCAAATAATTCCGTAATGTAGTTTAGGTCGTGTCTCAAAATGTGAAATTTTCCGATACCAATGGCTCGACGAACAGTAGATTCAAATAGTTCAATCGTAATACTACGTGTTCTTTACCAATACTTACCAGTAAGAACCATGGAATTCGCAAAACTTTTTAAACACACTGTAAATTTAGATGGAAAACCCAATTTACCAACGAATGGTGCGTTTTGTAATACAGTATAGTGTGCGCGCACATAGCCATATTAACATGCTCGCGGAAGGCTAAATGTGCAATTTAGGCCGGGTCAAATTTCTGGGGGCAGATCGGGCACTATGTGGGGCTTATGAATTGGGGTCCTGACCAACATACTCGCTGGATTACCCGAGCAAACCGGATTCTTCGTTTATATGTATCGACTTTGCATCCCGAACAAAATCTGAAAGAACTGGTAACCATCGTCATGAAATCATATACTCCTGGATGGTTTCATATCAAATCCCATCCTAAAGCTACTGACGGAGCACGGAGTTTTTTTTCATTTGATTGTCTTGATGGGAGGATTGGAAGGAAAACATCGCATTATTATGGAACCGGTGTTCCGTAATAATGCCTATTTTGCCAATCCCGAAGCTATCCTACTGCCAATGCTTACTGATAGCAGACAACATGTCAGAGAAGATGCTCTTCAGAAGATACTTCTCAGTCGAACACGTTTCAGTGGCACACGAAATTTTGAGCTTCCTAAATCTCTAAATTTCGATTCCAAAGACTACTACGAGATGATTGACTGGAGAAAGGAAGCTATCAATCCTCCACCTTTGATAAGGAATTTCAGCAATGAAGAGCTACTGCATACAAGAACAGAACCCTTGAAAATTGCTGCCTTTTCATGCCACAGTCAGTGTGGAAAGTGCAGTGAACTTAGTGACAAAAGCATCAGAACAAAGGATTGGCTACGGCAATCGGCACAAATTTATCCTCAATCAAATGGAATCAAGAAAAAGACTGCCACAGTTTGAATGGAAAAGCCAATGGGGCCAAGGCACATCCACAAGTAATTAGTGAATTGTGAAGGTAATTTTTAAATTAAATTTTGTTTTTACTTCAAAGGTGTTTTGTGTAATAAATGGTACAATAGACTGACTGTCTTCTTTTCAGACAAATATACTAGGCCTATATGAGGTTTATGAATTGGTCTCCTAGGCAATCAGTACTCCAAACTAAAGTTTATGCCACCCTTTTCTATATACTGATAACACTTTGGGGATGCGGCAATTTTTCAAGGATTTGAAATTTCTTGGATAATTGCCTGAAAATTGCACATGAAGTATATTATGCAATTTTAAGGGGGGTCATCTCTATAAAAAGAATGCTCTAAATGATCTCCATTTTGATTTATGATTATTTTTAATTTGGGGGCGGAGCCAAAAATAAGAGGGAGTATGCTAGTGGTACGGAGGGGAGCATAAACTTTCTTTTGGAGTATGTTGGTCAGGATATCATTTCATAAACCCCACATAGTGCCCATCTAAAAAAAATCATTTTGACTAGATTCCGACCCGGCCTAAATTGTGCATTTTATTTTTCAGCGAACACAAGAGCATCGTGGCCCGGAGTCCGGCACTGATACCACTGAGCTACCGGGAGCTCTCACGCATTACAATTAGTATTTTAGTAAAGCTTTCAGAATACGCAAATTACAATTAAAAAAGAAAATTAATTGTTAACAAATTGGCTTAAATTGCAAATACCACCACCCTTTCAAAATATGCGCTAAAGAATGGCACCTTTCCAACCTAAGGCATTTTTCTTAAAAAGTTGACTGACGAAACTCGTTGAGAGTTCATTCTGATGTCTGAATCCTTGAATCTTTCCTTCAAAGACACGTGGAACTTCATCAGCGAATTGTAATTTTTCAAAGGATTTCTTAAAATTAAAACCAAATACATTTATATTGCAAAGTTTAATCATCTTTAACAACTGTTGTCTTTTCAGACACATAAATACCATCCAAGAACTTGCGTATATCTTTTCTCTTTACAGTTGTACTTTGCTGTACTGTCGCGGCTGAAAAGGGAAAATAAACGTTACGAACGAACACATATTTCGTAGGTAAAAATCTAAAATAACAACTAAAACTGCTGTAACTAATAGACTGTATTTACTATGATTAGCTTATATACGAGGCCCTCCTAGAAAGAAGTGGCTATTAGCGTGTAGCGTCATGAGCGATCTGGAGGGACATTTCAGGTTTTGTACAATCAACCTTGCCGATTTCATAAAAGAAATCAAAAATTTTCTGCAACAAGCAGAACACCACCCTTTTCACATGTAAAAAATACAAAATTCTTGTTAATTACAGTTGGCAACACTGATTGACATTGTACTTCTGGCAGCTTTCTAATTATTCTCAGTAGTCATCCCCTGGAATTTCTTAGTTCTACGCTAGCTCGCTTGAGAGAAAAGTGCTTTTTCTGTGGATGGAGTGTTCAAAAACCCCAAGGTACTAACGAAAGGTGCGTTTTGTGATATATACATTATACACATTTCTTTGTTTCGTTGTGTTTTACATTGTTTATAAGTTTGTTATATGTCTTAGGGTGTGTATATATATATATATATATATATATACCTATGGATCCCCGCAAGGGGGTTCTAAGCTCGTGCTCTTGAGTGCTCTTTTGTACGTGCTTGTTCCTGGAGGTTTCACGTGCGCCCTCCCGGCCCTAGCACCCAAGGATGATGGGGCTCGACCCTGCAGTCCTTGGTCTTTTTCCACTTCGACTGTCCCCTCCACCCTTTCTTTTTCCTCTGTCTTTCCTCTCACTTTTTCTTTGTTTTTCCGCTGAGATATGCCCTTTAAATAGAGGCGAATCGGTTCTTCCTGAACTAAAAAAAAAAAAAAAAAAAAAATATACCTATGGATATTTATATACATAATACATGTGTGTGTGCAGTATATTTTTATACTGCACACACATACGTGTTGAGTTTTGCTGGTACAATGAGCACGCAAAGAACACGGGGATCTGCCAGCCACATTGTCTTTGGTTCTCCACTATCAGAGCTTCCTCTGTCTGAACTTCCAACCCGTATACAAGTTGCAAGGCATTTCCTTTTCTTGAAGGAGAACAAGTACACCAGCAACAGGGAGATTCTTCCGGAGGTATGCCAAACACTCATTGACCTTTGGAATCGTGCTAACATTCCATCACAGCCAATCAAGAATGTGAAGACCAAGCTGCTCCGATTGATGGAAAAAGGCTCACAAGCATCGAAGCAAGGCAAGCAGGCCACAAAAACCAAGAAGTTCGAGGAAAGCCTGAATCAATTGTTTGACATAGCTGTCTGCCAATGCGATGATCTGTCTACATACATGCCACTGTGAAAAAGAAATGAAAGTTCCACGACGAGAGCATGCCTTTCTGATCGACCAGAGAACCACGCGGATCATGCAGATCAGTCGGGTGGATACGAATGTGACTCAGATGATGGAGAGAAGGAAGTCAAGAGAGGATCGGATGCAAGAAAGACAAGAAGAGAATAGAAGAAAAACTGAACGGCAAGCCAATTTAATTATAAGGTATACTTTTGCAATGATATATATATTATAAAAATAAATAAATAAATAAATAATAAAATAGGCCATATGGTACCAGTATAGAATGTCCTTTTCAGCCTATTTACAGAAAAAAACTGGCCTCTTTCTTGCACTGAAAGTCTTGTATCTTGAGATCCGTTAAACTTGCGAGAACACTGGCTGGGAGCTGACTGCCCATTGTCCAACCTTCCCAGGACTCTCCCATCCATGCCTCGGATTTTGAATCTCCCACTTAACTATCCTTTAGACCCGCGATGACATTTTCCCCCCCCACGAGACCATCCATATATATACATACACATACACCCATATACATATATACATAAATACTTATACACACATTTATATCTATTATATACCCCATACACACGCATACATCCAGAATTCCAGATACATACGCACGCATACTCACATATATACATACACAAACTCATACACCTCTATTTCGCCCTTTCATTACCTCCGAGATCATTTAGCACATACAGTAATATCCATACAGCCAAAAGAAACCGATTAAGCACAGACAGAACAGCAAAGCTAGTATTTATATCCCAAAATGCAAAATTCCAAGAAAGTGAAGTAAAACATGGTGCTACATTGGCTTCGTCAACATCCAAATCTGCAATAAGTACCAGTACCTGTGATATTGAAACTATATGCTCTAATCAATCTAGTGATAATGATTCTTCAATGGAAATAGAATCAGATAATGAAAGTTAAACAGCATTAGGTTAACAAAGGTTAAAGAAAGATGAATATTTTTATTTTTTTTATTTTTCTATTTGGAATATATATATACATATATACACACACACACACACTGGTATTCTTGCCAATCACAATTATATACATTGTTTTATACCAGTATTATGTATTTTTTATTATGTATATTATACCAGTACCTGTGATATTGAAACTAGCATATATGCTCTACCCAATCTAATGATGATTCTTCCATAGAAATGAAGGTTAAACAACATTAGGTTAGCAAAAAGGTTCAAAAAAAGGTGAATATATTTTTTTTCTATCTGGAATATATATACTGGTACTCTTGCCAATCACGATTATGTATATTGTTTGAAACGAGGAAGAATGTTTTATGTTCTAGTTAAAAAATATATATACATATAAAAAATGAGGGTTTGTTTTTCCTTTCTATTATATACTTTTTGCGTGATTCAGTTTTTCTAAAAGATGACTATATATACT
Organism: Bathynomus jamesi; assembly: GCA_023014485.1. NCBI lineage: Eukaryota > Metazoa > Arthropoda > Malacostraca > Isopoda > Cirolanidae > Bathynomus > Bathynomus jamesi. The sequence goes on along the minus strand of JAJOZX010001922.1, from coordinate 747,663 downwards.
AGGTATAACTGTATAAAGCATGGTAGTATAGTAAATTATAGGTAATACTAATATACTTATTAGATTAAAGGAAGAAAAATATGGAATAAGTTTAAAACAATAAAAAACAAAAAAAACAGACTATCTTCGTTTTAAACAAAAAAAACGAAAAAACAAACAAAAAAAACGACTCGCATCACTAAACTTACCACGATGTGGATGGAAGTCACTGCTTTATTTTTTGATGGGCGGAAAGACATGACACTTGTCAAAGAGAAAAAGGGGAACAAATGGTACAGCACAAAGAAAGTTGAGGACCACTATGTGCTGGTCGGAGCCTGGAACCTTCTATCTAAGCCATCTGACACTGGAACGAGGAACTGGCACTGTCATTGCGGATGGACTTCAAAATGCGATTGAAGAAATGGGTATTGCAGACAAGATAATTGCAGTGGGAGCCGACAGCACAGCCACAAACACAGGGCACAGAATTGGAGCAATACACCTGCTAGAGTGCCGCCTGGGTCACCCTTTGCACTGGTTCATCTGTAGTCTGCATTTAAATGAACTCCCACTGCGCCACTTGTGCAAGGAACTCATCGGCCCAACAGAATCTGCAACTCAATGGAAAGGAAAGGACCAATTGGCAAAGCTTTGGCCACATGTGAAAGTTTGCCACTTTCCTCTAGAGGAATTCAATGTATTGCTGATGGCCACACTCTCCCAGATGTTGACCTTACTGAATTGAGTCGTGACCAAGCCTACCTCTACAGAATGATGAAAGCGATAAGGACTGGTGTCATTAATGAAGATCTTCTACGAGAGAAACCTGGACCAATCTCCCATGCAAGATGGGTTACAACTGCCAGCAGAATTTGTCGGCTATATGTAGCGATGGCGCAGCCAAGTGATGAACTGTATTCACTCACACAGTTTGTCGTGTGCCACTATGGACCCATGTGGTTTAGCATCAAGTGCCATCCAAGGTGCACAGATGGCCCAAAACAATTCCTGGTGCAAACCAAGCTGCTACGATTACTGCCACCAGCTAGCAAGACTGTCACATGGCCTGTGATCCAAAGAAATGCATATTGGGCTCACCCTGAAAATGTTCTTCTGGCAATGCTTGCAGATGCAGATCAAGCAAACCGGAAATTGGCCATCGATGTAATCAAGACCATTCGACGAGCTCCCAAACCTGCTCAACAGCAAGTCAGAGAATTTCGGCCACCAAAGATCAAACAAAGTGCTCAGAATTTGAAAGATTTACTTCCACCAGTGGAGCAGTGCACAATGGAACCACCACTCACGAAGCAGTTCTCTGTCGAACAACTCGATAAGATCACTGAAGAGCCCCTTGTTGTCCGGATACCATGTCACTCCCAACGTGTAGAACGCTGTGTTAGGATGGTAACTTAAGCGTCTGGGGCAGTGTATGGAAAGGATTCAAGAGATGGTTACATTAGAGCAGTACTTAAATCCCGTGATTTTATGCCGTCATTCAAAACTAAAGATTTTAATGTATCATTTACTAAATAAAACTATCTAGTCTACCTTACCTACCGTATATATGTTTATTCCAAAAATAAATTTTTCTATTTTTCCTGAAAAGCAGTACATTGTAAGGGGTCAAATGATAGCTCAAACCCTAGGAAAGCAGTACATTGTAAGGGGTCAAATGATAGCTCAAACCCTAGGAAAGCAAGTGTCCAAAAGTTACGGGTAACTAGCAATTTTCACGATTTTCACATGCGAAAAAGGTGGTGTTGCACTTGTCACAAAATATTTTTTTTTTCATTTTTGAATTTAGGGAGGTCAATTGTACAAACCTGAAATGTGCCTCTTGATCCGTTACATTTTGCCCAATGACCCTACACGCTAGTGGCTATGCTATAAAAGTAAAAAAAAAAAAAAAAAAAAAAAAAAAAAGCCAAAAAACGCAGTTCAAGTTGTACCAAATTTAAATTTGAAAGTGCCAAAATTTTTTGAATGTTGGTACAAAGTTGGTACAACTTCATTTGCATTTTCTGGCGTTTTTCACTTTTATCTATGTCACTCTATTAGGTACTTCTTCCTCAGAGGGCCTCATATATTTTCTAAATCGCTAAATTCCTCCTACATTTTCGTTGATCATCAGTGAAGTTGCATTAGCAACTACATGTTACGTCTTATTTTTTCAAATTTTTAATCACTTGGAAGGGTCCCATTAAAAAGTTGAGAATGCGGTTTTTTTTTTTTAGTATATGATTTTTTTTCGAATTTCACTTGCGTTTGAATAAAAAAAAAAATTACAACTACATGCAACCTCGGGATTTTAGTTTTTTTATTTGATTTGATTTGATTTTGGGTTGGGTTGTTAGGCTAACCTAACCTAAATTGAACCCAAAAAACCAACAACAACAAAGTAGTAGCTATTTTCCGTGTAGAAAAGAAAAATGATACAAACGATAGCACCGAATAGGAGCAAACGTAACTTTTAATATATATATATATATATATATATATATATATATATAATATATATATATATATATATATACACATATATAACACATATATATACAGGGCGTCCCAAAAAAATGTACACACACTTTAACAGCTGATAGCTCAATTGATGTTTCTTTCTTTCCAAGTTAAACCCATTAGAATTAATAATGGCAGTCAGACTAAGCTTTGAACAAAGGAAATTCATTCTAAAATGCTACGGGAAGTGTGAAAACGCAGTTGAAGTGCAAAGACAGTTTAGGAGGGAGTTTCAAACAGATCCACCAACGCGACTTACCATCACTCGAATTAGAGATAAGTTTGAAGCCGATGGAACTGTTCAGAATGTCCACAAGAAGCGTTCCGGAAGACCACGGACATCGACAAGCCCCACAAAGCAAGAAAGAGTACTGGAAACGTATCACCAAAGTCCAAGAAAATCTGTGCGACAAGCGAGTCGTGAGGTAGGAATTTCAGAATCGTCTGTCCAACGCATTTTGAAGCGCTGTCAATGGAAAAGTTACATTCCAAGATTAGTCCATGCTATTAATGAAGATGATCCGGACCGAAGAGTGGAGTATTGCGAGTGGTACTTGGCACGATGTGGATGTGGATTGGACGAAGGGGTTTCGTAGAATACCCTCCGCGTTCACCAGACCTCACACCACTAGACTTTTTTTTATGGGGATACTTAAAAGACAAAGTCTACGCTATAAAACCTGCAACAGTCGCTGAATTGAGAGCAGCCATTGAACGAGAATGCACACAAATACCAAACGAAATGTTTCGTGATGTTTGCGATTCCATTGCTTCGCGTTATCAGCAGTGCCTGGACCAGAACGGACGTCAGTTTGAAAACAGGCGTTGACAAAACAATTAAATAATGTCTGTAGATTCTATTACATTTTGAAAATGAAATGTATTTTAATAAACACTGCCTTTATAAGTATTTAAAGTGTGTATACATTTTTTTGGGACGCCCTGTATGTATATGTATATGTATATATATATATATATATATATATATAACCCCGCAAGGGGGTTCTAAGCTCGTGCTCTTGAGTGCTCTTTGTGCTCGTTTGTACGTGCTTGTTCCTGGAGGTTTCACGTGCGCCCTCCCGGCCCTAGCACCCAAGGATGATGGGGCTCGACCCTGCAGTCCTTGGTCTTTTTCCACTTCGACTGTCCCCTCCACCCTTTCTTTTTCCTCTGTCTTTCCTCTCACTTTTTCTTTGTTTTTCCGCTGAGATATGCCCTTTAAATAGAGGCGAATCGGTTCTTCCTGAACTAATATATAATATATATATATATATATATATATATATATATTTTTTAACTGCAAACAACACACAGTATAATTAATGTAAAGAACGACGCTTGTATAGAAGAACGTTCCGCACAAGATGAGGAGAAAGAACAAACAAATGAAAAATGAAGTCGTTCTTTACATTAATTATACTGTGTTGTTTGCAGTTAAAATGTATATATGTGCGACATGCGGGAGGTGCCCCCTCAGGGCATTGGTTTCTGCTCGTATGTAGGAGAATTACGACTTCTGATTAATCGAGGCCCATGGTGTAGTGGTTAGCATATCTGACCGGCAATCGGAAGATCCCGGGTTCGATTCCCGGGTGGTTACCTCATTTTCATTTGTTTGTTCTTTCTCCTCATCTTGTGCGGAACGTTCTTCTATACAAGCGTCGTTCTTTACATATATATATTTTTTTTTTTAAGTTCGGGAAGAACCGATTCGCCTCTATTTAAAAGGGCATATCTCGGCGAAAAAACAAAGAAAAAGTGAGATGAAAAACAGGAAAAAGAAATGGTGGAGGGGACAGTCGAAGTGGAAAAAGACCAAGGATGATAAGGACTGCAGGGTCGAGCCCCATCATCCTTGGGTGCAGGGCCGGGAGAGCGCACGTGAAACCTCCAGGAACAAGCACGTACAAACGAGTACAAAGAGCACTCGAGAGCACGAGCTTAGAACCCCGTTGCGGATATATATGTATATTAGGGCGGGGGGGGGGGGGGGGGGGGTTCGAAACATATCAAAAATCGAGTTTCTCCAATTCCACAGTATGCACGTAGTTGGAAATGATGATCTCAACATCTTGTAAAAAAAAAATGAGTATATGCGATCCCCCTTACCCCTTCCATAGCATCCCCCCCATTTTACTCTCTCCACAGATATAAACCCCAAATGTGACAATCATGCATTATATTAAGTCTTATTAAGTAGATTAGATTAATTTGGATAGATTATTTAGATTACATAGATTAATTTAGATAGATTAGATGAATTATATAAATTATTGTCACGTTTTTTTGTTTAGTTTCAGATTGTTTATGATTGAATGAGTTATGATTTAATTCCGAATGAGTTATATTAAATTCAGATTGAATGATTCAATTGCTAGAATTTAACAATTAGTTTCTTGCTATTAATGCTACTAGGCCTAAATAAGTGAAATCATGGCGACAAGAAGCAAAACGCACAATTCAACATTTGATCACCCTGCAGAATTTCCACCTTCAATGACTCCTTCAAAAGCTGACGTATTTAGGCATTATTTATTGGTAAGAAAACGAGAAGAACTGATTTCGAAAGGTTCTAGAACAGCAAAAGAATGCTACAGAATTGTCACTAAAGATGTGGAAGCCGTTTGGGAGAAGTTTTCCTTTCCACATATAGGATTTGAAGGAATAGCTATAAAAGTTGAACAATTGATAGAATCTGCAGCAAAGCTAAATAAAGTACCATTTAAACAAAGAAGAAACAGTTTTCAGCAGAAGGTGCAGACATTCGATGAAATGTTTGATATTTGCACTTGTACTTGTTACGATAAAAAAGTCAGTCGAACTGATTGCAGATGTGATATTGAAGTTCCAATGATTGAGTGGGAGTCTTTTGTGGGGCAGAAACAAAAAAAAAACAACTAGGACCAATCAACAGAGTAATGACTTCCACAAGAAAAAGGACTCACGATAGAGTTAAAGGATTAGAAAGAAGAGCCAAGATAAGCCTAGATATGAATGTCGCCTCAACCAGCAAACTGGACCCTTTACATATTATGGAAGATGAGAGCATGGAAATTGATGATGACAGCCACGATATTGACTTTGTTCCGGATTTTGAGCCGAGAGAAAACCATCAGAACAAAATTATTTATGATAACTTAACAATAACAGCAGATATATACCGTTTAAATTACAGAGCTACTGCAGCTATAGTAAATGCAGCTTTGAAGGATATGGGAATATTAGACGAAACCAATATGTTAGATAGGAAAAAAGTGGAGAGAGAAAGAATACGTGTGGGTAAAAAGAACATAATCAAAGTGAAATCAGAGAACACACAGATTGAAGGCATCGGATTTGATGGTAGAAAAGATCAAACTAAGACAAAGAAGGGAATGAAGTACGAAGAACATTATGTAATAGTCAAAGAACCTGGTGATGTTTACATGAATCATATAGCTCCAGATAACGGAACTGCTTGTTGTATTGCAGATGAAATAACTTTTATAGATGATTCTAATAGCAAAAAATCCCTCAAAGCTTTGCTATGCGATGGCACCCCAGTGAACACTGGCAGGATTGGTGGAGTGCTAAAATTGATTGAATTATATCTGGACAGGCTAGTACAATGGCTGATTTGCCTTTTGCATGCAAACGAACTGCCCTTCAGGCACGTATTTGAAGCAATTGATGGAAAAACTTCGGGAACAAACACCTTCAAAGGTTCTCTTGGAAATAAACTCTGAGAGGATTTGACCAAACTGGATATAATTGATTATACCTCTGTAGAGGGCAACATTAAAGAAGTTTCGGCCGATATTGTTAAAAGTTCCAGCAATGACCAAAAATATATGTATGAAATGTGCATTAGCATACAATCTGGACGCATCTCAAAAGCGTTAGCCACCAGATCCCCAGGTGCCCTCCATCATGCAAGATGGCTAACACGAGCAAACAGGATCCTGCGCTTATATGTCTCTACACGGAATCCAGACAAAAACATCCAAGACCTAGTAACAATTATAATGCTTGTTTACGCTCCAGGCTGGTTTTGGATAAGGTCTCATCCAAAGGCAAATGAGGGAGCATCTAATTTTTGGTATATCATGCACTTGCTTAAAGGCTTAGATAAAAAGCATAGCGGTTAATTACAATATGTTGTTTAGGGGCCCAAAGGAAACTCCGAGCCGAGCAGTGTGTAGAACAAGGGTGGGGAACCTGCGGCCTTTTGAGGTACTAGTTGCGGCCTTCTGCCTATTTGACATTCAGAATTCATACCGTACGATAATGGACAGCAACTGATACCCCCCCTTTAGGGCTTTAGGCTATTTCATTAGATCATGGTTTCAGCTTCACTGCTTCTTACACATACAAGCCTTCTTTATGGCTTGAACAATAGGAAATATGGCACCGTTGCCAGTTGAAACTGGCAGAGTTGCCTTACGGCTTACGCCCTTACCTATCAACGATCAACTCGACTGGCTGACTGGATGACAGTTACTGACGATTCTCCGATAGTGACACGCAAGCTCGTTTCCTTTAAAACTAAATCTTTGATCAATTCGTGTACCATTTTTATTTAAAAATCTTCTGGTACCCAAATCATGTCAAAAAATGTGAAAAGAAAATTAAAGGAAGAGAACAGAGTATTCCATGAAGAATGGGAATTGCAGTATTTCATAGTTGCTGAGAAAGATAAAATGATGTGTTTGCTCTGCAACGCCATAATTGCAACAGTGAAGAAACACAATGCATATCAGCATTATGCAACTCATAAGAACCACAAGTATGCTATATTGGAAGAAGAACCCCGAAAGTCTGCACTGATGAAGATGAAACTTCAAAAGCAGCAACAGCAGCAAGTATTTAAAACGATGTCAGGCCTAGGGACTGAAATCACTGAAGCAACTTATAAAGTAGCATATATACTTGGAAAAAGAGGTAAGCCATATAGTGATGTGGAAATCATAAAAGAATGCATTGTTGAAGTTGTAGCCTCTTTAGATTCAGACAAGGTTAACAAATACAAACAACTACCTCTTTCAAGAAGGACCATAACTGATCGGCAACATGAATTAGCCCTCAATGTAACTGAACAACTTCATACAATATGCCAAAGCGAAAATACTTATTATTCGATTGCCTTGGATGAGTCCACTGATATTACTGACTCAGCGCGTGTCATTTTTTATTCGTGTTAAAACTGCAGATTTTCAATGCTATGAGGAGTTACTGGCTTTGGGTACCCTTACGGGGAAGACACGTGGAATTAACGTCTTCTCTCTCTCCAAAGAAAAATGCCGTGAAGCGAAACTGAATTTATGTAATTTAGTAAGTGTATGCACAGATGGTGCAGGAAAATGTGCAGGATTTGTTGCGCTACTGCAAAAAGAACTGCCAAATCCAGATAGCTTGATTTCCTTTCACTGTATTTTGCATCAACAGAATCTCTGTGCCAAATCTACTGTTTTAAGTGACATATTAAGTAAAGTTATACGTATTGTGAACTACATTAAAGCAAATGCATCACGACATCGCCAGTTTCGCAATATGCTTATGCTTGATGATGAAACATTCAGTGTGGATCTTCCGTATCATTCTAAAGTGCGCTGGTTGTCACAAGGGCAAGTCTTTGAAAAACTTTTGTCTTTGCGAAAACAAATCACAAGATTTTCTGAGGAACTCAATGAACCATGTGAATTGTCAAAAAAGGATTTCTGCAGAAATGCTGCATTTTTGTGTGACGTAATGTCAAAGCAAAATGACCTGAATATTTCTTTGCAAGGTAAAACTAAATCCATATATGAAATGTGGCAAAAAATCCAGGCTTTTCGGAGGAAGCTGCGCTTTTTCAAAACTATCCTTACCCGATCGGAACTTTCAGCTGAACACTTCCCTGAACTGGCAAAGGTAATTGATGAAGAAGATACAAGCAAATCATTAAGGGAATGCGATGTGAAAGAATACACAGCTGTCCTAGACTCCCTGATTGAAGAATACGATAAAAGATTTGAAGATTTGAGAAACATAACTTCACACTGAAACTAGCTTTCCAACCACATCTGGTTGATGTCTCCAAAGCACCTGAAGATTTACAGATGGAGTTGATTGAGCTATTAGAAGATAATATCCTTAAGTCTCTATTTGATACTAAGAAGGATCCTGTTGAAATATGGAAAAATGGCGTTGAATACCCACGTCTGCGCTAACATGCTCGTCGAATGTTGCCTTCTTTCGGCACAACCTACTGTTGTGAATCAACGTTTTCATATGTGACTCAAATCAAAACGCGCTTGAGATCTCAGATGACCAATATTCACCTGGAGGACCAACTAAAACTACGGTCAACGATATTGGAACCAAATGTACGACTCTTGTCCCGCAATAAGCAGTCACAAAAAAGTCATTAAATGGTTTATCACTTTTTCACTTAATATTAACATCATTTCACTTAATATCATTTTTCACTTAATATTAGTTCTATTGTTAATTATTCCCCCCTAAAAATAAATGTGCACTTGCTGAATTTTTTATTTATTATAAAAGCCCTCACGTATTATCAAGTTTGATTTAAAATTAATAAATATGTAGATTGTAAACTAAAATATGACATTTTGTTGTACTGTATATGTTAAATTCTCAACATGCGGCCTAATAGGGTCTTGGTTAAATGAAATGCGGTCTTCCAATGAAAAAAAGGTTCCCCACCCCTGGTGTAGAATAAGGAATACAAAATTTCGACCCCCCTCCCCCTAATATATATATATATATATATATATATATATATATATATATATATATATATATATATATATATATAGTTACAATGTTTCAGACCAACAAAGACCGTAGGATCCACTCATGGCTGGTCTACCTAACTGTGTTCGTAATTGTGTATGTCCTCCGTGGTGGTGGAGAGGACCTACAATTTTACGTGGGTCCCGAACCACAAAGCCTTAATTTTACTACCTTAAACTATACCAAATCTATCATCATATGCGTCTAATCGATTTTTAAACATGTTTATAGACGTGCTACTAATTGCTTCTGCCGGCAAACTATTCCAGCTATTTAATATTCTATGCGTAAAAAAGTTTTTGGCAACTGCTGTCTCGAACCTTCTACGCGTCAACTTACACCCGTTATTTCTAGTCCTATTATATTGAGATATTTCGAAAAAGCTATCTCTATTTACGTTATCGAACTCATTCATAATTTTGAAAACCTGGATTAGATCACCCCTTAGCCTCCTACTCTTGAATGTAGTCAATTTTAACTCCTTAAGCCTATCCTCGTACGACTTCGACCGAAGCGATGGAATCATCTTAGTTGCTCGTCTTTGAACTCTTTCGATTTTGTCTACATCTTTTCGCATATGCGAATTCCAAAATTGGATCGCCTACTCCAAAGGGGGTCTAACTAATGATTTATAAAGAGTAACTATAATATCGCGCGAGTTATTCTCAAAATTCCGATAGCACTTTGTTCCCTTTATTGACCGCTACTGTACTTTGTTTCGCCACTTTAAATCTCCCAGTGACTATAACTCCTAAATCTTTTTCCTGCTCTACGCTTGCTAACTCCTTCCCTGACATACTATACGCAAAATTACCGTTAGGCGAACCTATATGTAAAATTTTGCACTTATCGACGTTAAATCTCATTTGCCATGCGACTGACCAATCAACGATTTTCAGATCTTCCTCGATTTTACCTCTATCTTCGTCATTAATCGCCCCCCACCACCCAACTTCGTGTCATCCGCAAACTTTGAAGCTGTACTGACTAGGCCGACATCTAAATCGTTAATACTGTATATATAAGAAAAAGCAAGGGGCCCAATACAGAACCCTGAGGAACGCCACTCGCTACATTAGCCCAACACGACTCCGCTCCATCAACGACCACCCTCTGTTTCCTACCTCGTAACCACTCTTCTATCCAATTTATTACTACACCCCTGATTTCTTGAGCCTTAGTTTTTTCCAATGAGTCTTTTGTGCGGTACGATGTCAAACGCTTTTGAAAATCTAAATACACTACATCAACCGCCCGATGACTATCGTAAACTTCAACCACGCTTTGAAAAAATTCTAAAAGATTAGTTAAGCAATATTTGTTTCGCCTAAAACCGTGCTGCGTATTTCTAACCAAATTATGCAATTCTAAGTGTTCGACTATACGATCCCTAATTACTGATTTCAATAGCTTCCCTACAACAGACGTTAAACTGATTGGTGTATAGTTTCCCGCCGCACCTTTATTGCCTTTCTTAAAAATAAGTGTTACCTTTGCTAACTTGAAATTATCTGGTACGCACCCCTCAGAAATAGACGCATTAAAAATCTTTGTTAGCGGCACAACAATGCTAGCTTTTAATTCATTTAGTTGTATGGGATATATGGAATCCAGCCCCGGTGATTTACGCATTTTCATTTTATAAATATAGCGCATTACCTCCCTTTCACTAACCACAATATTACCCAAAGTATTACCATTATCAATAGGTATCATGTCTATGACCGTAGGGATATTCGTTACATCTTCTATAGTAAAAAACTGAGGTAAAAATTTCGTTTAGCGAGGTAGCCATTTGCTTGTTTTCAGAAACTAGTTCTCCGTTAAAATTTTTCAATGGCCCCAAGACAATTTTTACTAGATTCCTATTGTTGACGTATTGAAAGAATCGCTTAGGATTTTCTTTGCTGTCACAAGCTATGGAGATTTCAAATTCGCGCTTGGACTTTTTTATTACACTTTTCGCTTCACGTCTTACAGATATGTAGTTGTTTCGGAACCACAAATTGTCTTTATCGCATTCATGTATCCTATAAGCCCTATCTCTACTCTTTATAATATCTCCTACTCTAGAAGTAAATCACAAGGGCTTGTTGTTTACTTTCGCACGCTTAATGTTGTACGGTACACATTCCTCATTTAGTCCTAAATACTGTCTCAAACGATTTCCCACATTAGTTTTGCAGTGGAGATCCCCATTACGTTTTCCCAATTGACGTGTGACAATTCATTTCGAAATTTACAAGAGTCTGCATGCTGGAAGTTAGGAATTTTGGTAGAGTTAGCTGGTTTCGAGTGACTTACTGAGAGGACAAACTCTACCATATTGTGATCGCTATTGCTTAACGGTTCTATTACTTGAAAATCTGTGATTAGCCTATCATCCGTAGTTATTACTAAATCTAACATACTGTCCAACCTCATAGGTTCCCCAACCTTTTGAAAAGAAAGCTATCCTCGAGAAAATTAACTAAACGATTACCTTCCGCGTCTCCCTGTATTGTACCGTAATTCACGTTGGCGCAATTAAAGTCGCCCACAACTAAGGCCTGCTCACTACCTATTATTCTCTCTAGTTCACGATATAACGCTTCGTCTGTTTCAGCTGTTTGATTAGGGGGCCTATACTCGTATATAACCGCAACAAGAAGTTTGAAATCGTTCAAATTAAGTTCTGCTATAGTTGAATCTATCAGTTCTGGAATTCTGTGCGTTACTTCTATATTCGCAATATTACCTTTGATATACAACATAACACCGCCTCCTCGCCTACCTATTCTGTTTTTAACAAAGTCTGTAACTCCTAATTTGATACCGCCCTACAAAGTCACGTGCTTCAGTGCTAAGCCACGATTCATTTATCAGCAATTAAAGAAAAAAAACCTGTTTATTTTATTTCGTAGGCTACGAGCATTTAAGGAGAACCTTCAAATTGTTTGTAATTGCGATACCTTCGCGAGTGCAAGGGAAATTGAGGAAATTGCGCCGGGACCATTCGAGTTACGGCAGCCTGAAAAGAAGACAATATTATGAAATAGTCTTCCTAAACGCGCAGCTCCATCATCATTAAGATGAAGTCCATCTCCAAGGAACAAGTCCCTCCTGCCGTAGAAAGTGTTCCAAAAACTCGCAAAATACACTCCTCCCTGTTGGCAAAGAGACTTTAGGTTATTGTTGATATAAGTCGCCTTGCTGTAGAAATCGCTACGTTGGATAATTCGAGGAAGTATACCTGTTAAAACATTCTTCTTAGTGTTTCCCTTTTGTCGCCCTAGTAAGTCCCTGTACCTATCCAGCAGCTCTTTCAATCTAGAACTTAAAATGTTATTAGTACCGACATGAATAACATACGTTGTGTCCTCAGAGGTTCCATCTGTAAAATGGTCAACACTATTAGTTATATCCTTCACCCTTGCACCAGGGTAGCAGTAACGGCGCCTACGACGAGGGTTTCTCCCAAAGAATTCCTCAAGCTACCCTCGAACAACGGAATCGCCAACGAGTTGTATTTCCGGTTCATCAGCATCTTCGAAACCTAAAACAGAAACCTTATTGTTTGTTATTACTGGTAGACAAGTCTTAGGCTTTCTCAATGGGGCTCTTGAACGAAGGGTTGGGAACTAGAGGAAAAGAGAGGGCTAGTACAATTTATATTATTAGTAGAAACTGAGGCAGGAGGGGTCGTAACTGAAGTATCAAGTGATTCTAATTTTGCAATCAGGAGCATCACCCTTTCTTCAAGCCTCACTCTGGCCTCCCTCTCACGTTCTAACTCGTTCCTCAGTACTTCCATGCTTGAGCACCATCTGCAAACTAACTGATCATTATTATTAGCCAAAATAAACGCTTAAGCTGCAAATTTCCTTTCACAGCTACTGCAAGTACTTAAATTACAACGTAGGTCTACCGCGTTCTTATTGTGCCGTCACCTGCGCAAGCGCGCAAAAATGTTCTTGAAACGCAGAAACAGGTTCTTATAACAAATTTATATTTAATAAACTTATACTTAATTGAGCTACCGACGAAAGATCTTTAAAAGAAAAAGTATTAATAAAACTTATCTGTCCGCTGTTCGACCGACTTTTTTCTTTCCTTTTTCCCACGAAGGGTGACCACACCCTACTTGATGATCCCCGTAGCAGGGAAAAATGACCCTTATTAAACCTCGTTTTCTAATAGATTCAAGAAACAAACATGGCAAGCCACGTGCACTATCCTTGCTTCAATCAAATAATATAATGAATACACACACACACACACACATATATATATATATATATATATATATATATATATATATATATATATATATATATATATTAGGGTGATTCAAATATGGGGGTAAAAAAATGTTTTATATATTTTAATGTGTTCAACCCTTTAAATGGTTCATTTCAGCATAAAAACAACTATCCTAAAATATTTAGCAATTTTTTAATTTTTAGGGGTTGCTACCAGCAATTAAAAATTGACAGAACGACTTAAATTGTCAAATTTTTCCAATATTGTTGTACAGTTTTCCACACCACCCAGGAGCTACAGTACAAGGCGCATTGCTTTTTTTTAATGTGGAAAGCTGCCCCGTAGGTCCTAACCATAACCACAAGCATGCATAATTAAACTAGCATGATATTTGAGACATTAGCTGTCCTTACTTCATCAATGTTTCTTTTTTTCTATCAGGGTAAACAACCCTGTAGTTTTTCACTACTTGTAGCAAGAATTGGTTTTGATCTTCGTCATGTGTTAGTATTTTATTATATTCATCCATTAATTTTACTCCTCTTTCCGCTATATCATTCACGACTTTCCACTGTTTGGTAGATTTCTTAGCGGAGTTATACTCTTCATCATTATGCCATTCTTTAGCATCTTTGAGTAAAAATTTTGAACTAAATTCTGTTATTGTAACGAATCTGAGTATTTGATGGGACAAAATCTTTTAATTTCTTCGTTGGAATAAGTGCAGGATCTAGAAAAGCCCGTTTTGCAGGAAGAATTTCTGTTGTATTTTGCAAGGCCTTTACCATTTTGTTTTTTGTTTCAGTAGGCACTTCATCATCATAAATGGCCAAGGCTACCAGTTCTTCTGATAGGTACCAGAGGTGACCTAACAGTTTTTTAATAGCAACAGATGCAATTGTCATTTATTTGTTTGTAGACTACAAGATTCTGTAATAATTCCAGATCAAGACGAGGAGCGCAAGCTGGCACAGGAGCTGTGAACCATGCCTTTACATATAACCGAATAGCAAATAGACAGATGTCTTTTACTCCTTTTTTGTCTTTTACTGAAATTTTGAACCGAGATTTGAACATAAAATTTTTTAATGAATATATAATTTTGGCCATCCACCTAGCCCGATGAAGTCACGCTGGATGTTTAAATTTGATTCCACCTTTTGGTTCACCTCCCAAAAAAATAATTGTTAACTGCAATAGTTGTAGGTAATCGTCTCTTGGTTGGAATGTATCTAGTTGATTTGCTGCAAATGTAATTATGTCATCTTTGATGTCATGAATATTTTCATAGATATCTGGATCTGATAATGCTGTTTCGTAGTCCTCCTTATTAATGCTTGACCATTTTTCTCTGAACTTCTTAAAAAGGACTATATCTGGGCCAGGAGATGGTGATAAAGACCTTGAAACAACAGCTTCCAGCATAATTTCAAACATGTGGTGTCGACATGCCAGCCACAATAAATCGTTGTCGAATTTTTGTTCTAGAAGAATAACTGCACCATTTCTAGGACCAGTATTGGCTGCCGTTGTATCGAAACACACGCATTTTATTTGTTCGCAGATGCCCCATTCAAGCGATGTCTGATACACAGCATTTGCTGTCAGGAGACCAGTACCTGAATCCAGTTTAGGCACACCAAGAAGTTGATCAACGCCTTCTCCTGAAACCAATACGGGCAGACGGTCAACAATATGCATTCCTGTAATATCTTCAATTAATTTTCCATCCCAGTGAATTGTTAGGGGCACCTCTGGCTTGAATTCTTCTTTCAGGTTCTCTGCAATTTTCTTTCTATATTTTATCCTCTCTCTACTAATAGAAGAGTAGCTAACATTGTACTCTTCTGGATTTTTTCCTAGACTTTGAATTGTTGGCATTAAAACTAGAGAGACATTTTTGTCACCCAATTTTGCAACATCAAGACTTCCTAATAATTTATCATCAAACAATTTTCTACGTTTGCCAACCTTACTTTTCCATGTTGAAGGTTGTGCAGCACAGAAACCAGATTCATCACTTTTACTCTCCTCTGATTCTGATTCTGATGATGTACTGGTGAGTATGACAGCCTCTTCATTCTTCCTTCTTTTCATCTCTTCTGCTTTCCTCTATTCATAATGTTGTTGCTTTTCTGCTGCTCTTTGCTCTTTTTTAGCAACAGTCTTATCAATGGTACCCATTTTTCCATGACGTCCTTTCTCACGTTGCATTTTCAAGAATTTCTTATCTTCTATTTTTATAAGCTGCATAGCATTCTCATGAGCAATGTCAAATAAGTTTTCCAGTTTATCTTTCCATTTTTCTTCTTTATTATTTAAATTTTGTGATCTTTTCAATTTGTTTGCTTTGTTTTTCCTAAGCAGCTGCCATTCCTTCATTATTCCTTTAATTTTATCTACTACATGTATTCTTTGTTTTGCTGGTATTCCTGCTTTTTTCCAAACTGCTAGCACATCATCCGCAGTAGAGCAGCATGATTCTCTAATGCCTTGCTTTTTAATATTTCTGTAGTGCATGAAGAGGGCCATCATTTCCTTCTCTGATGGTAATACAGATGTTTTTAGTACTGCAGAGGGCTGCCCAATTAACCATACTTCAGTTTCTTTTCTTGTAGAACTTCTCCCAACTGAGCAACTAGGTGATGGTGAGTTAGGCCAAGCTTCCATAATCGATTAATTGGTATCAAAATTACGAGTTCCAAACAACAATTAAAAGCAAGCTAGTATATAAACCATTAATTAAAAATTCTGAAATATAAACAATTAAACAAAATCATAAGTTGTTAAAACAAACAAATTGAAAAAAAGCGAAACTTTGACGCCTGGTAGCATAGTAAATTTTATTTAAAATTCACCAAATTTGGCATACACTACTTTTTTGTCAAAGGGAACAAAAATACAGGTTGAACAATTAAAAAAAAAAAATTTGATTTTTTTGAATCACCCTAATATATATATATATATTATATATATATTATCACTTCCATAGAGAAAGGAAAGGAAAATTAAACTTTAAACCTAAAACACGCGTTCAATAAATTAAAATAAAAGATAATTCTTACCGGACTGAGAAACTGCCTCTAAATCATTTCCTTCCAAGATGAATTCGTCCTTCTGTTTCGTTGAGGAGCTGATCTTTACTCCAGGCGCCATTTCAACTTTCCTGATGTATTTCTCTCCCAAGAAATTTCTAATTTCTACTTGAGTTCCATCAGAATTAATGACGCAGTTGATGGGAAAATGAGCGTAAACGGCTCTCATTTTGTACTGGAAACCCTATGTAGTAAAAATCACAATTAAACACCGTTCAAATATTAATTCTATATTCCAAATTATAATCTAAGGAATTAACTTGTAGACTAACGTTTTTGATTAATATTAAGAATTTATTCTATCTCATACTAAATGAAGTGTTCTGGAGCTTATGTTGTACAGATGGCTATTACTCAATTCAACTTTGGATCTTTTTCCCCGACTACAGTTAAGTGTATTCGACAATTTAGGGTGCATCAAATTTCCCATGATTTTTCAAAAAGTTTTATTTCAATCTGTCCCTATGATTACTGTGTTCCAATGCCTGAAATAGCACATATGGCCAAATTTCAAAGATTTATGTGGTCATCTAGGGGGTCCACATCATTGATGCAATATTTAGTATTGGAGTTAAATTGACCAAAAAATTAAACATTTTATATCCCGGTTTCCGTGTTTGCAAAAGTATCAGAACCAGTAAAAATGTATTAAATAATCAAAACAGGGATTAGAACTTAGCTTCACCCCACGCTCAGCACAATCATTTACGACGTTAACTGCCGAGATGTGTTCTCTGGATGTTTGAAAGGAAGCTAATTCTGGCCAATTTTCGATATTATGAGTCAGGAAAGAACTGTCAAGTTCCAGAACAGAGAAAATGTACCATGAATCTTTGTTGATTAAGTCACCAAGCTTTGTCATGCTGGAAATGGAGTTTGGAATTTGGGTTCCCAAATCCCGTACCAAATCGATGTTGTGGTAAAGATGCCTGATCTTGTGCTGGCTTTACTGCTATAAGTCTCTCAGCCAGATAGCGGCGTTCAGCTTCAGGGACTGCATCATTAAAGAGCGCAAGAGGTACCATCTCAGCAGTCAGGTACCATAGGTGATGCTTGAGAGCTTTTATCGCACTAGATGATATGCTGGGGCTGAGTTTTTCATATCTGAGGATGTCTTGGTAAAGACAGGTCATTCCATGGAGCCTCGACCGCGCTTGAACAGGTGATCCACCACCAGCTGTACAGCAAGCAAACAAAGTTGACAACTCGCGCAGTTTGGGTTGTTGTGCTTCCGTGGTAATGGTTCCAGAGGGAAGAGAGCTGGTCTGCTCCTCCAGCAGCACCATCTTAATGGAGTAGAGAAACTTGGCCATCCACCTAGCCTTGTGTACAGCACCAGGACGTCGAAATGAAAACTCTCTTCTTGTCCCATCCAAGTAGAGCAAACAAAGATCAGAAATTCTTTGTAGTCATCACATTGATGCTTCACAACAGACTGCGCGCATGAAATCGCTCTGGCCCTATAGTCATGGATTATGGTTTGTACATCATCTGAATAAGAGGTACCATCCAAAAATTAAGTGCCTGATTATTGTTGTGTTGAACTGTGTCTAAATGCTTTCGGAACTGACAGAATATGGTAACTTCTAGTGACATTGGTGGTTCTATTTTCAGATCATTGAAGACTTGTGTAAGGATTACCTCGCCAACGTGATGCCAGCAAGCTGACCACAGTAAAGCTCGACCTATGTCCTGGTGCAGGCTAACACATGCAGCACTCACATGACCAGTGTTACTAGCTGTTGTGTCAAAAGTCATGTTCACTACTGAGTCAACACAATTCCATGATCGGAGAAGCTCCATGGTGAGATTAGCAATGCTTTGACCAGCTGGCTGATCTGTATTTGGCTTGTAGGAAGGCACACCAAGAAGTTTGATGTCATAGGAATTGCCAACTGCTACGGTGAGCCTCTCTTCAGCTTTAGTTTGGTATGACAGAGTTGACATCAGTTTAGAATCCCAGTGAAGAGACAGGAACTGTGGTGGAACCCAGGACTCTTTGACCGATGATGCAAGCTCTTCACCAACCTTACGTCTTGCTCTGTCGGCGATAGAATATGAGTGTGAAACATTTTTTGTGTCACCTCCTAATTCCTTAATGATGGCTTTGGTAAATGCTGCCTGTTGGGCCAGTGTGATCTTCGTGCGTGTAGACAGGGAAACCATCCTATGGGATTTGAGTATGTCATGACTTATAAAAGCAGTTGTTCCTGAACGAGTTGCTTGGCGAGATTTTTTGTTTTTGGTTTGTAATCCTCTATATCACCCTCTTCATCCTCAACATCACTGTTGCTTTCCTCACTGTTCTCAATCTGAACTTTGCTTGTAGATGCTTGGGCTTTATGAGCTTTAAGCTGTTGTTCTGCTTGCATCATTTCCTTTTCCTGCTTTCTTTGGTCTTTTGATGCGAGCTTCTTGTCATGGCTTCCAAACGATGCGACTCTGCCTGATTTCATTGACCGCAAGAACTCCAGATCTTCAGGATCTTTTATGAGTTGCTCAGCATTCCTTGGCCAAAACTGTAATGTTTCTTGTAACTCCTTTTCGATCCCCTTAAGCTTCGCAACTGCACCAGGCGAAGAACGCCAATCCACTGGAAGTTCCCTAAGTTTTGCATTTTTTGCAGATAGTGCTATAATTTTTTCAACAGCTTTCCTCTCGGTAATCATGGCAATGTTGCCTTTCTGATAAAATGGAATAACTTTTTGCAAGACAAATTTAGCATTGTTCCATTTTGTACGGTTAAAACGGTAGACCTTCTTGCTGATGAAACATGTAGCATCGCAACACTTGCTCACATGTTGGCAGCCTAGATCCTGTTATCTCTGCATCTGCATCGCTGATTCCAGCACCAAGACCATAAATGGCAGCAGTTTGACGAGTTTTAACAGCATATTTATCATTTGTGCTACCTGAACTGGCCATAATGCACGACAGGTGTAAAGAGAACACAAAATTTATTAACGTAAACACTTGCACATAAACATTTAACATAAACACACAAAAATCACATTTATCATAAACACTTGCATATCAGATTATACATTGCAGTTCCTTTTAGAATATTCTATAACTTTCCACCACTTCCTAGAGGTTTCTATCACTTTCTAGAGGTACTATCACTTTATAGAAGTTTCTATCACTTTTTAGAAGTGTATATATGACCTTAGAAATATCACTTACATGTTCTTGGGCTGATTTTTGTAGTGAACAAAATCTTTAAACTTCTACTATTTGGATCTCAAATCACAGAATGACTGTGGGGTTGGTGTGCATATAGGAAGTCTGTGTGGACCCCATAAATGGCATTCAAATCCAAAAATAATTCACATAGTAGGTTTTCTTAACCATTGGAACATTTCTAACTTAGGGACAAAGTGAAACTTTGTCATTGGTGATTTTGATGCACCCTATCAGAATCGACATACTCTTGAAATGACATTCATCACCAAGTCCCACACGAACTACACGAACTTCATGTAATTCCTTACTGCATTTATTACTTGCAACACAACCATCTTTAACATTTAATAATTAGGTTCTTTCTCAAGAGTAGATGAACATTTTTAGCGGATTCCTTATCAAGCTGCAACACATTTTACATGCAGAGTTCAACACTGAAAATGCTCCACTTAGTAAACATATATCTTTAAACTAATTCACACAGTTGTTACACCTTTTAAGAAATTCAAAAGTCAGACTACAGCTATAACAGTTTTGCATCACCTTAGAGTATTTTGAAATGAGAAAGGTATTAACAGAAATTACCTGATAACTAATTGTTATAATATATATATATATATATACAGGGTGGGCGGAAAGTAGCTCCCTATTTTGGATTGGTAAAAAAATACGTATATTATCCATTTATTTCAGAAGAAATAATATGAAAAGGTAGGCATACATGGTAGGTTTTCTCTAAAATTCAATGTGGGCTCCAACTCTTTCCACCAGCTTCTGGAGCCGCCCAGGAATGGCGTCCACTGACTTTAGCAGGAACTCCGGCGGGATGGAGGACATGACTTCCCAAATTCGGTCCTCCAGTTCTTCCAATGTCCTCGGTTTGGTGCGGTAGACTTCTTCCTTTACCCACCCCCAAAGAAAGAAGTCGCACGGTGTCAAGTCGGGGCTCCTGGCTGGCCATTGATGTGGACCACGACGACCCATCCAACGCCCAGGGAAGTGGGCATCCAGCCACTCACGGACAACAATGGCCAGCCAGGAGCCCCGACTTGACACCGTGCGACTTCTTTCTTTGGGGGTGGGTAAAGGAAGAAGTCTACCGCACCAAACCGAGGACATTGGAAGAACTGGAGGACCGAATTCGGGAAGTCATGTCCTCCATCCCGCCGGAGTTCCTGCTAAAGTCAGTGGACGCCATTCCTGGGCGGCTCCAGAAGCTGGTGGAAAGAGTTGGAGCCCACATTGAAGTTTAGAGAAAACCTACCATGTATGCCTACCTTTTCATATTATTTCTTCTGAAATAAATGGATAATATACGTATTTTTTTTACCAATCCAAAATAGGGAGCTACTTTCCGCCCACCCTGTATATATATATATATATATATATATATATATATATATATATATATATATATATATATATATGGGAATCAACTCAGAATGGTCCCCTCAGTTTTTTATGATACACACAGACAGTGCATGGAAGAAGGAACTCTTCTGGGATAATTAAATCCACTATAGTCCGAATAAGTAATGGTAAATGACAAATACCATAGTTTTTCTTTTTCATGATGCTAGCCTGATGTGGGCAACTGGTCACTCGCAGAGAGGTCCCATAAATATAGCTTCCCTCACCAGCTATCTATGAAGCAGACAGGATCCAGCTTTGGGACATGGATCTAGGGTTTAAAGCAGCCTAGCCCTGCTGCATTTAGAACCTCAATATAAGCAAAAGACTCGCAGCCTCTTTGCGAGTGACCCATTGCCCATGTCGGGCTAGCATCATGAAAAAGAAAAACTATGGTATTTGTCATTTACCATTACTTATTCAGACTATAGTGGATTTAATTATTCCAGAAGAGTTCCTTGTTCCATGCTCTGTCTGTGTGTATCATAAAAAACTCAGGGGACCATTCTGAGTTGATTCCCATCTTGAAACGCACATGTTATGTGCCTTGAAAAGTGGACGCTCAATTCTGCCAGTTGAGGTTTAAGTTTTGGTTTTTGGCTAAAAATATAATAGTTACCCCTTTTTCTTTGATGTATTCAATCTGACGTGAAGGCTGCGAGTCTTTTGCTTATATTGAGGTTCTAAATGCTAGCGCTATCATGACGGGATAGAAGTTAACATGACATATTTAAACCAAAATAGGTAGATTTTTGATTAAACGACCGACAGGATGTGTTAACTTTGGGAGGAAGTTGTCTTGTCTTACTGGGATCGATCTGTGGACTGTGTGTAGGACATCAGCCACCTAGTAAATGGTCTAATAAACTTAATCATGTGTGCCTATGAAAATGGTTACCCTTTAAAAAAAAGGGGAAAAGCTAATAATGAAAATCCCTGGTGAGACCATGACCTCAGACTTCTGAGGAGAGGTCAGAAGGAAGCTGCGGATGGCCAAATAAATTAAGACGAAGTATCTTTAGGATTCATACTATGAAGCTCAGAGATCCTTTAAGTATGAAATCAGAGAGGTAAGGGAAGGCCAAGAGGTCTTTCTGGAGAAGTTTCTGTAATATGGTTAAAGGAATAGATTCATTATCCAGGATTTCACACATGCTTGAAACAGAGCAAAACATTTGGCTGATGAATGGGGGAAAACCCAAAAGGTGGTTTAACAAAATCTCCAAATGATACACTAAAATGTATGTTAGTGCATGGTGCTAAGGAAACTCCTGCAGATTCCGACCATAGAGGCCTTGGAGAGGATTTAGCAGAGTAAGTTCTGGTTGGTGAAAGGCTGCATAGTTCAGCTGCATTATTTACACCTTTTAAGGCACTACGAAGAAGTGACATCTACCCTGCTGAATCCAAGTTTCTGATAATTAATCCATAGAGCTTTGTGAATGAGGGGCTACATTCCCAAAACTTGATGAAATGCTAATCCACATCCAGAAGTTCAAAGCTGATCTACACCACCACTACCTACTATTTAGAAATGAATGGAATCTGAAGATGTAGTAGAGTTGGTAGCAAAGGTAACCTCCATAGTCACGTAGATCTCTGCAACAGGGGTAAACAACTGATCCCTGTGTTGCAGATGCCAAAATACTACATTACTCCTATCAGTCTTCAACAAGTTTGAGATCAAGAAGACAAAATTAGCATTTCTATCTGGGACCAATGCTATACTAGCATTTACAGATTGCTCAAGAAAAGTCTATTTAATTGGTGCTGGATACTCTCTTGAAATGGGTCTCTCCCCAAGGAAAATGATGGTAACTGGTATTTGGAAAAACTAGCCTCAGTGTATAAAGTAGAAGATAGTCAATGCTCTCCTGCTTGAAGGCCTTAGGATGGTTGTCCAACACAGGATATAGTATAACCTCATGTGGGTCCCAGGAAATATCAGAATCCTTGGTAATGAATGGGCTGACAGCTTTAAAAACCTCAGCACCTGAGCCAAAGATTCCCACTTCTTACCAAACCTAAAGACGGGGGTGAAAGAACAGGTGGTCAGATAACCAAATGCATGGTAGAACAATTTAAGTAGCTGCTGACAAACCAAATTACTCTTGCTAGAGCTGAACAGTAGGTTCTCCATACACCTAGTAATCAAGTCTCAAAAGTGATACAATGCAGCAATTTACTGGTGGTAAAATGAACTCTCCATACTGTTCAAAATGTCGTGAACATGACAAGAGACCTCTCCATTATGTTGTGTTCAATTTGTTCACTCAAAGTTTAGAGCCCTCGATTCTTAAGTATCCCTAGTAAACAATTTAAATATTCAGATTTTATGAGCTTGTACAGTTTTATTAAATTAACCAACAGACTAGCAGAACTTTCACTGGAAGGTAATGACTAATTATTGTCAGAAATCTCATGGTAGCTTTGTTCAGATGTTACAGCAATGGACCAACTAATGGCCCGAGTTCTGTTCCCTTAGGGGGTCCATCTGTACAGCTGCTGCTAAAAATACTTGGCACAACTTCAAATATCAAATAATAACTATTTTGTGTACAATATCAGACCCCCCAAATGAAATGGCTCTCAAGCTAAAGATACTGGAGGTTTTAAATTTTTTGTCTGAGTTTTGACTTGGAATCCATGTCCCAGAACTTCATTTTCAAACTAAACATTTATTTTAAACCATTTTAAAGCTCTTTTCCTGCCCTTTGATTTGATACTAAATATCTTACGATCATCAATGTGTGTGTGTGTGTGTGGTTTCATTCTTTCATGTTGAATGGTTCAAAAGCTATGGTGCAGACCTCCACATTTGGCCTTTGATGCAAATAACTTTGTTACTTGCAATAACATCCTCTTGTAATGAGTGTGTGAAATTTCATGTTGAGTGGTTCAAAAGTAATAGCCCAAACACAAAAATAGCTCCATTTGACCTTTGATGCAGGAGCCTGATTCTTACTCATGGCACACAGTCTTGTGATCATCGACAGGTTTCATTCATGTTGAGCACTTCAAAAGTTATAGCCGACACAAAAAGCTCCATTTCACCTTTGACCTCTGATGCAAGAGCCTGACTTTTACTCGTGACACATCATCTTGTGATCATCCACATGTGTGTGAAGTTTCATTCATTCATTTCATTCATTCAATGTGCCATTGATATGCGTGGTCAACTTTGGTTATTTTTGGTGTGCAGTATGGTTTCTAAGTTTCACATAGTCACAAATGCTGGAGTTTTGATTGTGAATGCATGTGTTTTCCCTCCTTTTTGACAATTTTGATTACTTCGTAATGTAAATATTGTGTAATTGGACAAAATATTGGACAAATTGGTGGACATCCTGACCTGTCACTGTGTGATCAGGAGCTGCAGTGAGCTTGGGTGCAACCCTGTCTGCAACAGTGAGGTTCACATTGACTGCAGCTGCAGGAGCAAGCAGAAGATACTAGTGCAGGAGCTTGCCTTCATTAAAGGTCAGAGAGAAAAGGTGGGAAGTGTGGGGGTATACCAGACGGGTCTAGCTGATCACCCTGAGACCAGGACACAGGAAGCAGTGCTGCAGAGAGAGGAGCAGAGAAGGAAGGCCGAAGGCAGAGGAGTCAACCAAGAAAGAGGAGAAGTTGAGGGAGGAGTCACTGCTGGAGATGGAGGAGGCAGGGAGGAGAGAGGAGGACGAAGACTTCATACCAGAGGCTGCAACAACTTCTTTCTTGCCTGTGGCTAAGAAGAAGAAATACAACACTGAAGATATCACCAACATAGCTCTGGCTAGCTTGAGACATCACACTGGGCTGAGAGAGACTGCAGAGATTGCCACTGCTGCCTGGATTGATGCTGGTCTTATCACAGAGTTTGACACAGCACTAGTGATTGACCACAACAAGGTGAGGAGGGCTCAGGAGAGACTGACTAAGGAGCCAATCATGAAGTTTGATGAAGAGATTAGGGAAAATGGCATCACCTGTATCTTCTTTGATGGGAAAAGAGATGACACCAAAGTGATGATGGAAGCTGAGGGCAGTGACAGGCAGCTTCCTGGCCTCATTAAGGAAGAACACTACACAGTGTGCAATGAACCAGGTGGGAAATATTTGTGGCATTTTGTACCAGAGGAAGCTGCAGAGGAGAGGAAGCTGCAGAGGAGAGAAATCATGCTGAGGTCATTGCTGATCATCTGGTGAACTGGCTAAGAGAGAGAGGAGCAGACCAGACCTTTTTGGCCATAGGTGGTGACAGTACTAATGTGAATACTGGCTGGGAGGGAGGAGTAATGCATTATGTGGAGGCCAAGCTAAGCAGGAAGTTGGTGTGGATTGTCTGTGACCTGCACACTGGGGAGCTGAGTCTCAGACACCTGGTGACTGCACTGGATGGCAAGACATTGAGCAGCAACAAGTGGTCTGGGTCCCTAGGGAAGATGTTAGAGACTGCCACTGAGCTGGAGATCAACCCAAACTTGACGAGGATCACTGTTGGTCCTCCTCTACCCCATCTCAGTCAGGAGGTAGTCAAGGACCTCAGCACAGACCAATCATATGGCTGCAGAATCATCACTGCCATCAGATCGGGAGAGGTACCTCAGAATCTCACTCTCCTGGAGATTGGGCCAGTGTCACAGTCGGTGGTCTAGAACATCTTGAATGGGCAGTAGCAGATCCAGCCCCACTGCCTGGGTCTGCATTCCTAGTAGTGGTAGAGGGGCGGGGGGAGCCAGAAGTGGGGACATTTAGGGTCCTCAGCCCAGAGGACTCCGAGGCTCTTGAAGTTGCCATTTTATTTTTTTAATTTTGAAAAGATTATGTAGTGTGTAAGATGCATGTGTATGTAGTGAGGAATAGGGAGAGAAGTGTGTTTGAGAGCATGCTGGACTGATCACAGGGTAGATGAGACACAGGAAAAAGATCAGCTAAGGAGGACAGTGACAGAAGAAATGGGAGTTTAGAAAGTTCATAAAAAAGCATTTAAAATGGTGTAATATTTATCTTCATAAGTTGAAAAATAAAAAAAACAAGGGAGTTATTACACATTATATGATTCTAAAGGTGTGGTAAGTTTTGTGAAAATTGTAGTAGTTTGCTTTTGTCAGTTGGTCAATTTAACATGGAATGAGTCAAAATGTCTATTTGATTCATACAACTTTCTTAAATAAGCTTATGCCTCAATACTTACCTTTGTGACTCCTTTCACCATATTGCTTATATGACTGCATACTGTTCGAACAGCTGCAACTTGCTTTTTGTCTCCAAACCATTTTTCAATTTTAACTTGTGTTCCCTTCTTAGTCTTAATAACCTGATACAGAAAAGTTTAAAAACTTAATTTAATATAGAGTAGCAATTAAGAAAAAAGGAAAATGTAAGATCACTATAAAATTTCAAATTTATGCAAGACAATATTCTTTTAGACAATGACACAGAAAATGGAAATTGTGCAAACAGCAGCATTTTAATGAGCATATTTAAGCCTTATTCAGTGTTCATTATGGACTCTCCCCTGAATTCATAATTAATCTAGTTTCTGGACATTTAAATCAGGGGTGGATGGTGGTGGGGTCTCAGTAGTGTAGTAGTAAGCATCAGTGACTGAATTCACCAGCCCCAGGTTCACTACCTGGTGATGGAAGTCAGCACACAGCAAACACAGCTGTTCATCCTTCCATACAATAAAATTGGTTGGTAGGCAAGTGGGTACCTTGGATAGCATAGTGGGTAAGACACTGGGCCTCTGATTGGGAGGTCATGAGATTGAGTCCAGGAAAGGATTTTGTAATTTCTGACCACCCATGGTGGGTCAGATTCCATGTTAAACTATAGGTCTAAGGTGGAGCAACAAGCTTGAACTTTATCAAAATGAACAATTTAGGCAGAAGCATAAACCAACCAACCAAGAATACTTCTCAAAATATTGGGTAGCTGAGGGGCTAACTTTTAGACTACCTCACTCCAAAAGTGATATTACCTTAGGCTCAGCAGAACAGTGACTGCTAATAGAACTATTACATTCTTTATCGTTTTGATAACTTATGTGAAAATACTACTGTGGATTATTGGCAAGTTTACAAAACAATTGCTATTATGAAATTTAGGATATTGGGAGGGTGGTTGAGAGAGAGCAGAAGTGGTCCTCAGAGGAAATAGATTTGGTAGTCTCTTTAATGTACAATAATTTATGGTTAACAAAGGTATGTGAATAATTGTTCATCATACTGGGTCATATCCACATTAGTAATTTATTACTATGTGGTGAAGGGTGTGCTCAGTGAGATTACCTCCCACCAACAAAACTGAAGTCAAACACCAGAACCTTGGCTTCAGTTCATTCTTCCTTTTGATCGCATCAAGAGAGGAACAATTACGCAGTTGGCTTGCGAACTACTCTACAGAAATAGTGACTGAAACAAAAGTTGAAGTTAAAAACCAATACAGGCTAGTGTACCCAGAATAGGCCTACTTAAATTAGCTTAACTGAAGACTATGATATTAAGATTAACTCTACAAGACACTACATCATCCCATTGACCAACTGAAGTGAGTCAATTCTTTCACTTTACCTTTTGGTTAACAGTTAACAAATATCCCCAATTTATTACATGAACTGTAGTAAATTTTCTATGGTTTTATTTGTGGGAATTGTATCTGACTTTAATCATCCTATTTGCTCCGGACCATTTCTGGATTCTCGAGTCCTAATTTAATAGGTTGGATTAATTTTAACCTGCATTAGGGGTTGGGAAATTGAGAAGTTTAATTGAGGTCAATCTCCAACAGTGCAGTTTTTTACAGTGGGAAACAATAAAACAGATATACTATTAAATTCTGAGTGCATTTAACATAGCCTAGTGAACATTATAAATTACACTTAACGCTCGATTTTCGTTTATCATAACTCGCAGTTGCGAACAAACTCCATACAAAACTGTACTCTGCTCCCAAAAGTAAACAAAAGTTCTTTGCGGTATTGAAATAGGTGAACTAATTATTTAATTAAAATTAAGGCCTACATTTAATAATGTAAGGCTTACAAATTTCATTTAACAGTGTGAACTTATTGAATTTATT
Source organism: Bathynomus jamesi (assembly GCA_023014485.1). Classification (NCBI taxonomy): domain Eukaryota; kingdom Metazoa; phylum Arthropoda; class Malacostraca; order Isopoda; family Cirolanidae; genus Bathynomus; species Bathynomus jamesi. The sequence continues at coordinate 719,389 of JAJOZX010001922.1, read as the reverse complement.
GTTAGCCTATTAACGTAGGGCTAGGCTACTCAATTAGGCTTGAATTTGCTTAACCTAGGACTCGTAAGGGTGGACACTGGACAATAACATAGGCTAGGTAGGCTAGCCTAGTCATAACCTTAGCCTAGGGTCATACATTTGACATAGGTTTAGGTTAAACCCTTGTACATTTAATATTGCCTGGTGTTACTTTAAAATTTTTACAATTTATCCTCTAAGATTTCCTTCTTCTGATTGAAGTTAGGGCCCGTTATTTTTAGCCTAATCTATAGCCTACATCTAACTAACGTAGATTTAGCCTATTTAACTGATCAATTAGGCTAGATTTATTAACAATGGCTGATACAGAAACAAACAATACAGATAGGCCTAGGGCTAAACCCAACACAAATTCTAAATTAATAGCCCTTAAAAAGAAAAAGGCTGTGAGAAAGGGTGTAATTACTAGGTCACTTAATGACTTTAGAAGAAAATCTACTCCTTCAAAGGCTGATTTTGAAAGAATCTTAAACACAGTAGATCGAATAAAAAGTGAAATCATAATAATTGATGAGGAAATAAGATCAGAAATTGATGATGATAATTTACTATCAATTGATGATTTAACATCACTATTAATAGAAAATGAGGAGGCCTACTTAGGTGAGGTAGACAGTTATATAGATGAACTTCAAACTCAAATAAACACGTTAACCTTACAACAAGAAATGAATATGAATCAAAGCTTTGCTAATGCTTTGATGAATCCCTCTGTTCGGGGTAATTCTGAACAAACAGAATTAAAAGCAAGGTTACCTACTTTACAAGTTCCAAACTTTGAAGGTGACAGAACCAAGTTTCAGTCAAAATATTTTATGAGAAATTTGATAGCCTCATTGGGAGTAGACTATATTTATGAAGTGGATAAACTCAGTTATTTACTAAATTACCTTAAAGGACCTGCTCTCAAATTAGTTGAATTCTTGCCTGCTATTGGTAGCTCATATGCAGTAGCAATAGATCTTTTAAAAAGAAATTATATTAATAGAGCAGAAATAATTCATGAACTTGCTCTTAAACTTAAACAAATGAAGCCATGTAAAGATAATTACAGTAGTATTTATGAATTTTACTGTTCTTTTGAATCAACTCTGGGCCAACTTACAAATAACAAAATAAATTTAAAAGTCTGCCTGGTTTATTCAAGCTATTGTATTTGAGTGTTTGCCACCACAGGTTAGGGAGATTTTTCAGCGTAAGACAGTAGACATTTATCCGACTTTAGATGAATTGAGGTCTGAATTTCCCACTGTGTTATCAATTTATAAAAGTAAAAGTTCATCTTTGCCTGCCACTTCTGAGGCTCATAAAGCCCATTTTCAAGAACAAAACTCTGAGACTAAAACACCAACTTTGCAAAATTTTAATATTGCAACAAAGAAGGATTACACTCCATACTGTAAATTTTGTTCCAGTAATGAACACAGTAGTACAAGATGTACTAAATTTAATAACTTTAATTCTAGATCTAAACGTTGTGAAGAGCTTAATCTTTGCAAGAAATGTACTGGGACAGGACATCATAAAAAAGATTGTAAATCTGAACTAAAATATAAATGTAAACTTTGTGATAGTTTAAATCATGTCACATCAATGTGTAACACTGAAAAGAATTCAAACAATAACAGTAGACATAGTCATAATAAAACTGAGTTTATCTCAAACTGAACAAAAAGATGGTGGTAATACCTTTAGTAGACACATTTGTCCAAATAGTGTAGCTAAAAATTCAGAAATTCTTTTACCTACCATTACATTAGATTTAAAGAACAACAAAGGTGGTACTACTCCCATTAGATGTCTCATAGATTCTTGTTCACAACAAACATTTGTCAGTCAATCCTTGATAAATAAATTAGACTTAACACCTAAAAGAGTCATTCCAGCTCAACTGGTACAGATTTCAGAAAGTTGGTCGGGTGACCCTCTCCGATTTTCTTCAAATTTTCAGGGTTGATTCATACACCATTCAATAGCTTAAATCTAAAATTTTAGCTTCTTCAGTCAAAAATGTTTAATTTTATGGTCGCTTAAATGGCCCCCACCTTCGACAAAAAATGCCCATGTTGGGCTTGGTCGGCCAATGCCTTCATTTTGAGAGGCCTTGAAAAGTGTCTTCTAATAGGAGTAGAAGCTTCAAATTTGTCATGCCAATACAACTTCTGGTGGGCTTTTCAATTTTGCAAGCTAAAAGGCTGTGGAACAAATAGTTTCTGAGTTACAAGGGCTTAAACATGGCTCCATTTTGAAGCTTGCATCAATTCCTCCCACTTTTAGGACTCTACCATTTTCAAAAGTTTTAGTTCTACATCAATCACAGCTGTTTTAATACTCCTAATAGTCTCTATGGGTTGTAAATTTATGAGTGAAATAAAAAAATAACCAAAAACGGATTTATTTTTAAAAATTTCCAAAAGTTGATATTTTCACAAAATTTGCAAAATTAACATCAACTTTGGGGCTTAATATACAGTGCCCGCGAAAAGTATCCGATCACCCTTAAAATTTGTATTTTTTACATAAAAAACAATGTTTAAATGTATACTAACCTTATATTAGTATTTTGTCATCTGTCCTTTGGTTTGGATGACTTGTTCTAGACGTTTTGGCATGGATTTAATCAAGTTTTGACAAACTTCCACTGATATTTCCTTGCACCATACCTTTTTGATGGCCTCTTGTAATTTTTCGACTGAGCCAGTGTCGTGGCATTCAACCTTATTTTTTATTAGCCACAGATTTTCTATCGGATTGAGATCTGGACTATTACCAGGCCAATCCAAAATATCAAATTTATTGTCAGTAATCCATTTTGTCACTATTTTGACCCTGTGACATGGTGCACCATCATGCATGTATGTTTTTGTCCTTTGGATTGCCATTGCCATTGGAAGTTTATCCTGTAGCATTGCTAAATACCGTGCACCATTCATAGTTGTGTTCTTCGGAAGAAAATATAAGTTTCCACGCCCATAGTAACCGAAACAACCCCAAACCATCACACTTGGAGGGTGTTTCATTGTCTTTAGGGTGTATTTAGGGTCCATCCTATTTGAGCCAATTGGCCGGTGAACCTTTTTTGGACAACTTCTGAATGTCAAAAATGTTGACTCATCGCTAAATAAAACCTTCTTCCAGTCATCAACAGTCCAATGAATGTATTTTTTACAAAATGCGACACGTTTTTTACGCATTTTTTCATTAATGAACGGTTTCTTAGCAGCATGGCAAGATGGTAATCCGAGTTCTTTTTGGAGCCGCTCCTGGATAGTTCGTTCAGAAACACCAGATAACAAATTATTCATATTAAATTTTATTTCTTTCGCAGTTATTGTTGGGTTTTTCAATACTAAACGTTTCATAAGTTTGTCGTTCGCGAATTTGTTTTTTCTCGGTCTGCCAGATCGTTTTTTAGGGACTGGCGTGGTTAGGCCACCATTGTTCTTAGCCCGTGAAACCCATAAATTAACGGTACTTTGGGATATGTTTAATTCCTTAGCTATCTGTCTCTGTGATTTCCCACATGCATGCAAAGCAACAATAGCACCTCGACAATCACTCTTAAGTTGTTTTTTAGCACACATTATATATAAATTTTATTTACACCACTTTCTGTAAAAAAAAAAAAATATCAAGAAATTTACACAAACAGTGAAATCTGACAAATTTGAGACACAGCCACCCGCAACGAAGGCTACCAGAACACTAATTTGAGAATGCGTTGGATAGCTCTCATATCAGCGAGCAACCTCAAAGTTACCAGATGTCGCTAGAACAAATAGAAAGTGAATTACGTGTCTCTGAATATCAAGGGAAAATATTGTATTTTCTTGAGTGATCGGATACTTTTCGCGGGCACTGTAAAGGTGTCCGAAATTAGTCAGGGAGTTGATACTTCTAGTAAAGAAAGATACATATGTGTACAAAAACATATATTAAGGAATAGATCTCAACTCAAACTCCTTCATATAGTTTTGGCTATTCAAAGAAAAGTACTTTTTGTGAAAAATTCTGAATTTTTTCAAAATTTTGAAATGTTTAAATTTCTTTTTACAATATTGAATTGTAATTTTATTTCCATTTTATTACTTGGTACGTTAATTCACAAATGTTAAATTATCTAAATAAGTTTTACTCATAAAAAAGACAATATATACCTAGATTATTACTACATTTGCAGTTAACACAACAGATGGACCAGCTTGTAGGCTCAATACTTGGATCTACCTAAGTAAATCATGTAGAACCGTGTTCTACTGCTCTTTAAGCACTTCCTAGTAATTTAAATTATGCAGTTAGTACAGATAAACTAGCAGTAACCACCATTTTCAGTACAAAACCTTAAATTTAAGTAGCTTTGTTGTATTACTTCCCTTAATACAAGTGTACAGTACTTAGCTATATACAATAATGAATTCCTGAGTTTTTAAGCATGTGAATTATTGGCTATAAGTTCATATTCTTTTTTTAATGTGTGTTGTTTTATGTAAATTCGTATGTAAACTTATATATAGCTAATAACTCTTATGTTTAGACACTGACTCAGGAATTTATTATTGTACTCAGGCTTTAAGTCTGATTGTCTTCAACACTCCATGGCCTCACAGCCATAAATTGGCAATTTATTATTCAGCTTGATACAGGTCTGTAGTTACTTAGGCTTTTTTTAAAATACTCCTCAATTTTAGATAAACAATCATTTGATAACTTGTACTGTCTCCCCATTTTCCCAGCAACTGTAGGTGGTTCAATTGAACACAAAACATGTTGGAATGGAATCCAGCAAATGTCCTCTTGTTCAGGCCATTTAAAAGGATTCTTTTTCATGAAATTTACTAATAGATCCTTCTCAGTATCACACACTTCAACTATGTTTCCAACAAACCAGTCACCTTCATAGAAACAGGCCACATATGTACCAGGTTTATATTGGTAAGCCACATTTTCTTGTGTAGCATTGAGGAAGGAAAGTTGTACGTTAAAGAAATTTTCATCACTAGAAATTTTGTACAGTTTAATGCCTGTTGATGAAGGTCTAAAGCAGTGATATGAACGGTTCCTGGGATTGTCTTAATTAAGGAATACCTTTTTTCTAACTCAAATAAATTAGCATTTTCCTCAATTTTAGCTGAATCAATGTACAGAAATTGTATACCATTAATATTAGATTTGCACCAATCGAACATCTCTTTTGGATTGGTGATGTGACCTTTACTTGTTGCTTGTAGACTTGCCCGGGCAACTAACCTTTTGACGCCACCAACACCATCACAGGGGCTCTTTCCGTGAGAGGTGGCAAAAAGTTCCATTCACATGTTAGTTGGAAATCTTTTTCATGTAACACTGAATTAATGATGTTTTTATAGTTTTTATATTGACTTGCTGCGCCATCGCTAAAGTAACAAATATGTTTTAGTTTAGGATTCTGACTTTTAAGTAATTTCAAGGCTTCACATAAAAAAGAATGAACTGCAGTTGTGTTGTGTTGTGTGTAAGTGAATCTGATATTACACAAAAATTTGTAACTTTTAGTTCACCATCAACTTTTTGATAGCAGACTACCGGATGCAAGATAGCCTGGGTATTGTCCCAGTGATGCCCTTGTACGGCATCCTGAATTATAAAACTATAGTTTTCAGAGAAGTTAACAAGCACTAATGCTGTAGAATCATTGAGGTTTTCTTTACAGTCGGACAAATATTTTGATTGGGCTTTTGCTATGAAATGGTGTACTTTCAACTTTTTTGCACTTTCACATATGTCTTCTACTACATTCGAAACACTTTGTTATTGTGACCAGTTGGGTATGGTCTGTATGAAGCCACTGCTTAAAGGAAACCTCATCATCCATGTCATAATCATTGTTTGCAAAAATGGTAAGAAGCCAATCCCGTAATTCATTTAAACCAGGACATGTTTTGCAGTTATTAATCATGCAGTTTCTGGTTTCAGTGTTGCAGACTATTTTCCCTAGTAACTCTCTTAATTCTACTTTGACGGGGAGTGATTCACATAAAAGTTTAAAGTTCTGGTGTATTTCACAAATGCATACTTTGTGTGATCCTTTACTCCCCACACCCATACACCATTTTGGTCTCAGTTCAAAAAACTTTGATTTGGAGATTTTGTCGTTTGGATATTTATTTTTGTAAAGCGCATATAATTCTCTGATATTTGTCAACAACAGTATTTTCTGCTTGTGAACCTTCCCTTGTGGTGTTTTTATTGATTTGTAGTCTTTTTTACCAGGGCATTCTCTAGTATATTCATTGTTTTGGAAAAATTCTCACTCTTTCCTTTATTTCATTGCTTATACCCTTGCTACTCTTTTTATTTCTCATTATAGGAAAGATACCTTCTTTTCTCTTTAAGGCCCTCACAGCATTAACCATTGTCTGACACTTCAAATTCTTTCATAATTCTTTCTCTGGACCAGCTTTTACCAATTGGAAGGTGTGTTAGAATTTGTATCTTTTCTTGTCTGGTACTAGTTTTACACTTTTCTTTCAGTTCCTCTATCATATGCTGATAACACTTTTCTTCCTCACTCTCTATAGGTTTCTCCGCTTCCTCATCCAAAATGCTAGGCTTCATATGAAGTACTTTTGACAGCTTTGATTTTGTTGATGTTTCAATTTGCTAAATAGTTTCCTTTTTGCGTAAAACTTTCGATCTCTTGCTCTTACATACTTAATGGGTGAGCATTCTAGTGAACCTAACGTTTTTTCAAATGTCTCCTTAACTATTTCTTCTGGAACATATTCATCACTACCTGAGTCTTTTTCATCTTCAATCGTCTTGGCTCTAGAGAAGCATGTTGAGCAAAGTTTCTGTCCTGGTATCAGATTCAGTCTAGTTGCTATGTCTTTGTCAATAATTTGTAGTGATTCTGCAAATAAAGTAGGGTAATGTAAACTCTAAACACGTTGGAAAATAATTTTAAAACCTCAACATTTGGTTATAGGCTATTCGTATAAAATATTCAAAACATATGCATCCAGTAGCACAGTATATATAGCCTACCCTATTAAAATTAAATAGCTAATTTAGGTTACAATTTACAATATAAACTTCTTTATGAAATATAAATATATTAGTACCTATATTTACTTACTTGTTATCTTCTTTCGATGATTTCTCCATGGATCTTGGCAGCTACGTTGCATTTGTTGGTAATGCATTCCAAACATTTTTTCATGGTGGTAGCATACAGTAGCACTATTTGGGTTGATTACAGTTGCTTTTGTTCTCCACAATAGCAGTTTCCTTGTTTCATCTGTCAGCTCATGTAAGGTATACATACCCACCTTCCTGGTGAGTCTGTGTTCATGACATGGATCATCCAAGTACATACCAAAGCTGCACTTTGATTCTTGATTAGAATAAGCCATTATTACAGGCAGTAAAATTAAGTTAATTGCTCTAGTTAAATTTTCTGAAAATAAAAGATCATGATCTATAAAATAGGCCTGGACATTATGATTAACCATCATGTTTTACATTTATAAGAATATACAAAGCGAAATGAGCTACCCAGAGCCCTTCGAGTCGCTGGTTGTTTTGACAGACATATTAAATTTCTTGTATGTTTTAGACTTATTTACATATTATTACAATTGTAAATCAACTTAAGTAATAAAATGGAAGTAAAATTACAATTCAATGTCATAAATAGAAATTTAAAAATTTACAAATTTTGCAAAAACGAGATTTTTCACAAAAAACACTTTTCTTTGAATCACCAAAACTATATGAAGGAGTTGAGTTGAGATCTATTCCTTAATATATGTTTTTTTACACATATGTATCTTTCTTTACTAGAAGTATCAACTCCCTGACTAATTTCAGACACCTTTATATTAAGACCCAAAGTTGATGTTAATTTTGCAAATTTTGTGAAAATATCAACTTTTGGAAATTTTTAAAAATAGAAATAAATCCTTTTTTGGTTATTTTTTTATTTCACTCAAATTTACAACCCATAGAGACTATTAGGAGTATTAAAACAGCTGTGATTGATGTAGAACTAAAACTTTTGTAAATGGTAGTCGTAAAAGTGGGAGGAATTGATGCAAGCTTCAAAATGGAGCCATATTTAAGCCCTTGTAACTTAGAAACTATTTGTTCCACAGCCTTTTTGCTTGCACAATTGAAAAGCCCACCAGAAGTTGTATTGGCATGACAAATTCGAAGCTTCTACTCCTATTAGAAGACACTTTTCAAGGCCTCTCAAAATGAAGGCGTTGGCCGATCAAGCCCAACATGGGCATTTTTTGTCGAAGGTGGGGGCCATTTAAGCGACCATAAAATTAAAAGTTTTTGACTGAGGAAGCTAAAATTTTAGATTTAAGCTATTGAATGGTGTATGAATCAACCCTGAAAATTTGAAGAAAATCGGAGATGGTCACCCGACCACCCCTGTACCAACTGAGCTGGAATGACCCAAAAGTAATAAACAAGAACTCTGCTTAACATCTTTTGTTAATGATAGCTCAGAAAAAACTAACTATGAGACAGTTGAACTGGGACTGGACCTAGAAAACCAAACTCATATTTTAAAAGCTGTTATTGTTAAACAAGTAGGACAAGATCAACTTGTAGTCCCTAAACTGAGTCAGACAATTAAAGAATTGAAGAAACATCATGTAATAGCAGATAGGTACATTAAAAACAATATAGTGGATAATATAGTGGATAATATACAAATGTTATTGGGAGCTGACTATATTCACCTTATTCAAAGAGGCATAGTTAAAATTGGAGATGGAATAGCCATCAACACACCACTGGGTATAGCACCCTTAGGAGATTTAACCAAATATAATTTGGATAACAAACAAGAACAGTCTTTATGACTAAGCTCACCAGATAGCATGTGTTTAAACACAGTTTTGCCAAACTCTTGTAAAAATGTTAATAATTTAAACACTGCCATAACAAATAATTTAAATTCCCCCATTTCTGATGAAACTTTAGATGAAGTGCTACAACAACTATGGTTCCTAGAATCTGTAGGCATTTATGACACTATTCATTCAGATGAAGATCAATTAATGGCAGAACATTTTGAAAACACAATTGAATACAAAAACAATCATTATTTAGTTGAACTGCCCTGGAAAACAAACTGTCCTACCTTAACAGATAATCTTAAAGTTGCTAAAGGTCATTTATATAAAGTAATACAAAAACTTAGGGCAGACAACAAGATTCAAATGTATAATGATGTTTTTAAAGAACATTTACAAAAAGGGTTTATTGAAGAAGTTACAACTAATCCTTTTAAAAAGGAAGGTTGTCATTACTTAACCCATAGAGGTGTTTACAGACAAAATGCACCAACAACAAAACTCAGGGTTGTTTACAACTGTAGCCTCAATGATTCCAACAAACATAGTTTAAATGATTGCCTTATAGAGGGTCCAAATTTAATTTCTGACCTTGTGAAAATCTTGCTGAGGTTCCGGTTAGATGAACATGCATTACAGAGTGACATCTCTAAAGCATTTTTAAGAATTCATCTAAAGAATGACAGTGATAAGGATCAACTCAGATTCTTATGGTGTAAAGACCCTATTGATTTAAGCAAAGGATTTGTCACATACAGATTCAATGTTATTCTTTTTGGTGCTAATTGTTCACCTAGCCTATTAGCTTTAACTTTGAAACACCATTTAAATACATTTGAGAATTCTTTCACCATAGATTTCTTAAAACACTATTTCTATGTTGATAATCTAATAGGCTCCAGATCTATGGCTCAGCTCAAGACATCATGAGTCAGGGTAATTTTGAATTAAGAGAGTGGATCTCAAACGATGAGGGTTTGAACCAGAAAATCTTGTATGATGGTAAGGGTCTTACTGAACCTACAGACAAAGCTAAAACCTTGGGCATGACATGGTACTTGGATTCATCTTCTAATAAGCATGATTCAATCTGTACTAAAGAATTTCAACTCAATTTAGAAGCTGACACTAAAAGACAAATACTCTCAGAATCATCTAAAATATTTGATCCAATGGGTCTATTCCTTCCTGCCACAATTAGATCTAGAGTTTTTATTCAAAAACTTTGGAATCAAAGTCTAGGTTGGGATGATCCAATTCAAGACCAAAAATATTGGAAAAGGTTAGCTTCTGATTTAAATAAAATACAGAACATAAAAGTTCCCAGAACTACTGGATTTAGGAAAAAGCTTCAATCTCTGCATGTATTTGCTGATGCAAGTACTCATGCTTATGGGTGTTGTGCTTACCTTGTAAGTCATGAGGAAAGTAATTTAGTTTATGCTAAGGGGAAGGTTGCACCCATTAAACCCAGTAAAACAATACCACAATTGGAACTTTTGTCAGCTTCACTGGCAGTTAAGATCATATCTTTCTTAAAAGATACCTATTATGATGTAAATATCACTGACACATATGTTTGTCGTGGATACAACATGATAGCTTAAGCTGCAAAAATATCTTTGTCAGAAACAGAGTTAAAGAAATAGCTGAAGCTAATAAAACTCTGAACATGTACTTCAAATATATTCCAACAAAACAAAATCCAGCAGATTTCATCACTAGAGGTTTATCCTATAAATTGTTGAAAACCAACAAAGCATGGTTCAGTGGACCAAAATGGATATCTCATCCAGAGCAGTGGCCTACTGAGCCAGCTAATCTAACATCAAACACAATGTCAGCTGACACCACAGAGCCATTTCTTAATTATGAGAAGTACTCAGACTTCAACAAACTCATTAGGGTTACCTCTTACTGCTTGAAGTTTATACACAACTGTTTGACAAAGATAAACAAATATTTAAAGAAAGATGAAACAACATTCACAGAAGTTGCTACCAATTACTGGATCACTCATGTTCAACATTTAGAATATAAGAGTGTGTTAGAATTTTTAACTTTTGGTAAGCAATACAAAGAATCTTTACCTTCAGCAGTCATAGATATGAACTTGTTCAGGGATGAAGATGCTCTTCTTAGGTGTAGGGGAAGACTAAATAAGTCAAAATTAGCTTATCCAGCTAAATGTCCAATTTTGCTTCCCAGATACAATCACCTTACCACCCTAATTATTAGACATATACATAATGAAATCCATCACATGGGGGTACCTCAGACATTAGCAACCTTAAGGAAAACTTATTGGGTACCAAAAGGCAGAGTAGCAGTAAAAACAGTTCTTAATAACTGTATAACATGTAAAAGGATTCACTCGAAACCCTACAAAAAACCAGATCTACCCGATTTGCCAAAAGAGCGAGTTACTCTTAACAGACCATTTGAAACTGTTGGCATAGATTATACAGGGGCTGTAACTGTTGGGTAGGGTGGCAATAGCCAATAGGGGTAAAAATCCAAGTTGCCTGGAGGAGCGAGTGCGGTGGCGCGTTTGGTGCAGTTCCTGAAGAAAATCACTCAGGCAAATTTTTAGGACTTTTGATAAACATTAGGGGGTGGTACAAGAGTAACAAAGTTTCCACCATTGTCACTTACTAATTCTCTATTTTGTATACTTTGCAGGTAGATGAAAAATGGCGACTACTCTAAGAAAGTATGTTGTTTTATGGCTACTGGAGACTTCTCCCAACTCATATGCCCTTACAGGAGCCAAATTGCCGTCCAAGTGGCAGGTCCTGGAACGATTCTTGTTCTTTCACCTGTCCGAGTCTCGCCCTGTCAGAGAAAGTAGCCGACTGGTGATGACAGAGGTTGAACAGATGTGGAAGAATGCAAGTCTTCCGACTCAAGCTACGCACTGGGCACAAGACAAGCTGGAGAACCTCCATTCTGAGTGGAGAAGCTTAAAGAAATTACGAGTGAGGCGTACCAAAACCCAGATGGACAAGGAGAAGGTCTTTCTAGAAGGTCTGAAAGGCCTGTTCGATTGCGCTCAAAATCATCAAAAATAAAGAAGACAAGCAGTTTCTTCTTGCGCAGCGTGAGCCTGGTCGTCGAGGAACTATAGGACTTGTTGATCAGAAGTATATTAGACAAGAGGAGAACAAAATGACACGGCAGCATGAGCAAGAGAAAAGGAAATGAAGGAACCTGAATGAACTCCAGAAGATGGACAGGTCCGTGGTTTTGGAGTCGAGCAGCAGTTCTACAAACGAGGATACTGACAAGGAAGATGAGGTGAATGTCGGAGCAATAGGAGGCGCGTCATCTGCCACTCTCAAGAGGAAAAGATCAAGAGGGTTAAATCAGATTGTTACTCAAGAACTGGCGCAAGCGTTGGACCGCACAAAGATATCCAATCGCCGGGCAGTCCATGTTGTGGCCAATACCTTAGCAGCTGCTGGACAAAGTATGGAGCACTACGCATTGAATCGAGAGACAATCCGACTAGCTCGAATGAAATTCCGCCAAGACATCGCGGACGAGCTGAGAAGGTCCTTTTCCCCCATGGTACCATTAACAGTTCATTGGGATGGCAAGCTCCTTCCAGACCTTACAAACAAAGAGAAGGTCGATCGCCTTCCAGTCCTGGTTTCAGGAGAAGGTGTGATGAAGCTGTTGGGGTACCAAAGTTGCCATCATCAACAGGTCTGGTGCAGGCAACAGCAGTGCATGACATGCTAGAAGACTGGCAGTTATTCCCGGGATCGTAGCCATGTCTTTTGACACGACATCATGTAACACCGGTCACTTGAATGGCGCTTGTCAATTCCTCGAGCAGAAGCTCGGGAAGAAACTTCTCAATTTTGCTTGTCACCACATCGTGGAAATAGTTCTTGAAAAAGTTTTCGAAGCCTTAGTAGCATGCTCTTCGGGACCAAAGATCAAGCTCTTTCAAAGATTGGCGGAGGTGTGGCCAAAGATTGTAAAGGATTTGTTTCTTTCTGCTGAGGGAGACCGTGAGGTGGCAGATCGGATGCACGCATTCAAGGAGAAAGTTGCAGAGTTTGTGCATGAACAGTTGAGATCTCAGCAGCCTCGCGATTATTACTGAGAGTTCCTGGAACTTGTACTGCTATTTCTCGGAATAAATCTACCACGGGGAAATCATATTCAAACTCCGGGTGCCCTCCACAGGGCACAGTGGATGGCAAAATGCATCTATGCATTTAAGATCTTGTACCGTCACCAGTTGCGGAACTTGGGGAAACTCACAGACCAGGAGCTCCAGGGTGTTACTGACTTCTGCCTCTTTGTTGCAGAGATTTACGTTAAAGTTTGGTTCAATGCCCCGGTAGCCAGATATGCTCCGTGGTTGGACTTGGAGCTGATACAAAAGCTGGTGCAGTACAGACAAGTTAACCGACGCGTGGCAGAGGCCCACTTTGAAAGGGATCACTAGCCATCTTTGGTACTTAAGTGAAAAGTTGGTTGCTTTGCCTTTTTTGATGAATATCTCAGCAGCGTGGTGAAAAGAGGCATGGTTGAGGCGCTCAAAAATGAAGAAAGGAAGAGTCCTTCGCCTCGTGTGACAATTGATGTGGGAGATGCTGAACATCTTTCTTTGGCAGCCTTTGTCACGAAGAACACATTGGCCTTCTTCCACCTGCTCCAGCTTCCCACATCCTTCCTCTCCAAGGATCTGGAGCAGTGGGAAGATGAAGATTTTCAACAAGTGAAACAGCGCGCGTCTGCCATCAGTGTTGTCAATGATCCCGCAGAAAGAGGAGTTGCCCTAATGAAAGATTTTAACGCTGTGCTGACCACACAGGAGGATCAACAGCAATACGTTCTTCAGGTTGTGGAGCAGCACCGGAAGATGTTCCCTGATGCCAATAAATCCACGTTCATTCGAAGCCAGAAAAATTAGCCATAATTGTAATCTATCAGATCACTACAAGCTATTGCAGTCCTATTTGAGGTTGTTTGAGTCTTATCAGAATCGTTCTTTTCAGTTTTTTGTTTGTATAACTTTGAAGCTCACTCGAACACTCGTTTCCAATAGCCTAGAGCACAAAGTTCTTTGTGTCTTGTACCACCACTTAAAATAAGATTAGGAACTTGAAATTTGACAGAATTTGTTTTTTCAATAAACCGAATAAAATGAGCACCCGCACATTTTAAATTTTGCGACTTCATTTTTTATTGCCACCCTACTGTTGGGGTTAACAACACCGAAATAAAAATTTACATTGTACTATTCACATGTTCTTCATCACAAGCAGTTTATCTAGATGTTGTTGGAGATCTTATAGCAGAATCATTTGTTGCCGTCTCTTTAAGAGATTTTGTGCACAACATTCAGTACCTAAAACAATTTGGACAGATAATGCCACTCAAACCAGGAGAGGACAGGGTGACAAGGGTAGACAGACTCAAGACTGCTAACTACTAGGACATTTCTCTATTATACCCACTTGAGTCTGGGCCTACTATCTGTTTAACAGAACCTAAGATAGAAACTAGTTATCCAGTTTCTCAAACAAAAGCTTGAGATTCCGTACAAACTTTCTCTCAACCTTTAACAACTTGTGTGGTAATGCACACAACAACGAGTTCAACTTATACAAGGCCTCAGCGCCACACAGCCTTAAAAGCCAGGAGCTTTTTACAACAAAAAATTAATGCTGGGGAATTGTAAATATTTCATTTTCAAAGGATAGCTACTTAATCTTCATAGTGAGAACTATATTTATTTTCATTCTGTGGATGAAACCTCTTGTTCTTCTTCTTAATGAAGATTTATAAATGCTACATTTCTTTTATAAAGGAATGAGGATATAACACAGGCAATTAGTGGTTTCAATGCCACTAACATTACAACAATTATCTTTATGTAGGAGAAAAATTGATGCTTAGCATTCAAATTTTTCTTTCCAGGCCCCCCAGTATATGAAATTTAGGATATTGGGAGGGTGGTTGAGAGAGAGCAGAAGTGGTCCTCAGAGGAAATAGATTTGGTAGTCTCTTTAATGTACAATAATTTATGGTTAACAAAGGTATGTGAATAATTGTTCATCATACTGGGTCATATCCACATTAGTAATTTATTACTATGTGGTGAAGGGTGTGCTCAGTGAGATTACCTCCCACCAACAAAACTGAAGTCAAACACCAGAACCTTGGCTTCAGTTCATTCTTTCTTTTGATCGCATCAAGAGAGGAACAATTACGCAGTTGGCTTGCGAACTACTCTACAGAAATAGTGACTGAAACAAAAGTTGAAGTTAAAAACCAATACAGGCTAGTGTACCCAGAATAGGCCTACTTAAATTAGCTTAACTGAAGACTACGATATCAAGATTAACTCTACAAGACGCTACATCATCCCATTGACCAACTGAGGTGAGTCAATTCTTTCACTTTACCTTTTGGTTAACAGTTAACAAATATCCCCAATTTATTACATGAACCGTAGTAAATTTTCTATGGTTTTATTTGTGGGAATTGTATCTGTGACTTTAATCATCCTATTTGCTCCGGACCATTTCTGGATTCTCGAGTCCTAATTTAATGGGTTGGATTAATTTTAACCTGCATTAGGGGTTGGGAAATTGAGGTAGGTTTAATTGAGGTCAATCTCCAATAGTGCAGTTTTTTTACAGCTATCTTATCTAAGATTTAAGGGGTTATTTATGAAAACTGTTATAAAATGGTGTATGGCTCTACTGAAATAGTCATATCTCCACATTATCCCAAATGAAAAAAAAATTCAATAACTATATAAATGTAGCAATACTTCCATAACAATTGTGATACAGTACTTTAAAACATAATTGTTGATAGGCAAAGACTTTGACAAGATCTTTCGCTATTTACAATTTTTTCTTTTGGTAATCTTGTTTTAATTGAAAATACCACTTTCCATGAAATGTATTCTAATATTCAATTTACTTTTCAATACGAAAATTATTGGGTCCCAAGCTCCACCCTGGATTTTAGTTAGTTAACCAATTAGTAAAACTAAAATTAAATAAAAGAACTATGTTAGACCACCACCAATATCTCTGCCTATATTTGTGATCTTGATCTTTGATGTAAGAACCTGATTTTTGTTCATGCATGTGTATGAAGTTTCATTAATTTGTGGCGAACTATTCAAAAGGTATGCGTATAAAAAAAAAAAAACCTCATTTAACCTGAGCTCTATCTGTAGCCTGCCTTAATCATTCATTCAGAGATCTGATTCTTTCGTGAAATAATTTTTCATATATATATATATATATATATGATGAATAAAACCACGAAGGAAAGGAAACACAAAATGGTGCTCAAGCGCTTTCGTCTAATGGCATCCTCATAGGAAAAATAAACATTTTTTTATGGACAACCATTTTTATTTATATAATATGCTCTACATGGTTGCCATTGTTTTGAAAACACATTTCAATACGTGTTCCCCACTGTTGATGAACACGCATTAGCACAGTTGACGTTATGCTTGTAATGGCGTTGGTGATACGTTCCTTTAGATGATTTATGTCTCGTATCTTTTCCTGATACACCATGGCCTTCAAGTGCCCCCAAAGATAGAAATCAAGGGGGGTGAGATCTGGGGATCTGGGAGGCCACTCCACAGGACCACACCGACCAATCCAAGCATCCGGAAACTGCTGATCCAAATACCGACGCACGTGAAGACCATAATGAGGTGGAGCTCCATCTTGCTGGAAGTAAACTGGGAAGTTACCTTCCTCATTTGGCAGGGATGGGAAAATCTCTTCTTGCAACATGTTAAGATACCTTTCGGCATTAAGATTTCCACTGACAAAAATTGGTCCAATAATTCTGTCACCCCATATCCCGGCCCACACCATCACTTTACCGGCACCTTGCATCTTCGTCGGACTCAGCCAGTTAGGGTTAGCATTACTCCAATAACGTATGTTTTGCCGATTAACCTCTCCATTGACGTAAAAATTTGCTTCATCAGTAAATAAGATCTTACATCAAACGCATATTCTTAGGGTATCTGAAACATAAAAACAAACGTTTAATTTTTCCTATGTATGGAAACTTACGGCCCACCCTGTATATATATATATATAACTTACTTTAACTTTACTTATAGGGTCATTCTCTGTCAGATCAACCAAAAAAAATTGAAATTAACACCCTCATCTCTCATATTTTGCTGAAATTTGGTTTATAGGGAGTTTGTGAGCCCTGAATCCATTTCTGAAATTATAAGGTCAATCCGACCAACGGTTCAAGAGATATGACCTCGGGCAATTTGAGGTCACTCGCGAGGTTACTAACATTTGGCTAGCCATAACTTGGGTAATAATTGTCATAATTATATAAAAGTATATATATTTAGAATCAGAAAATGATAAGGAATCCAAATATGCAAGTTTTAGAACTCTAGGTTGAAAAATAAAAAAGTTACACTGTAACCAATATTTGAGGTCACGATTTGACCTCTGGGGTATCAAATGAGATTTTTTTTTTAAATGTAAAAAATGAAGGCATAGGCATTGGCTATTAGAATCAGCAAAAAAAAGTTTGTTTATGTTAGTATTTTTCATGTAACTAACATATAAGTGAACACCATATTCATAAATTGTGCGTCAATTCTACCTATTTTTTCACACTTAAGCTCATAATTTGACCTATAGAAATTAAAATTACATTTTTTATAGATATAAAAAACAAAGTCAGAGTTCTTGACTAATAGAAACAATCATAAAAAGTTTGTTTATGTTGGTACTTTTCATGTAACTAACTTATAAGTGAACATCATATTTATAAATTGCTTGTCATTTCAAGGAATTTTTATATCTTAGCTATCAATTTGACCTCAAGCTCCAAGAATTTAATAAAAATTGTATTTCACTGCTAATCTACACTGGCAATAATAGTTATAATAGTGAAAGGGGAAGACTAAGCTCACATGTAGCCTAAACAAGCCTGTTGAAACATGTTGCTACTTGTCTAAGTGCAGAATCAACACAGATAGTTGCAAAATTCCTTGTCTACAGGTTAGTACAGTTCCAGCCAGCACTGTGGGTGGCTGGTGGGTATGGTGTTTTAATGAGCCTCAGAGACTATCAAGGCCTAAAATATTAAGTGTGTATAGCTATATATTTTCTAAAAAATATATATTACCTAATTGTAAATCCTATATCTTTACAGATCAAAATACAATGGTTCGGCACTTGAAATACTGCCAGGACCCTATTCAAAAACACAAGAAACGCATAACAATCAATCTTAGAAAAGTGACTGATGTACTTGTTGAAAAATGTGCTAGAAGAGTGAAAAAAGACTCATTGTTGTGTGTGAACTGCTGGACACTGATAATGAAAAACCCCACTATACTACTTAGTACCACTGAAAACAACGAGTCTGAGCAGGATTCAAATGAATCATCTACTATCAGTGGCTTGAGTAACATCTCTTCAATTCAAGATCTGGACAATGACAGTGATTGCTTGATAAAGGAAAATCCTTCAACTTCAGTTGAACCAGTTCTAGCATTTCTGGACCAAACACCAGTTAAAAAAAGTAAGTAATAAATTAATATAATAACTTATACTTTACTACAAAGTCTGTTTGATCTACTATATAGCCAATTATATAGCATTTAAGGTACTATAATTAATATTTAATTACTAATATTCAGGTGTGTGAAACCTTTTTTTCTGTTCTTTTCAGAAGGGCTGTCATTAAGCCAGAAAAAGCGCAAGGCTCGTGGTAAGCTATCATCTGCTCAGAAACACCTGAAGGAGAGGCTAGAACTCAGTTATGGTGTTCAAATTACCAAGGAGGTAAGTGATACCGTACTTCAAAACCTGAAACTAAATCTGAAAAACATCTAGACAAATTAATGAATGAATTGAAACAGTCATTCCTGGAGAGCAAATGTCACCATCACAAACTACAAATATTGACACTCTCACCATACACAATTGAAAAAACAGCTAGTTTCTTTCAAACTACAACATACATGGTGAAAAGAAGCCGTTCACTTAAATCAGAACATGGAATCCTTCCGAAGATTCCACTAATGAGCAAAGGAAAAGTGATATCTGAAGAACACAAAGATATAGTTAGAAGATTCTATGAGTCAGAAGAGGTTAGTCGTATGTGTCCTGGCCAAAAGGATTGCGTGAAAGTTATCAGTGCTGAAGGTGCAATGAAGGTGCAAAAACGATTGGTCCTCGGGAATTTAAGAGAGATGTTTGAACTATATAAAAATGATGAAAAGAATCCCAAAATAGGATTTTCCACATTTGCAAAATTACGGCCATCATATTGTGTGCTTGCCGGTAGTGGTGGGACTCATTCTGTCTGTGTCTGCACATACCATCAAAATCCAAAATTGCAGCTGGCTGCATTGGGAGAAAGAGGTCTTTCATACAAGGATCTTATGGATTACAGTGTCTGCAGTACAGAAAGAGACTTGCATGATGCAACTTTGCAATGATTGCCCAAGAGAAGAGGGTGTCCTGGATTTTCTTGAGTTACTTGACAGTGTGAAATCAGCTCCAAATGAAATATCTTACAAGCAATGGGTGACTGTTGACCATTGTACAATGGTTGATAAGGTGGAGCCACTTCATGAATACTTATCATCCCTAAGCATGAAAATATCCCGCATGGTTCGTCATCACTTAGTTGCTCAGCAACAATCACAGTACTTCAAGCAGTTGAAAGAAACACTACCACCTCAGAGCGAGGTAGTTATAGTAGGTGATTTCTCTGAGAATTATTCTTTCATTGTCCAGGATGCTGCACAAGGGTTTCACTGGGACAATTCACAGTGTACAGTTCACCCTTTTGTCATCTATTATAGATCATCTGCAGACCAGGAACTTAGCCATTTTAGTGTCTGTTTCTTATCTGCATCACTAAAACACAACACTATAATGGTTTACTCATTCATATTGAAGCTTATGACATGTTAAATTCAGATGCCCACAATTGAAGAAGGTGCACTATTTCTCAGATGGATGTGCTGGCCAATATAAGAACAGATACAACTTCACAAATCTCTGTTACCATGAAGAGGATTTTGGTCTGTCTTGTGAATGGCACTTCTTTGCTACATCCCATGGCAAAAATGCATGTGATGGGATTGGAGGAACAGTGAAAAGAGCTACTGCTCGTGCCAGTTTGCAGAGAACTACAGAGAGGCAAATTCTTACACCAGAACACATGTTTCAGTTTTGTGAAGAAAACTTGAGCAAGAAGATAAATTTTTTCTTTGTAACTACAGCTGATTTGAAAGATGCAGAAGAACGGTTGGAACATCGATTCAAGGATAGTAGGGCTATTCCTGGAACTCAGAAATATCATAGATTTGTTCCCCTAAACAAGGAAGAACTGATGGTGTATCCCATTTCAAGTGGCATTGGAGAAAATAAAAGAATAAGGAAAAGTCATTTTACTAATGAACCTGCAATGCTTGGTAACCTAAAATGTGTCAAACCAGGAGAGTATGTTGGCTGCATTTATGACATGCAAGTTTGGTATGGAATTGTGGAGGAATATTGTGAAGAGTTTGATGATTTCACTGTGAACTTTCTACATCCCTCTGGGTCATCAGGATCAAGTGCATATTATTATCCATCAAACAAGGATTCATGTGCAGTGCCAGGACATCATATATTAACTGTAATGAGTTGTCCTACCCTAAGAGGAGGCAGCAGAATTCAATACATTTTTCCACAAAAAGAAATTGATGAGAGCATCGAGCATGCAAAAATTGTATTAGGCTAGCACATGAATCCTCTAAGTAGGTCTTCCCCTTTCACTATTATAACTATTATTGCCAGTGTAGATTAGCAGTGAAATACAATTTTACATTTTTTGCCTTTGTTTTTATATCTATAAAAAAATGTAATTTTAATTTCTATAGGTCAAATTATGAGCTTAAGTGTGAAAAAATAGGTAGAATTGACGCACAACTTATGAATATGGTGTTCACTTATATGTTAGTTACATGAAAAATACTAACAAACTTTTTTTTGCTGATTCTAATAGCCAATGCCTATGCCTTCATTTTTTACATTTAAAAAAAAAATTCTCATTTGATACCCCAGAGGTCAAATCGTGACCTCAAATTTTGGTTACAGTGTAACTTTTTTATTTTTCAACCTAGAGTTCTAAAACTTGCATATTTGGATTCCTTGTCATTTTCTGATTCTAAATATATATACTTTTATATAATTGTGACCATTATTACCCAAGTTATGGGTCGCCAAATGTTAGTGACCTCGCAAGTGACCTCAAATTTCCCGAGGTCATATCTCTTGAACCGTTGGTCGGATTGACCTTATAATTTCAGAAATGGATTCAGGGCCCACAATCTCCCTATAAACCAAATTTCAGCAAAATCTGAGAGATGAGGGTGTTAGGCACTGGTTGACCTGACAGAGAATGACCCTATATCATTATTTACTTTAATCTTTGTCATTTATTAGGTTTTTTATTCAAAGAATTGGTTTCAATTTCATTTCAATTTAAAAAAGGGGGGGCATATGCAATGGGTAGGGGGGGGGGGGGGGTGCATAGCGGTGTAATTACAGTATGTTGTTTAGAGTCCCAAAGGAAACTCCAAGCAGTGTGTAGAATAAGAATACAAAATTTCAACCCCCCCCCTAATGTATAGCATGTGCAATGCATTGCTGGTGATCAGGTACTATTTCTCTTCCAAATTTGACCATTACTGAGGCACCATTGGTGGTGCAACCCACAATATGCTTATCTCGGTCCAAGCCAAAGTCTTCCAATCTTTTCCTAACGATTGCAATAGTTTTGGTGCTATCGAGAGAACCATTTATTTTCATGAGACCAAGAGACCAATGTTGATTTTCATCATGAACATTAATATATCTTTGGTTTTGTAAAGATGTATACTCATCCATAGTTAATGAATAGCAGATTCCTTGTCTCACATGATTCTTGAAGTAGTTGACCAATTCACGTTTCTTTTTCTCATAAAAACTAAGCACCATTTTTCTGACACCATTATGGGAAGTTGGATGAGGCTTCTCGTATTTTATCTTTCTTAGGCTTTCTTGAATGAATTCACTTTTAGCAATTGATTGGAAACTCAGTCCATCTACACACACACACACACGTTTCAAAATTTCCTCTTCTATGGACTTTTTTTGCACAAACTCTTCCACTGTTCTTTGTTTCTTCAATGGCTGATTAATCTGGTCGATGTTTATGCCATGAATATTTTTCATGTGGGATGATAAACTTGGAAGTAGAACCGCCACAACACTTTAAAACTTTGTGACATGTCATACACTCTGCTTCTTCTTTATTCTTACGAGTGAAATGATACCAAGCATTTGATTTCTTTGATATGATGGAGTATTAAATCTTAGAATCTTAACTGATCAATGTGCACTCATCCACATAACATTCAAGACTGAAGCATCAATTATTTACACTTATAAAACAAACACACACAAAATATATATATATACCGTATATGTAGCGGATCAACAAGAAATAGACCATAACAAATACAGACAAATCCTTTCCTTCCACGCTATCATCAAACAGTCTTGGAAAACACACGTGGGCAAAGAATCAAATAATGGAAAGTGTTTCTTCCCAAAAGGCGCGAACGAAATCTTCAACAAAAGGACGCACAGACAAGGCGTCTTAAGATTTGGTGCGAAGTCCTACGTCACAGGAACTACGTATACAAGCGAGCACCCACTCACACTCCTCCTCACTTCATAAGCACTTCCATTTCGTTAGACTACTCTGTACGCTGTCACCCCACATCAGCTTTAACCGACAAGACCAACGCTCACTTCAACACCACATTCAAGAAACGAAGCATCATTGGAAGTGATCTACCAATACTGCCGCAGCAAACCACAACAGCATCAGGAATTTCCCTTCGTCTCTTCATTACCGCTCAACCCGTTATCAATCATCCTCGAGAGCACCGGCAAGGTTGCAACGCTACGAGAAGCATCCTCAAGGTGAAACATTGCGTGACTCGATGGCGAAAGCTGCCAACCCAAATCACTCCACATCTGGTCAGCTTTTACCGCTTTACGAAGAACGGTCGTCTACGAGACTCCATTAGGCCCATCATACCTTGACTTACGGAACAAACTTCCAAGAGACACCAACAGCCGGGCCTACTCCTAAAAGATCCTCTTCATTCCATCCACCACAACCGGGCCTACGCTTGCAGGATCATTTATAGACTTTCCTACACCTCGAGAAGCAACAACACTCGGGCGTACGTCTACGCAGCCTACAACAAACGTCTCCTTCGCAAGAGGCCTAATCCACGACACGAACAACGCGTGGGGGACCAGCTTCCAGAGGACGATCAACGACACTTCAAGCCTACGGTAATAGGTTCCTCTTCAACCCGCTTTCAACAGAGTTTACATCGTCCGGGTAAGATAAGTACATCCTATTCTAAGTACTCTTGTGAAGCCTACATTAGCCTACCGCCGAACGGTAGACTATACTCCCAAAGTGAGTAATTAAACGTTCCAATTGACTCTCGTTAATAACGCTGTAGACCATTTTCCTAATTCAAGTGTCCTTCAGAACCTGTAATTCACATCATCCGCTATTGTGTTCACTTATATATTTGTGCGATAAATAAGTTCTCTACTGCAGGCCTAATTCATTTACAGTGTATATTCCCTCAACTATCATTAGGCCTATCCCAAATGCACGCGCATTCTTTATACCATTACTAGGCCCATTCAATCACCTAGCCTACTTAATCAGTGTGTCATGTTTTCCATTCAATGTACCAAACGCACATGATTCTTTATATCATTTACTAGGCCCATTCAATGTTCCATGTTGCATGCCATTTACATACCATCAATGAGTACATTACTTATTACGTGTCAATTAAGCTATTAACATTTCATCTTATTAGCTAAGTCTATGTCATAAGCATAACGTAAAGGCTATCAAACAATTACCATTAATTCTTTGTTATATCACAGTGAATAAATAACGGCTTTATTTTCATAATAAAATAAAGTACCGAAACTTATTCTATTCAGTGTACCAAAACGTACGCGCTTTCTGTGTCATTAATAGGCCTCTTTCACAGATCATTTATGCATAATCTGTAGCTTCCCTAATCAGTGTATTACATACGTAACCTATTTTTGTTATATTATTACGTACATGCATTATTTTTGTATTCACTAAGTTTCATATTTCAGGTTGTGTCCCATTTTGTATACCATTAAGCCTCACATAAACGAGCGTATTTCAAAGGTCATTATAGAATTGTTAAGCTTTCTAGTCAGTGTCTTTCCATTGTATTTTTCACTGTGAAAATTAATATAAATATTTTCTTAATTAAACTACAAAACCATAAGGTACTTTTTATAACCTTAATATTAATTTGCTTGGGTGTAATCCAAGCTGGTGACCCTCGCTGCCATTCCTGTCACTTCCAATAGTATGGTGGGCCTACTCAAATAGCCTTTCATTAATAAGCAATCAGTCATTGCATCAATTAATCACTGCATACGATTAAATCATTATCACCTTAAATGGCTAAAACTAGGTCCACTATATATATATATATATATGAAGTTCCATCAACTTATATTAAGTGTTTTAAAAGTTATAGTGTGGACATGAAAGCATGATGAATGAACAAATGAGTGCAATCTAACATGACCCCTCCAAATTTATTTGATCCAGGACATAAAAAAAGTGTTTTGAAATGTTTAGTTCTGCTTTATGAAATATTGCTAATAAAAGGTTTCATTCAATAAGTGTTGTTAGTTAGAAGTGGGTATTACTTTAAACAATGTTTTACATTTAATTTATGCTACCTAACTTTCTTTATGACAAACTGTAACTTAGAACATTAAGAATGTCACACTTCTAAATTTGTAGAAGCATTCTATTTCAGAAAATAGGTTTCAACAGTCTTCTTCTTCAAGCTTAAATAGCTTACAGGAAAAGTAGAAAAATAAGAGTCATTCATCCCAAATGGAAAAACATTTCCCCTCAAATAAAATAAAAAAAAATCTGATTTTTAAAGCATACCTGAATATCAATTTGTAAACTTCTAAATGATCGTGATAAAGTACCTCTTGGTCCCTTAACTGTTACAACTCTCTTTTTGGATGTAACTTCAACCTCCTTAGGAACCTGAACAACTTGAGATGTATTAATTGTCTTCATTTTGGCTGAAATTAAACAATATACAATGAATATTACTATTAGTTCTAAAGAAACTTAAGCTCTTATAAATCATACGTATATTTAACTCTTTCAATACTTAGTTGTATGGTGTATATATTAGGGATATACCAATATATCGGTATTGGTGATATCGGTACATTTTTAAAAATATTGTATCAGCTAATATTTCAAAAGTATGATTTTTCCAAAATTATGAAAAAAAGACTATTTAGAGGATGAAATTTCCGATGTTTTATTGTTTTATCACTTCACGTAACTCGTTATTTTTTCACAAGGGTTATGTTCTCGTGTAAAAATAGCAGCTGCTCCATTATGTTCAGGAGAGCCAATTTCTAGCAGCACTGGCAATGTTTCCTCCAATACTGAACATGCATTCACTCGCAACTGTTGTGGATAGTACTCCCAAATATCTCTGAGCTAAGTTCCCCAAAAAACACATTTACTAAGCCCAACATACGCCCACAGTCCAATTGTATAACAGGGGCTGTGGAGTCGGAGTCAGGAGTTGGAGTCGTGGAGTCGGAAGTGCATAGTTGGATGGAGTCAGAGTCTGTGCAAATCCTTCAACTATAACCAATTTAGGGTGTGTTTATGGTATATGGTGAAAAATGCGAAATGAAAATGCAAGGGAGCGGAACCCTTTATTTTGTGAGGATACATGAGAAAACAGAACAGGCAAAATTTCTTTGTAATCCAACATCATTTAGAGGTTGCCCACACCTGATAGGTATTTTCAATTTATAGGGCAATGGAAATTTTAATTCTCAGTTTAAATGATAAATTGCATCTCCAATAAGTATTCAGAACAAATATATCGAGTGAGTATATTCACTAAATTCATAATTAACGATTAAAGTACATGACACCTCGAGTGTTGGCGTTCATTTTTTCATCAAAGTGGCTTTGGAGGCTGTCGGCAAGACTTTACGATGTTCTTCGACGATTTGAATCATGAACTGCATCTGCTCTTCGTTCCGAGTCCTTCCAGCCTTCGTGAATTCTTGAATCAATGCTATGCCTCACTCTGCTGCATCATTCACTACATTTAAGGAATCCACCCTGATCTTTGCTGAACCAAAGCTGGTGTTGTTTTCCCAGTTTGATGGATCCTCTTGCAGGAAATCGACCGGAAGATCTAGAAGGGTGAACAGATTGTACGTATTGGAAGAGCAAAAGTCTGCCAGGGTCTTTCCTCTTGGATCTGGAATCCAGACTCGTCGGGGGGGAGCTTCTGACCCTTCAACGGAATTCATATTCTCTACCATTTTCCGCTTATCATCATCATCGACTGCAGGATCGAATAGTGCAAGGCCCACGTTTACCTCATTGAGGTACCAGAGATGCCGATTAAAACTCTTGTACCCAGCGGCGTTGGTTTTTTGCAACTTTTGAAGGAGGGCTAAGTCACTTCGTGGAGCGCTTGCTGCTTCTCTTGCTGAAAACCACGGAAGGACGTAATCTTGAGCAACGAAGAGACAGAAGTCCCACAACCCAGAAATCAGGCAGTCACTGCTACTTGCTCCACGAGATGTTGAAGGACATTGGTTCATGTGCATCGTGAACTGGTATCTGAACATCCAAATCTTGAAAGAGTAAATTCCACGCGCCATCCACCGTGCTCGGTGCAAAGCCCCTGGAGCCATGAACACAGGACTCCGACGTCCGTGAGGTACTCCTCCCAAGAAAATGACTACAAGTTCAAGAAGCTCTTTGTAGTCATCTCTGGGATGCTTCACTTTCAGAAGGTCATTTGCTTCATGAATCATCTTCTCGGCCCAGGGACTGATCACTGCAGCCGTGTCCTCTTCGTCCGCGGCAGTGGAGTATTCATTCAATTTCAGTTGCGGCCAAACATTATGGAAGCTCTGGAAAATCGTAATCTCAGGTCCTTTGGAAAGGTCTCCAACAAGGAAAGAAAATACTGCTTCAAGCAGCAGTTCCAGCACGTGATGTCGACACGCAAAGTAAATCATTTCACGCCCGAGAGCCTGCTCTACTCGCACACACACTCCTCCATGGATGCCGGTGTTGGTGGCTGTCATGTCAAAGCAAAGAGCTTTGATCTTCTGTCCAAGATCCCAGTTTTTGATGGTTTCGATGATGACGATTGCTGTCCTTTCTGCCTTGGAGTCTGGGAGTTTGGGGATGGCTAGAGTCTTGCTCATCCCATCCCCGGTAACTAAGATGGCTAAACGGTCGATTTTGTCTCTTCCCATTAAGTCTGCCATAAGTTTTCCATCCCAGTGAAGAACAAGACGGCATTCAGGCTTGTAGGAAGCTCTCACCTCTGCTTCGTGGGCTGATCTGTACCTGGATCTGCTGGCCCGAATAGCACTTGGACTGAGGCACATCTCACTTATGTCCTGACCCATTTGCATGCCAAAGGGGATGAGAACACGAGCAGCTGCCCTGTCGCTCATCCGCGTGCGGTCCAATGCCGCAGCAACCTCCGAACTGATTGCCGTCGTCCCACGGCGATGTTTTGGAGCCGACGATGTAACTGGCTTTCTTTCGGGACTTGTTTCCTCACTTGATGACGCTGATGATGAGGTTTCCATAACAACGGTAGCAGAGATTTCTTCCATTTCCTGCACATGCCTGTCTTTCCGCTTCAATTCCTGAGCAGTTCTTTCTTGGGCCCTTGCGACTTTTTTGGCAATCTTCTTGTCGACATTTCCAATCCTTCCTCTCCGACCCTCCTCCCTTTGAGCAAGCAGGAAGTCCTTGTCCTCCTGAATTTTGATAAGATTTAGGGCATTTTGGTGACCAATGTCGAAAAGGTTGTTCAAGCTTGACTGAACGCAGCCTGGTTGTCCAAATTGGTCTTCGTTTTCCGCGAAATTCTCTTCTTCAAACCCTGCCATTCGTCATGCAATTTCCGGACGTGCTTCTTGACGTCGTGCGGATGTTTCGTCAGTAAACCTTCTGTCACCCAGATTTCAATGATGGCTTGCGATGTCGAGGACACACTCTCAGCTAAGGATTTCTTCTCTTCATTGTGGAGATGGAAAAGGTACTTCAATACATCACCTCTTGAAGGTAATTGCTGACCGGCAATAGTAGGACTTGATGACCCCACAAGCCAGATTGATTTCTTCGATCTTGTACATGCTGCCATCGTTCACCAGTTATCTGTGAATAAGACAAAACAGTGAAATTGGTAAGTTAATTTAACCCATTCATGGATAAAGTACCTCAGGAAAATGTGTAGAAATAAGCCACCCTCTTTGTAACCGTAATCTGTGTTCAAACAATGATTGGCTGATAACCCATGAACACAATATGTATTAAAATTATAATAATTTTGCGAAATCATGCATACATAACCATTTACAGTATATCCAATCCATATATAAATTTAAAATAATCTACGGTACACTACACTATTTCACTCAGAGGATGCGAAAAAAGATGGTTGCAATACGCTGAAGCAGAGAGCGTCCAAAATTTTATACGCATAAAAATTAAACCTTATAACTATTTTTGGAAACAAAAATATTGCCGGTAAAACAAGTCATTATACTTACAAACAATTCATACCACCATCCATTACAATGCTAAGTAAAAAAAACGTTTGAAATATATGAATTATTTAAATAACACTTACCGTTATGAGAACTGTGATGCTTCTTGGCCACCATTACATAAATGCATGAAAGACGTGAGTAATTAAGAGAAAACGATTTAGAATTAAAGCAAATTCATTTGTTGGTATACTGAAGTAAAGAAATATGGATTATCAGAACGCAATTGACAAATGCAATTTCTAATTTTGGGGATGCTGTATCAATGGGTTAATAAACACTAGAAATGACTTAAAAAGGGCGCATAAATAAATGAGCATATGGGTAAAACTTTGGGGTCTTTGGGCAACCTCTAAATATTTGATGATTTTCCAAAAAAATCATGCGCTTTATTTGCTCCCGGAACCTCATCATTTGCGGGGTTCCGTGACCCGAAATTCACATTTTCAGTTTTTAAAAGCACCCTAATAACCATAGCAGCCTAGGCCTACGCCTAGCTCAATTTTATGAATAAAATAGATTTAACCTAATGTTTTAATATATAATATAATATATATATAATATACGGTATAAATATATAAATATAAATAGTATGTAAATATAGTTGCTTATAATTAATAAGGATTATAATTAATTAATTAACATAATTAATAAAATTAAAAAATTTTGTACTAGCAACCCTAAATCTTTTTCAGATTTTTAGATTTCAATTTGATAAGTAATGATAACAGCGTAATGTCACATCAAAAGTATAAATCTGCTGTTTTTTAATATTTTTCACTCACTGCTGATGGAAAATACTACGTATTACAGATGTTTATAATAATACAAAAACATCTTATTAATTTGCTAAACCAATAAATCATCTTAATTTGTTTAAGCTTCAATCAGTTTGTATTTTGGGATTTATTGTAATTTTTGAATAAAGAGAAAAAAAGCCATTAAGGCATAGTTACAGCCACTAAGTAACTGATGAGTCATGTGGTGGTGACGAAATGCCTTGTTTATGAATCTCCATTGGCCTAATAAAGCTAATCGTAATCAATTTGGCCTTAACATTCCATCGGAGTCGGAGTCGTAATTATACAAGTCAGATTTCTGGAGTCAGAGTTGGAATGTTAAAATTTTTGGAGTCAGAGTTGGAGTCAGCAAATTTTATCACCGACTCCACAGCCTTGTGTATAACAAACAAAACTATGACATCTATGATCTACTGCAGTGTTGCCATCTTCAATGAAAAGGATTATTGCTTTGTTGCCAAATTTTCAACACAAAAAATAAATTATGAATATGTTACAAAAAAATTACAAACTAATAAACCATAGCTGGATATCAGTTATTAGCCAATACTGTTTTTAATTATTAGTATTGTTATCCATTATCAGCTAAAAAGTGATATCGGTACATCCCTAGTTATATGTTACAGGGAATCTGCCTAACTAGGGATTTCATGTAAGGTTACCATAAGTCATGATATTTTTGTTAATTTTAACGAAAATATCATGACAACCGAACCAATCATCAAGGGTGTACAATAGACCTAACCAGGCATTCAGTAATTTTCTTGTCGGGTCAATGTAAATACCATGACAACCTTGCACGAAATACCCTGAACATTTTAAGCATTTCATGAAATCCCTAGTTACACAGATTCCCTGTAATATATATACACACAATCATAGTATCAAAAGATTTAATAATAATCACTAACATTGGTATATTAATTCTGGCCTTAAGTTTTATGTCTAAACAGAAATTCAGAGGAAATTAAATGCAAGAAAAGAGAAACTGATATTTAAAAAAAGCAGAGCAAGTGTTTTGTAGCAGGTATTCTACCAAGGATTGGGGTAAACATGGCATTTACAAGTAGAATATCAGCCTAAATGATAAAGTTCAAGCACCTCTATAAGAAGGATCTTTTAAAATAATTACAGATTGCACCCTCAGTAAAAAGGGAACTGCTTTATAAGGCAGACTTTCAGAAGATGAAACAGGTTCTTTAGGGTTTTGAAAGATTACTTTTAATTAAAGGAGGGTATACATCATCAGAGTGTATCTAAATTTAGCAATACTGGTGGGGGTTTTAAGGACAAATTATGACAGAATTAGGAATGTCATCAATTTAGCTGAAAGTAGTGAAAGTTAAAATTGTAGGGTTGAAGTGTTTTTATATGAATGAACAGTCTTAGGATTAAGAAGAATTAACTATTTAGGTACCTACCATATATGATTAGCAAAAGTCTGGATATTATTTGTATTAGCAAATCAGTACCCATATTGAATGACAAGTAAAAGTTGTATGTCTGTATGTACGATGTATCTATATCAGATAAGATCTTATACTTTAAGAAAAAATTAACTTCAGTATGATAGTATTAAATCAGACAACT
This sequence comes from Bathynomus jamesi, assembly GCA_023014485.1. Taxonomy (NCBI): domain Eukaryota; kingdom Metazoa; phylum Arthropoda; class Malacostraca; order Isopoda; family Cirolanidae; genus Bathynomus; species Bathynomus jamesi. Next base: position 688,348 of record JAJOZX010001922.1, on the reverse strand, counting down.
GGGTAAAAATTAGTGATGCACCAATGGAAAATTTTAGCCGAAGCCAATGCCAATGACTAGCAAATTGGCCAGCGCCAATTATTTAATAAACAAAAACTTAAAATTTTTGAAGATTTCTTATGTCAGTATCAAATTATTAATTTTTTATATATCCCCCTCTAGCCAGTTTACCATCTGCAGTCATGACTCCAGATTCCTGGGATCTTGGGAGCATTGCTCCAGTAAATTTGACCATGAGAAAAAGTAAATTTGGGTTTGGGTTTTGTTCATCCGCTAGACGTTATGCAATTTTTTTGCATATACATTCTTGTACAAACCAATTTTTTTAAATTACAAATTTAGTTATTTTAAGTTTAGTTGGTAATTCCATATTTAACAATTATTTTTATTTTTTGTTAAGCTTCAATGTTTTGATAATTAAAATTTTATTAAAACGTATATTTTTTTAATATAAAATTATCAGGATTGGACTATGTTCCATTGATCTCAGCCAGGTTTGATAAATTGGCCAGATAATTACTTGTGCGGTTTTAAGTAATCCACCATGACTCTAGAATTGAAAAGTTTAGTTAAGTTTAAACTTACTTTTACTTACTTTAACTTACCTACTTTTACTTACTCTTCCTAAGTTTAAAGCACTTACTTTTACTTACTTTCATTGTACTATATTTACTTACTTTTACTCACTTTTACCATACTATATTTACTAACTTTTACTTATTTTGTATTTTTTCAGGTAGTCAATAATCAATAATGGATCCTAATATTGATGAAGTTGGAGAGAAAAGTGAGGGTGTTAAAAGGGGTTACTTTTGTGGTCAATACAAGAACAAATATTCAAAGAAGCAAAACTGGGAGGAACATTTTAATTCCAAAAAAAATATTTGTTACAATACAAGAGGTCCCAGAGTTTGGGCCCACAGCTTAGATATTGCAGTAAAGAAATACCAGGATGAAGTGCAGCAAAGAGATACGGCAAAGCAGTCATTTAGTTTGTTCACAAAATGTGCTAGTGCTAGACCTCAGAAAAATGAACCAACTTCATCAACTGCTAATCTAGAAAATGAAACTTTTTCACTAGATGTTTCACAGACTGAAGAAAGTGCTTCTCCTCCACCTAAGAAACAAAAGGTAAGTGAGGAGTCTGCGCATCAGACTAACAAAACTGCTTTAGAGGAATTTGAAAATTCCCAAATCCAGAAGACATTGAATGCAATTTTGCGCCAAACAAAAGAAACTCACCAAGCTGTTGTGGAAAAAAAGTAAATTCAGAGCTGTGCTCCAGTAAATTTTTTCAAATCTGGAGTCATGGCATGGGCTCTATATCCAGTACTTCTAGCTGTATTACATAGGTCAGGTTGTGAGGTTGGAAATTTGAATCATAGCACACATGCGTGCGAGACAATTTGTGAGCTATTAGATGATCAACTTAAAGAACAAACTGTAAAGTGGTTCTTAGAACAAACTTCAGTAACAATAACAGCTGACATTGGAACAATTTTGGGATTAAGCATGCTAGTTGTATTAGTTATGAGTGAAGAAGATAAGATGGTAAAACTTGCTGGGATAAATTTAGTACGCAGCAAATCAAGAGTTTATTTGGCCAATGAAATTTTTGATGTGTTGAAGTCTCCTAATCACTTGAAACTATCTGAAGAAGCAATTAAATCCAAGGTATCTGGAATGGTTGGAGATGGGGCTTTTTCTAAGGACAATGAGCCATTTAAAAACGAAATGAAAAAGTTGTTTGGAGAAAATTTCAAATTTCGATGGGACTTAATGCATCTTGTGAACAGAGCCCACGTTGATGCATTGAAGAAAATTTGTAAACTAAGTGAGCTTTTAGACTTTATTCAGAATCACTCTTCAAATCTGAGATCAGGCCTTGACTATACCAATATGGTTCTTGACAATATCATTGGTTTTAAGAGACCAAAACTCAAATCTGATACTCACATGGTTAATTACGAATTTGATCAATTTGACAGATTTGTGGAAAATTGTGTGTTTTTTGATCATCCACAAGAGAAAGAAATTAGTGCCAAGTTCTATGTATTGATTTCCTATGTAACAAAGATTATGTTGCAAGTAGCTCAAAAAACCACAGTTAGTGCAGAATTTGTAGAAAATATATTTTATAAAGAAGGAGGGAAAACTGTTATGTTAAGAGTGATGGAAACAATTTCCAAATTAGCTAATGGAGGAAATGCAAATGATGTAGTTTCTGAATTTAAGCACGATACCACAGGGCAGCAAAAGGAACTAACAGCTGAGGATTACATCCTAAATGAAGTTTACAAATACATCAAGAAACGTTCTGATTACTACCAGGTTGCTGAAGTTGCTAGACCATCCAGAACCAGATCTGAAAGTAGTTTTACAAAAGACTCAGTGATAAATTGGCTGACAGAATATATAGAATAGCTGTGGAAAGGAATCACAGAGAGATTAAAGCATTTTGATAAAGATGGATCAACTGCCTGGAGTGAAGCACCAGCTGAAGGGACATTCTCCATTCTTGGTTACATTGTTGAACACAAAGGATCCATTAAGCCATCTCATTTGACTAAGCTGTGCAGAATTGTGAAGGAGGGTCCAGCTCCAGGCACTAGATCTGCTGTAATGATCACACAGAAAGCCATTGATCAGTGGCCAAGCATACATGGCGGTAAATTCACAACAAATGCCTACATGCAAGGTCTAACATCATCCACTGTTGTTGCTGCAATGAATAAATAAACTTAAGGTGAGTTATAAACTGTACATTATTGTATTATTATGTTTAGCTAAAACAATTTGTAATTGGTATGTCGTCAATTCAAGAGTTTACTATCATTAACCTATCTAGTGGTGTAAGGGGAAAAAAAGTAAATTCAGAGCTGTGCTCCAGTAAATTTTTTCAAATCTGGTCATGTCTGCAGTAACTAGTGTACAGTAGATTAATAAATTAATTATAATTGAGTAATAACATCATAATAGCTGAAACCTGATTTTGAGTTTGAATTTTTCCTTTTAACTGGAATTTTGTTTCAAAACTTTGAATAAAAAGTAGAGGAACAGGGAACACCTAATAGGCCTACTGAAGTTCTGATTAATTCAGTTATTTGCCCATTTTACTGAAAGAAAATCATTTTTACATAAACCTTCATTACAACTAATTTATGACATCTTTGTTTCATTTTCTCGTTTTTCACCTTTTCATAGAGAAAGGTGAAAATAATAATTTTATGTATGGTGCAATAATACAGTAGGTACACCGTAGCTATCTTTCAACAAAGGTCATGAATATATACACAAATCTAACAAGTGTGTTTATTATACAATATTTTTAACTTTTGTATTTTTTTTTATAATGGCCTCCTCATCACCCCTTATAGACATCCGATCCTCCCACATTAAATTATTTATTTTTAAAAATCACTTAAGCTTTTTAATTATAGTTACCTGACCAAATTTATTTTATTAAATATTAATTATTATTATTTGCTTATTTTATTGTTAATAAAAAGTTATTGATTATTACTACTCAGTTTTCAGTATTTACAGTGCCCGCGAAAAGTATCCGATCACCCTTGAAATTTGTATTTTTTACATAAAAAACAATGTTTAAATGTATACTAACCTTATATTAGTATTTTGTCATCTGTCCTTTGGTTTGGATGACTTGTTCTAGACGTTTTGGCATGGATTTAATCAAGTTTTGACAAACTTCCACTGATATTTCCTTGCACCATACCTTTTTGATGGCCTCTTATAATTTTTCGACTGAGCCAGTGTCGTGGCATTCAACCTTATTTTTTATTATTAGCCACAGATTTTCTATCGGATTGAGATCTGGACTATTACCAGGCCAATCCAAAATATCAAATTTATTGTCAGTAATCCATTTTGTCACTATTTTGGCCCTGTGACATGGTGCACCATCATGCATGTATGTTTTTGTCCTTTGGATTGCCATTGCCATTAGAAGTTTATCCTGTAGCATTGCTAAATACCGTGCACCATTCATAGTTGTGTTCTTCGGAAGAAAATATAAGTTTCCACGCCCATAGTAACCGAAACAACCCCAAACCATCACACTTGGAGGGTGTTTCATTGTCTTTAGGGTGTATTTAGGGTCCATCCTATTTGAGCCAATAGGCCGGCGAACCTTTTTTGGACAACTTCTGAATGTCAAAAATGTCGACTCATCGCTAAATAAAACCTTCTTCCAGTCATCAACAGTCCAATGAATGTATTTTTTACAAAATGCGACACGTTTTTTACGCATTTTTTCATTAATGAACGGTTTCTTAGCAGCATGGCGAGATGGTAATCCGAGTTCTTTTTGGAGCCGCTCCTGGATAGTTCGTTCAGAAACACCAGATAACAAATTATTCATATTAAATTTTATTTCTTTCGCAGTTATTGTTGGGTTTTTCAATACTAAACGTTTCATAAGTTTGTCTGTTCGCGAATTTGTTTTTCTCGGTCTGCCAGATCGTTTTTTAGGGACTGGCGTGGTTAGGCCACCATTGTTCTTAGCCCGTGAAACCCATAAATTAACGGTACTTTGGGATATGTTTAATTCCTTAGCTATCTGTCTCTGTGATTTCCCACATGCATGCAAAGCAACAATAGCACCTCGACAATCACTCTTAAGTTGTTTTTTAGCACACATTATATATAAATTTTATTTACACCACTTTCTGTAAAAAAGAAAAAAATATCAAGAAATTTACACAAACAGTGAAATCTGACAAATTTGAGACACAGCCACCCGCAACGAAGGCTACCAGAACACTAATTTGAGAATGCGTTGGATAGCTCTCATATCAGCGAGCAACCTCAAAGTTACCAGATGTCGCTAGAACAAATAGAAAGTGAATTACGTGTCTCTGAATATTAAGGGAAAATATTGTATTTTCTTGAGTGATCGGATACTTTTCGCGGGCACTGTAATATGCAAAAGAATTTAAATTGGAAGGGAATGGAATTTTCAAAATTAAATAATGAATGATATATTTTTCAAGCAATGAAATATAACATTATAATATTATAATGTTTCAGACCAACAAAGACCCTAGGATCCACTCATGGCTGGTCTACCTAAATGCATTCGTAATTGTCTATTGTGTATGTCCTCCGTGGTGGCGGAGGGGACCTACAATTTTACGTGGGTTCCGAACCACAAGAACATAAGAAATTTATGTAACAACTGCCTGTACATTGGCAATGACCAATTTTTACAAAGCTAAATAATTATCAATTTAAAACTAATTAATTATTGATTTAAAACTAAAGATAGAATCTCTGGATCCAGAGGATCAAGTCATAATAGACCATGACTCCAGATTTGAAAAAATTTACTGGAGCACAGCTCTGAATTTACTTTTTTTCCCCTTACACCACTAGATAGGTTAATGATAGTAAACTCTTGAATTGATGACATACCAATTACAAATTGTTTTAGCTAAACATAATAATACAATAATGTACAGTTTATAACTCACCTTAAGTTTATTTATTCATTGCAGCAGCAACAGTGGATGATGTTAGACCTTTATTAGATTTGGATGCAACACTTGAACTTGAAGGCATATTTTGACTCTTCTCTTTATTAACCACAACAGCTTGGTGAGTTTCTTTTGTTAGGCGCAAAATTGCATTCAATGTCTTCTGGATTTGGGAATTTTCAAATTCCTCTAAAGCAGTTTTGTTAGTCTGATGCGCAGACTCCTCACTTACCTTTTGTTTCTTAGGTGGAGGAGAAGCACTTTCTTCAGTCTGTGAAACATCTAGTGAAAAAGTTTCATTTTCTAGATTAGCAGTTGATGAAGTTGGTTCATTTTTCTGAGGTCTAGCACTAGCACATTTTGTGAACAAACTAAATGACTGCTTTGCCATCTCTCTTTGCTGCACTTCATCCTGGTATTTCTTTACTGCAATATCTAAGCTGTGGGCCCAAACTCTGGGACCTCTTGTATTGTAACAAATATTTTTTTTGGAATTAAAATGTTCCTCCCAGCTTTGCTTCTTTGAATATTTGTTCTTGCATTGACCACAAAAGTAACCCCTTTTAACACTCACTTTTCTCTCCAACTTCATCAATATTAGGATCCATTATTGACTACCTGAAAAAATACAAAATAAGTAAAAGTTAGTAAATATAGTATGGTAAAAGTGAGTAAAAGTAAGTAAATATAGTACAATGAAAGTAAGTAAAAGTAAGTGCTTTAAACTTAGGAAGAGTAAGTAAAAGTAGGTAAGTTAAAGTAAGTAAAAGTAAGTTTAAACTAAACTAAACTTTTTAATTCTAGAGTCATGGTGGATTACTTAAAACCGCACAAGTAATTATCTGGCCAATTTATCAAACCTGGCCGAGATCAATGGAACATAGTCCAATCCTGATAATTTTATATTAAAAAAAATGTTTTAATAAAATTTTAATTATCAAAACATTGAAGCTTAACAAAAAATAAAAATAATTGTTAAATATGGAATTACCAACTAAACTTAAAATAACTAAATTTGTAATTTAAAAAAATTGGTTTGTACAAGAACGTATACGCAAAAAAATTGCATAACGTCTAGCGGATGAACAAAACCCAAACCCAAATTTACTTTTTCTCATGGTCAAATTTACTGGAGCAATGCTCCCAAGATCCCAGGAATCTGGAGTCATGCATGATCCATCCTAGATGACAATAACCTGGACAATGATTACCAAGTTGCCAGATTCGCTAATATTAGTTTGTATTTAAAATATTAATAAAAAATACTTTATGGGGTTTTACAAAAACTTTACCGATGCCATGGTCTTCAGACAGTCTCCAAATATACATATTTATGGTTTTTATGACTAAAATATCGGTATTCATGGAGCCGTGAAACTGTATATAGCTATTTACCATTTTCATGGCTCCATCTAAATTTCTTTCCCAAAGTCACGGAAGAATACAAAACATTCATCTGCAACATAAATAATAAGTGTTTTGTATTCCTCCACAACTGCAGGGAAAAAATTTAGATGGAGCCATGAAACCATCTTTACCAAGTATTCTTATTTTGGTTGAAAATAGCAGAAAATTAACTTTATATAAAAAATGAAGGTAAATATTTACTATTATACTGGTCTCCAGGATAACGTTTTAAAAGCTGGTTTTCACCATTTTTCAATGTGCTGAATACAAAAAATGATACTCATTTCCATCACAAATGATTTGTTAAAGTTATTGAAGCTTAAAACTTTTAAAACTTTCTACCCTTTTTTACCTGGGGGACCCTTAGTGGGAACCGGGAGTTTTTGGGTAGGGAGAATCACAAAAACAAGTGGTTTTTGAAGATTTTGAAAGTCAGAATACAAAACACATCAAAAACTATAGGAAAAACATAAATTTCACCTTCAAAATTGGCCAAACCTAAAATAACCTAAGGAAACCTAACCTAACCTAGGGGGATTCCAGGACAAATCACCCAAAAATTAAAAAATTTGTCACCACTCCAACCCAGATTTTAATGAAAATTGACATATGGGGTTCTTCCGGGTGCTGATTTCACTGGTTCAAATAAAAAAAGTTCTATGACCCATAGTTTTTTAGATATGGGCCTCGAAAATCTTGGGGGGGCCCCATTTTACAACCTAACTTTAATGGGCAATAACTCCCAAACATCTTGTAAGCCTATAAAACTATACATTTTTAGAATCAGCATGAAGAGATCTATTAAATGATACCACACTCAAATGTGTACATAGGGAAAGCCCAGGTTTTAAGTTTAGTATCTATCGGAAAATGACAAACAATTTGTCATACGTACACTTTTACTCGGGACATGATACCCCCATTAAGAAGGCCATATTTTCATCAATGTTTCTCCGCGCCCTTAGGATCGCCAGTCCGGAATACATCGATGCCGAATTGGAAAAAATCAACGGTATTGGAAGTGATTTGTGTTATCCATCTGCGTTTATGGAATCTTGTCTCAACAAGGCAAAACGAACTTTCTATCGTGTCAATATTAACACTTGTACTTTGTCAAAAAATATTTTAGTACTTCCATTTTTCCCGGGCTTTTTAGGCATTGCTAATGTACTTAAACTTTTGGATATTAATGTAGTATTTTCATATAACAATATTGTGAAAAATATCATAGTAAAAAATAGCCCTACCAATAATTCAGGCATTATCTATAAAATTGGTTGTAAACAATGTGATTCCTTTTACATAGGTCAGACGGGAAAGGATTTGCACACACGTATAAAACAGCATCAATATTCCGTTAGAAGAGGACAGTTGTCCAGTGCCCTTTTTGTCCATTTGTCAGAGTTAGCCCACTGTATTGATTGGAATAATGCTTCAGTTTTATTC
>JAJOZX010001922.1:675000-677500 GCA_023014485.1 Bathynomus jamesi | reverse complement strand
AAGTTTTTCTGATACCACGTTTTGACAAGTTTTTTAGAAATGTACGCGGGTGACAGACATTGATGATTTAAAAGCCAGAATCACAGCTGCTATTGAGTGAATTGATGTGGATATGCTGCAGCGTACATGGCAACATTTGGAGTATCAATTGGATGTTTTGCGAATCACTAATGGTGCACATATCGAATGTTTGTAACAACATTACTTTAATAAAAGAAACTTTTGAAAATACAGATTCTAAATAATCTTGTTTAAGAATTTTACGTGTGTTATCAAGAATTTTATTAAAAGATGAAATTGTACAGATAATGTTCGGACACACTGGAATTTCTAAAAAACTTGTCAAAACTTGGTATCAGAAAAACTTAATGAGATTCTCTGTAAAATGGGACAACACTGGAATTTCTACACTTCATGGTTGACTTTTAATAATAGCCAAAAATTGTACAGATAATTCTCGGACACCCTGTATATATATATATATATACATACATACAGTATATATATATACAGGGTGTCCCAGAATTAACTATCTATTTCAATGAAATCGGGCAAATTTTTTAAAAACACTTTTATTTATGTTTATCATGTTTAATGTGTGTTAAAAATGTATAAATTTCTAAATTTTTTTCATAATTTTATTTTCATAATTTTTTCATTATCTGGTCCAATGAAAGACCGTCTGAAATCATAGAATGGCAGAGAGACTCTCCAAAAGTTAACGTGTGGCTTGGAATGACCAAATCCAAAATTTATGGGGCTCCATCTTGTTGAAACACATTATCAAGAATGCCATCATCAAGAAGCTGTGGTTCGAGAAACTGCTGAAGCATATCAAGGTAGACGGTACCTGTTACAGTTGCTTCCGCAAAGAAGAATGGGCCATAAATTTTGGATTTGGTCATTCCAAGCCACACGTTAACATTTGGAGAGTCTCTTTGCCATTCTATGACTTCAGACGGTCTTTCATTGGACCAGATAATGAAAAAATTATAAAAATAAAATTATGAAAATAAAATTATGAAAAAAATTTAGAAATTTATACATTTTTAACACACATTAAACATGATAAATATAAATAAGTGTTTTTAAAAAATTTGTCCGATTTCATTGAAATAGTTAATTCTGGGACACCCTGTATGTGTGTGTATATATATATATATATATATTAGGGTGTTTCATAAATGAGAACCACATTATATTTTTAATCCACGTAGATGCCCGTGTTCATTTTACATATTTATCACTCCTGGCCAAAAATGAGACTCCTTCAACAACAATAAGGGGTCCCGAGAAATCACGCCTTACGTCAGAGAGCAGAGCTCATCACTTCATCATCATTTCCCCCTTCTGCTTCTTCGGAAAATCCTTCCTGTTCTTGAAAACTGCTTTCAGCAGGTACTGTTTGTCTTCTTGATCTTCCTTCATTGTTAGGGCAGTATTGAATTTCTCAATGAGAACGATCCCTCATTCAGCTGAGTCATTCACCACAGCCAGGACGTGGACCCTAGCTAGGCCTGCTTGGTAGTGTGGGTCGCTTTCCCAAAACGAAGCGGGATTTTTGACGAAGGCGCCGTTGATCCCGAGTGCAGTGAAGAGATCCTTCGTCCTCGAGGTAACAAAATCCGAATCTTCTTTCCTTTGAAGGAGCCGAGGACGGTCTTCCCCTCCAGACGCTTCAACACTTTCCTCGATGCTGGCTTAGCGAGGTTCTCTCGCATCCTTTGTTTCTCTTCCGGGGGAACCCCTTGATTGAAGAATGCCAAGCCAACCAGCATCTCAGAGAAGTACCAGAGGTGTCATTTCATGGCTGCTTGCACTTGCTTGGTGATGATCACGGCATCTTCCTGCAGTATTTCCAGGTCCAGCAAGAACTCCATATCCACATGTGGGGCCTGCTCTGCTCTCGTCACACGACTCCAAGCCTTTGCGGAGGCCAGGGCAATATACAGGCAGATTTCTGTGACTCCTTTCAGCTCCCACCCGGTCATCCTGAACTGGTCCTGAAGGAGGTACAGCTTCAATCTGTAAATGGCTTTCGCCATCCACCATGCATGGTGGTATGCTCCTGGCTTCCGCAGTGGCACATTGGTGACAGTCTCTTCCCCAAGAAAGAGGATAACCAGTTGAAGAAGTTCTTGGTAGTCATCCCACGGCTGACTAGAAGCCAGAGCTTCCCTCACGACAAGGACAGTTCGGTCCTCGAGACCCTGAAGAGGTCCAGCAATGCTGCAGCTATCTGAATTAATAGCAGTGGTGATAAGAGATCAGTCGATGAAACCCCACTGCTCTTGGAATCTTTTGAAGATCCCAGTCTCGGGCACAGAGGTGGGGCCCATCAAAAACCGGAAGACTTGGGCCAGGATGATTTCGTACATATGGTGCCTGCATGCTAGGTAAAGAAGTTGCTTCCTGAGACCCTCCTCAATCTTGATGCAGGCTCCCACATGAATCCCGGTGTTCAATGCCATTGTGTCGAATGATAACCCCTTGATTCATT
>JAJOZX010001922.1:312500-670000 GCA_023014485.1 Bathynomus jamesi | reverse complement strand
GTAAACTGGGAAGTTACCTTCCTCGTTTAACAGGGATGGGAAAATCTCTTCTTGCAACATGTTAAGATACCTTTCGGCATTAAGATTTCCACTGACAAAAATTGGTCCAATAATTCTGTCACCCCATATCCCGGCCCACACCATCACTTTACCGGCACCTTGCATCTTAGTCGGACTCAGCCAGTTAGGGTTAGCATTACTCCAATAACGTATGTTTTGCCGATTAACCTCTCCATTGACGTAAAAATTTGCTTCATCAGTAAACAAGATCTTACGTCAAACACATATTCTTAGGGTATCTGAAACATAAAAACAAACGTTTAATTTTTCCTATGTATGGAAACTTACGGCCCACCCTGTGTATATATATATATATATATATATATATATATATATATATACATGTATATATATACATATATATATACATACAGAGAGATATGCAAGTCAGTGTATCACACAGGATACTGCGTTTTCGTACATGTCAGGAAACAACTAAATATACGGTACAGAACTACACATTCGCCAATTGCTTGAATTTGGGAAAACATTCGTTTATTTTTGGTTGGTTGAATAATTTGGGACGCCAAAATAGGGTATCGCCCAAATTTGTTTTATAGTTTTACTGTGCTCTCGTTTTGAAAATTAAACTGTTGGTCTAATCTACACCTAAACTAAGGGTTCATTTAAAGTAATTTTGACAATAAACCTATCTTGGAGACTACGTTTGACCTAACTTGAATAAGTTGACATTTTGATTTGCCTGAAAATTAACCCTCTCTGAAAAATACAAATAAACGAGGCCGTAGATGAGTTGGTGTTATTACCAATTCAACAAATTATTAACTTCCAGTTAGACCAAGTTTCTAACTTGGCCAATACGATCTAAACGTCCAGCCTACTCAATAACTGAAAAAGATAATTTCTTGAAAAATAAATACATTTACTTCATAAAATAAACAATGAATAACAACTAACTAATTATTTATTTCCTTACATAGATTCATTACATTTTAGTAAATGATTAACTTAATACTCACAGATAAAAAAAATAAATAAAACTTACGGATTAACCTTTCTACTATAAAAGAACAAGAACTGAGTACATTGTATAGAATATTGTTAGTTGGTTGTTTATTTTCTTCAAAGCCCTTCACAGCATCAAAGCCTACAAATTTCTTGTTGGTCCATTTTACATTATAACATGTAAATAATGTTATACAAATGAGTTTGAACAGTAAATTTGAATAGTAAATTTAAAGAATTTTTAATTCACAAGTCACTAAAATTTTGAGAGCAGTTTCACAAATCTGGTCTCACTGGCTTTGGATGTGAAGCTCAAAGTTTTGGTAACATTTTTTTCAGGAAGAGGAGGTCTCCTTTTCCTCAATTTCATAAGAGATTATGAAATTCTTGGACAAGTGCGACCTGACTAGATATATGCAGGCCTTGGCCGAATGTTGTTGGTGGTGTACTCAGATCCTACCTATGTCGAGTCGGTCCACGCTCTCTGTTAGAAAATTGAGAAGAGGAAGAGCCATTGTTGTCCCAAAGCCCAAAGCGATACAATGACTAGAATGAATAATGCAGCATTGTTTGTGTGTGTGTGTGTGTATATATATATATGGAAAAACTATACGCACTCACAACATGTATCATATGTGGTACATTTATTTCATAATTAAATATAAATTATTAATTAATTGTATTAAATATCTATACAAAATAGCCTCGGGATTGGCGACATAGCCTATTGGGAATGAAATAATTGAATTGCCATACGTACAAAGAACCTGTATGTATGAATCAGCCTCACATAGCAACAAGAAAACTCAATTTATTGTTTAGTCTACCACAAAGAAGTAGACCAAACAAAATTTTGCTAGATCGGCAAATAATAATGAAAATACAAGCGAACCAAGGAACGGCTCTCAGGGCTGTTTATGTTACAGCGAACGCTTTAAACAGGGAAGACGTATAAAGTTTTCCCTCAAGTTCTGAGTGAATTCCTTATAATATAAAACCTAGTGACTATAAAAGGATAGGCCTATTCCTTCAGGGGTTTATATAGTGACTGCCTATATTAATTACCTTAAGTAAATTCGCCGCGTAACTCCATCGTGGCGGCCCTACACCGAAAATGATCGTAACGCCCTACATCGAAGCAAACCAAGGACCCAGCAAAAATAAGGTGAGGCAATTTCAGTTTTCATTAACATAAGGCTTCCCAAATCCCGGCGCTAAAATTACCGTAATCACTTAAATATAAAAAGGTCCTTTAACAACCTACATATTTATAACTCTCTAACGAAAAAGCATAGGGCTTTTGTCGGTAACCCTCCACTGAAATCTGCTGGAAATTTCCAACGGATGAGGGCACAGGCAATCAACCCATAGCCCTATATAGTTTTTTCACATGGTGGCCCTGTGTATGGGGAACTAACCCCTCTACAATTTACACTGACAAGCAGTGGATAGGCTTAGCTCATTAGGCCTAACCCCAATTTCAACCGTAACCCCACTATAGTTTTTTCATATGGTGGCCTAAAACTGGGAACCGATCCCTTTACCTTTACACTAACCGAAAACAAAGGCTTGTTTATTTAACAAGCATAACTCAATTTAGGTCCTAAAAAAATAGGCCCACAACATTAAGCCTATTTAATAGGTCCTACTCTTCAAACTCAAAACTAAGCCTTGTTAATTTAACAGGCTTAACTCATTTGAGGTCCTATAAAATAAGAGGCCCAAACATAAGCCTACTTGGTAGGCCCAACAAATAGGCCTATTTAGTAGGCCCACCTAACTTTACCCTACATAATAGGCCTACCTCTTAAAGTAGGCCTTACTCTTTACACTCAAGGCCTATCCTAACTAAAAACACTAAATTTATAATTGAACCTGTGGTGTAGGTTATAAAATTTATTTCAGCAATTTAACTTACTCATAAGACTCATCAACATCACAAATCGACTCACCTAACATCACAAAATTCGACTCAGACCTGTAACATCACAAAATTCGACTCAGACCTGTAACATCACAAAGACCTAAAGCAATTGCACGAATTCAAACCTACACCCACCTAACACCTATTCGTGACCCTATTCCAACCTATTCCAAATCCTATTTGACATATAGGCATACCAAGTCCTATTTGACATATAGGCCCAACCTATTACCTATTCGAAGTCCTATTTGACATATAGGCCCAACCTATTACCTATTCAAGTCCTATTTGACATATAGGCACACCGTCCTATTTACCTATTCCAAGTCCTATTTGACATATAGGCCCAACCTATTCAAGTCCTATTTGACATATAGGCCCAACCTATTCCAAGTCCTATTTGACATATAGGCCCAACCTATTCCAATTCCTATTTGACATATAGGCCCAACCTATTCCAAGTCCTATTTGACATATAGGCCCAACCTATTCCAATTCCTATTTGACCAATATAGGCCCAACCTATTCCAATTCCTATTTGACATATAGGCATAAAACAGACAAGGCTTGATATAAGGGTCTCAAATGCAACGTTTGAGGATCTTTACTCAGCCAAATTGATTAACCTAACCCAAAACCCAAAAATAAAACCCTATAACAAAATACACATTTACACACACACACGTACGGTACAGTATATAAATATATACATACGACTTCAAACATCCAATTCTTCTTTTAAAAGAAGAAACACAACAGATTTCATCAACAGACACATCTCCTTGCAAACAGATTGGATTCCTTCAAAACCCCAAAACCTTCCAGACCTACCTGTAGGATACACAACATTTACTCATTCATAACTACGGGTATTAACTTCATTGGAGTGGTGAATCCAAGTTTTGAAGACCAACTGGATTCGGAGGAATGATACACACACACACACACACACACACACACTACTCTTTCATGTGTCTCAAACACAACAACCTGTCTAAACATAACCAAGGATCGGAGAGTAAAAGCTTTTATTGCTGCGCTCTGATTCTGTGCACATAATTTTGTGCCAAAAATTATATGGTTAGACAGTGACATACAACAAACTACTCTACTCAAAGGGTTGATGGCCTACTTGGCCATAGCCCAAAACTCATCAAAGGGCTGATGGCCTACCCTTGGCCATAGCCCAACAAATCATCAAAGGGCCTTGGCCTACCTTGGCCATAGCCCAACAAATCATCAAAGGGCCTTGGCCTACCTTGGCCATAGCCCAACAAATTCATCAAAGGGCTGATGGCCTACCCTTGGCCATAGCCCAACAAATTCATCAAAGGGCTTGGCCTACCTTGGCCATAGCCCAACAAATCATCAAAGGGCTTGGCCTACCCTTGGCCATAGCCCAACAAATTCATCAAAGGGCTGATGGCCTACCTTGGCCATAGCCCAACAAATCATCAAAGGGCCTTGGCCTACCTTGGCCATAGCCCAACAAATTCATCAAAGGGCTGATGGCCTACCCTTGGCCATAGCCCAACAAATCATCAAAGGGCCTTGGCCATAGCCCAACAAATTCATCAAAGGGCTGATGGCCTACCTTGGCCATAGCCCAACAAATCATCAAAGGGCTGATGGCCTACCTTGGCCATAGCCCAACAAATCATCAAAGGGCTGATGGCCTACCTTGGCCATAGCCCAACAAATCATCAAAGGGCTGATGCCTACCTTGGCCATAGCCCAACAAATTCATCAAAGGGCTGATGGCCTACCCTTGGCCATAGCCCAACAAATCATCAAAGGGCCTTGGCCTACCTTGGCCATAGCCCAACAAATTCATCAAAGGGCTGATGGCCTACCCTTGGCCATAGCCCAACAAATCATCAAAGGGCCTTGGCCTACCTTGGCCATAGCCCAACAAATTCATCAAAGGGATGATGGCCTACCTTGGCCATAGCCCAACAAATTCATCAAGGGCTGATGGTCTCACTTGGCCATAGCCCAACTATTCACAAGGGGCTGATGGTCTCACTTGGCCATAGCCCAACATATTCATCAAGGGTCTTGTGGCCTCCTTGGCCAGAGACCAAACAACAAGGGTCTTGTGGCCTCCCTTGGCCAGAGACCAAACAACAGGGTCTTGTGGCCTCCCTTGGCCAGAGACCAAACAACAAGGGTCTTGTGGCCTCCCTTGGCCAGAGACCAAACAACATTGGTCTTGTGGCCTCCCTTGGCCAGAGACCAAACAACATTGGTCTTGTGGCCTCCCTTGGCCAGAGACCAAACAACATTGGTCTTGTGGCCTCCCTTGGCCAGAGACCAAACAACAAGGGTCTTGTGGCCTCCTTTGGCCAGAGACCAAACAAAAAGGGTCTTGTGGCCTCCCTTGGCCATAGGCCAAACAACACAAAAACAGTACAGGATTCAAAGCCCCAAGCCCTCCAGATCTACCTGTGGAGGAGTAAATTTACTCCACTAAAACTACGGGTATTGACTAGTCTGAAGTGGTAGGAGGTTTGAATACAGTACAAACTCTTTCTAATTCTCCTAAATTAAATGAACAAATAACAAAAGACAACAATGGGAACATTGAACCAAACAATTACACGAAAACACTTGGAATGCTTTGGTTTTTAAAACAGAATTCCGAACACGATGACACTCTTTGCACAAAGAGTTATAACTTAAATCCAAATGCCGATACAAAAAGACAAGTGCTTTCAGAATCATCCAAAATTTTCGACCCCATTGGATTATATTTACCAGCAACCATAAGATCCAAAATCCTTTTGCAAGACTTATGGAAAAAGAAAATTGATTGGGATGAACCACTTTCAGTGGAAGACCAACTTCATTGGAAAAAATTAGCCACAGACTTGAACAAAGTTCAAGACATCTACGTACCAAGATGTGCTGGCTACAGATTGAAACACTACACATTTTTACAGATGCCAGCACACAAGCCTACGGGTGTTGTGCCTATTTAACAAGTGAAAATGAAAGTAACTTGGTTTATTCAAAGGCAAAAGTGGCACCCTTAAACCAAAAGAAAACTGTACCACAACTTGAATTATTAGCTGTCTCATTGGGAGTTAAAACAGCAGACTTTCTTTCACAAGTGTATAAAGAAGTTGACATAACAAACATTTACTTAAGGACAGACAGTCAAATTTGTCTAACATGGGTGACCAACACAGATACAACTTCTTGCAAAAATATATTTGTGAAAAACAGACTAACAGAAATCAAAACTGCAAACACAAACCTTGGTATCAAATTTAGGTACATAAAAACAAAAGAGAATCCTGCAGACTTTTAGACAAGAGGGCTCTCTTACAAGCTGTTGAAAACAAATAAAATCTGGTATGAAGGGCCCGAATGGCTAACATGTGAGGATCTTTGGCCAGCCAAAGTAGTTAACCTCACACTCAACTCTACAACAACTGAAAAGATCACTGAGGACAAACCTATATTTGACTATCACCTTTATTCAGACCTCAACAAACTCTTGAGAATTACAGTCTATTGCTGCAAGTTTGTCAATAGCTACCTTCTCAAACACTGTCCTCAGAAAGCCTTTTCTAACTTAACAGAAACTGCAACAAAATACTGGCTCAAACAGATACAAGCTTCAGAATTTGACAAGGAGTTGAAGTATCTTAGGTCCAGTACACATTAAACAAAGGTATTCCTTCACTTGTCATGGATCTAAATCTGTACCTGGATACAGAGGGTCTGATAAGGTGTAAAGGAAGGCTTAACAAGTCAACTTTGACTTACAACTCTAAGCACCCAATTCTTCTTCCAAGGAGAAATCACTTCAAAAACTCATCAACAACAAAATACACCACATGGGAGTCCCACAAACCCTGACAGAGCTGAGAAAAACTTACTGGCTACCAAAGGGTAGAACTGAAACAAAGAAAATTTTAAACACATGCATTCCTTGTAAACGTATCCATTCACGACCCTTTAAGACCCCAAGCCCTCCAGACCTACCTGTGGAACGAGTAACATTTACTCGGCCATTTGAAACCACGGGTATTGACTACACTGGAGCGGTAAATGTGAGTTTTGGAGACAAAATGGATTCAAAGGAATACAAAGTGTACATTGTACTCTTCACCTGTGCTGCCACACGTGCCATATGTCTAGACATAGTAGAAGATCTGACAGCAGAAGCTTTTATTGCTGCTTTCAGACGATTTTGTGCACACAATTCTGTACCCAAAACTATATGGTCAGACAATGCCACATACTTCAAATCTGGTGAAAGAATTATTCATCAGATTTGTGACAGTGAAACAGTACAAACTCATTTAACCAAACACAACATAACCTGGAAGTACATTCCTGTTAATACACCATGGTATGGTTCAATTTGGGAAAGAAACATACAAACTGTAAAGAACTGCCTTAAAAAGACTATTGGGACAAAACATCTACAACTTTTTGAACTCATGACTATTCTGTCAGAAATTGAAAATGTTGTCAACAACAGACCATTAACTTATGTGGGAGATGGTATTAATGAGCCAGAACCTCTCACACCAAACCACCTAATTAAGGGAGAAACAGTAAACATGTTACCAGAATCTGAACATAACAGTACAGAGGATCCAGATTGGGAAATAGGACACAAAGAACTCAACACAAAATACCAACATTTGACACAAATCAAGACTCAATTTATAACAAAATGGAGAGAAGAATACTTAACAAGTCTTAGAGAAAGACATAAACAATTAACAAAACAAAGTTGGAATGATTCAGTCAAAATTGGGGACATTGTGTTGATACATGACAAGACACCAAGACAACATTGGTCAATGGGAAAAGTCTTGGAACTCAAAACTGGTGAAGACGAAGTTACCAGGGTTGTAAAACTGAAAACAGCAACTGGTGAGACCACCAGAGATATCACATTACTATATCCTTTGGAGTGTGGGGCTAAATTAGAACCATTACCCCAAAGGATGGATCAGGATACTATTGGGGAGGAATCTCTCAATGTGCCTGATGTAACTCAGACTAAACCAGACAGGCCTCAAAGAAAGACTGCTTTGAAAGCCAGAAAACTTTTACAAGAAAAAATTAAGACTGGTGACTTATAAACCTTACACAAACTGAGCAAAGTTAAAATGCTTAATAACTTTACTTTAATCCCATAAATTTCCTATACCTAAAGGGAGTCAAACTGATTGACATAACTTTAACTAAACTTGAGAAGTTGGCCTCTTGAACTTTATATTTG
Organism: Bathynomus jamesi; assembly: GCA_023014485.1. Lineage (NCBI taxonomy): Eukaryota > Metazoa > Arthropoda > Malacostraca > Isopoda > Cirolanidae > Bathynomus > Bathynomus jamesi. The sequence continues at coordinate 661,802 of JAJOZX010001922.1, read as the reverse complement.
AATAGGTCTTGAGTAACCTCTCTCTCCTAAATTTCTACTTCATTCTTTTGATCCATTTACATGTTTTACACAGTTTATCAAAAAATTTGATCTATAACATACAAATTTTTCTCCGGCCCCCCCCAGTATATGGAAAAACTATACGCGCTCACAACATGGTATCATATGTGGTACATTTATTTCATAATTAAATATAAATTATTAATTAATTGAATTAAATATCTATACAAAATAGCCTCGGGATTGGCGACATAGCCTATTGGGAATGAAATAATTGAATTGCCATACGTACAAAGAACCTGTATGTATGAATCAGCCTCACATAGCAACAAGAAAACTCAATTTATAGTTTAGTCTACCACAAAGAAGTAGACCAAACAAAATTTTGCTAGATCGGCAAATAATAATGAAAATACAAGCGAACCAAGGAACGGCTCTCAGGGCTGTTTATGTTACAGCGAACGCTTTAAACAGGGAAGACGTATATGGAAAACTTATGAGTAGGTAGTTGGGAGGTAACGAAAATGGTTCACTGAGTAGGTAGGTAGTTAATCTAACAATTAATAAATTCATTTTATGTCAATAACTGGGTGGATGAAACCAATTGGTTGCTCACCAGAGTTATTCTCCACACTAGTATTTATATACTGTGTGGGAGGAGCGTGCTCGGTAATGGAGATACATTACCGCTAAACCAACCGAGGAATAAACCAAGACTACGCTGGTACAAGAAGCCCCGCGAAGAGGAGAACAAAGAGAGAACGAAAACGAAGAACGGGGCGAGAGGACGTACCAGCAAAGTACGCTCTCGAATGAGACAACCGGAGAAGGGAGAGACTGCAATAACAAAAAGTAAGTGACTAATTGAGTTTTAACACCAAACAGTTAAGAACATTAAATTAAGCTGGGTCAAACAAGTTAGGCCTACATTGTGACCTAAGACCCAGCATCAACTCATAGCTTAACAAAGGTGAAGGTAGATTGCCCTAACCTAATCTTGTGAGGAATCCTACTGTGGACCTCAATTTATCTGCCCGCTCTGGACCATTTCCGGAATCTCTAGGCTGACCCCTCTAGGCTAGACTTGATCTACTCTATAGTTAGACTGGAGATATAAGGGGTGGGTTAATTGTGGACCAATTCATACAGAGCATTTTTCGCATTGGTGGTCCGTGTGTGGGGAATTTACAAACCTTAACCTTACTTAACAAAAATTGCAGAATTAGGCTAAATGGTCTAGCCTAAGCCTAACCTGAGCAAGCCTAATTAGGTCTACAACCTAGGGCCTAACTAGGAAACATTTACATTAAAGGAGTCTCATTCTCTTATAAGCTTAGACCTGAGTGACACACAAGTACTTGGGGGGGATTAAACCAAATTTGAACTTGACTGTTTTGTCTGTGCTCTCTCTTCTCTGGTAATTTCTTCTTGTCCTCTATTTCATTACGATCCCCAGTTAAACAATTTTGACTTAGACATGGACAGTGCAATTGAAAAATTCAAAAAAGAAAGGGGGGCAAAGTTGGGAGCTGTTACAAGGCTGTGAACACTTTTAACAATATTACACAACCAGGTAAGAAAATATAGAGTGTGTAATTATTAAATTAGAAATTAAAAAGAAGGAAATAATAGCCATTAATGAGAGTATTTCAGAGTTAGTTGAATCCGAAATGGCTGAAGAACAATTGATAGACCTTTACGCTGATGATGATGATCAGGTAATCTCAATTGAACAGCAAATAAGGGAACTACGGTCTCGTTGACTGACTTAACACCAAAAAAACCTAATTCTGATTTTAATCAAAGTAGGGCTAACCTTCAACAAAATTTAAGTGGCATGCAAATCCTGAGTCACAAGAATTGAGGGCTCAGTTACCCATTTTGCTAGTACCAACATTTGAAGGGGACACGGTACAATTCCCATCTTTCATTGACAAATTTGAGAATTTAATAGGTAATAAACCTTATATTTCAACTGTTGAAAAGTTTAGTACTTAACTAGTTCCTTAAAGGCCCAGCCTATAACCTGATAGCCTATTTACCAGCCGTAGGGATTCATATGAAGTAGCTATTGATCTTTAAAACGTAATTACATTAATAAAGATGAGATTGTATATGAATTATCTCAACAAATTTTTGAATTTGCACCCATAAAAGATAACCATAGTGATATGGAAAATTTTTATACAAAATTAGAAGCTATTATAGGACAACTGGTTAGCAATGAGATAGATATTAAAGCTTCATCTTGGATTATACAAGCATAGTACTTAGGTGCCTTCCTTCGAGGGTTAAAGATATTTAATTCTAAAGACGGGAAAAATTATCCTAATTTAGAAGAATAAGAAAAACTTCCCCAATATCCTAACTAATTACAAATTGAGAGATTTTCCAACACATAAGACCCAGACTATGGATAACCAAAGACTGTTCCCAGAGACCAACTAGCTACAGCCAAACAGACAAAACTTGATACTGTAGAATCAAATGTGACCAACTATAATACACGAACACCTACATTACAGAACTTTAATGTAACTGCTGCCTCAACTTACACACCACATTGCAAATTTTGTGCAAGTAATGAACACAGTAGTACTGGGTGTGACAAATATTCAGACTTTAACCAAAGGCTAAAAGATGTGAACAGTTGAACCTGTGTAAAAAGTGTACTGGCCAGGGACATTATAAGAAAGACTGTAAATCTAGGTTAAGATTCAAGTGTAAGTTTTGTAAAAGTTTACGACATGTCTCATCAATGTGTGATCACCAAAGTGTCCAAACAATAGTACTCAAACTCAAAAGATACCTCCCCCAAACAAAGGTAATCAAGAAAATGCCACTTTCATGGGACATTCTGCTTTGTTCAAACAATGTAACAAGAAACACTGAGATTCTTTTACCAACTATTACTTTGGACTTAGTGAATAGTGAGGGTAGCACCACTCCAGTGAGATGTCTTATAGACTGTTGTTCTCAACAAACATTTGTTTCAAAAAATGTAGTTAATAAATTGGGTTTGACACCAAACCCGAATGAACAAAACCTCAATATTGCATCCTTTGTTAAGGATAACTCGGACAAAAATAGCTATAAGACAATTGACCTGGAACTACATTTAGAAAGTAAATTCAAGAAAATTGAAGCAGTTATTATTTCTAAAGTAGGACAAAACAAACTGGTTATACCCAAACTAGAACAAACCATAAATCATTTGAAAAAACACTACAAAATAGCTGATAGATATATCACTAACAACACAGTAGCTAACATTGAAATGCTAATAGGGGCAGATTATATTAATCTTATTCATAAGGGCATAGTAGAGATAGGTAATGGTATAGCTATTCAGACTCCATCAGGGATAGCCCCTTTGGGTGACCTCTCAGAATACAACCTAGACCTAAACCAAAACAGTTCATGACCAACAAATACTATGTGCCTCAACTCAGTCCTACATAACACCTGTAAGAATAGCAACACTTTGAATAATATTATCTCAACTGAGAACATTAATTCATCATTATCAAATGAAACTTTGGATGAGGCAATTCAAACTTTATGGTTGCTAGAATCTGTGGGTATACATGACACAAATCAAACTTCAGAAGATCAGTTAATGGTAGAAAGATTTGAAGACACCATTCAGTGCAAAGACAATAGTTATTTTATTGAGTTACCTTGGAAAATAAATTGTCCAACTTTAAGAGACAATCTCAAAGTAGCTAAAGGACATTTATATAAAGTAATGAAAAAACTCAAACAAGATAATAATTCAAATGTAGTGATGTCTTCAAAGAACAGCTACAGAAAGGCTTCATTGAAGAAGTAACAAATAACCCTTTTAAAAAAGATGGTTGTCATTATTTAACCCACAGGGGGTTTCGACAAGATGCCCCAACAACAAAACTCAGAGTAGTATATAACTGTAGCCTCAAAGACAGTGATAAACACAGTTTGAATGATTGCTTGATTGAGGGTCCTAATCTCATTTCTGACCTTGTGAAGATCTTACTGAGGTTCAGGTTAGACAAATATGCTGTACAAAGTGACATTTCAAAGGCATTTTTGAGAATAAATCTTAAAAATGAATATGATAAGAACCAACTTAGGTTCTTATGGTTCAAGGATCCATTTGATTTGAATAAAGGGTTCATAACCTATAGATTTAATGTTGTGTTGTTTGGAGCCAATTGCTCACCTAGCCTATTAGCATTGACAATTAGACATCATTTAAACCAGTTTAATAACTCTCTAACATTGAACTTCCTTAAGGAACATTTTTACGTAGACAATCTAATAGGCTCAACGACAACAAAATCTGAATTATCTGAAGTCTATGAACACTCTCAAAACATTATGCAACAAGGTAACTTTGAACTTAGAGAGTGGATTTCAAATGATGAGGATTTAAACAAAAAGATTTTAAAGATAATAATGGTCTTACTGAGCCATCAGACAGAGTTAAAACTTTAGGTATGAACTGGTATTTGGATGCAACTTCTAACAGTCATGATTCAATCTGTACTAAAGGTTTTAAACTTGATGAGGAAGCAAATACTAAAAGACAAATATTATCAGAGGCTTCCAAAATTTTTGATCCTATGGGTCTATTCCTGCCTTCAACAATAAAATCAAAGATTCTCCTCCAAGAAATTTGGAGGACAAATGTTGGGTGGGATGATCCAATAACAAATGAAAATCAAAAATCTTGGAAGAAGTTAGCTACTGATTTAACAAAAGTGCAGAACATTAAAATTCAAAGGTGCTGTGGGTTTAGGGATAAGCCCCAGAGGCTTCATGTGTTTGCTGATGCAAGCACACAAGCTTATGGGTGCTGTGCGTATCTTGTAAGCCCTACAGAAAGTCATCTAATTTATGCAAAAGGGAAAGTTGCACCTCTCAAACCTACCCGAACCATACCTCAATTGGAACTATTGGCTGCTACATTAGCCATTAAAACCATTTCATTGCTTAAGGATGCTTACTATGATGTGTTCATAACTAATATCCACGTCTGGCTTGACAGTCAGATTTGTCTTGCCTGGATACGGAATGATAGCATTAATAGTAAGAATATCTTTGTAAGAAATAGGCTAAAAGAAATAGCTGACGCTAATGAAAGCCTACAAGTAAACTTTCACTATGTTCCAACTAAACAGAATCCAGCAGACTTTCTGACCAGAGGTTTATCCTACAAGTTGTTGAAGTCAAACAAAACTTGGTTTATGGGACCTAAGTGGCTCTGTAATACAGACCAATGGCCTGTGGAACAAGTTAACTTGACATTAAATTTAATCTTTTCAAATGAAAAGGTTGAACCAATCACTAATTATGAAAGTATTCTGATTTCAACAAACTTGTGAGGGTGACAGCCTACTGTTTGAGGTTTGCTCACAACTGTTTAGCTACAATTAACAAACAGCTAAATAAAAAAATCATAATTATACAGAAGTTGCAACCCAATACTGGATAGGCCAAGCCCAACAAAAAGAGTACAATAAAGAGTTAGAATTCTTAACTAATGGGAAACAAACAAAAGAACTGTACCATCAGTAGTTGTGGATCTAAACTTGTTCAGAGATGAGGAAGGCCTTCTAAGGTGTAAAGGGAGATTAGACAAATCAAAACTGTCATACAAAAGCAAAATCCAATCCTTTTACCTAGATTTAGCTATTTGACAACATTAATCAATCAGAAAAACACACAATGATGTATATCATATGGGGGTACCACAGACACTAACTACATTAAGAAAAACTTATTGGATACCCAATGGAAGGATCACTGTTAAAACAGTCCTGAGTGAGTGTGTCACATGTAGGCGTATTCATGCTAGGCCCTATAGGAAACCAAATCCTCCTGCTTTGCCAGAGGAGAGAGTTACTCTCAACAGACCCTTTGAGACTGTAGGCATTGACTATACAGGAGCATTGACTGTAGGGGTGGGTGACACTGAACAAAAAATGTACATTGTACTGTTTACATGTGCTGCCTCACGAGCTGTTTTTTGGATGTTGTGGAGGACCTTACAGCAGAATCTTTTGTTGCTGTCTTTAAGAGATTCTGTGCACGACATTCAGTACCAAAGACAGTTTGGACTGACAATGCTACATATTTCAAAGCTGGTGAACAAGTCATCCATGACTTGTTAAGCAATGAAATCACACAATTATATATACAAAATACAAACATAAAGTGGAAGTATATTCCGGTTGCCTCTCCTTGGTATGGTTCTATCTGGGAGAGGAATATACAAACAGTAAAGAATTGCTTGAAGAAAGCAATTGGCAAAAAACAGATACACTTATTTGGGTTACTCACTCTCCTGGCTGAGATTGAGAACATCATTAACAATAGACCACTCACTTATGTGAGTGACAACATTAATGACCCAGAACCATTAACTCCAAATCATTTGATTCGGGAGAACAAGTTAGTCTCCTGCCGGACTACAATATAGACTCTTCAGAAGACCCAAACTGGACTCAACGACATGATGAGCTCCAGACTAAGTTACAACATTTAACTAGAGTTAAAGCTCATTTCATTAAACAGTGGAAAACTGAGTACTTGATGGGTCTAAGGGAGAGACATAAACAAATGACTAAGAAGGATTGGTCTGACACAATTAAGGTAGGGGACCTTGTTCTCATACATGACAGTACTCCAAGACAAACTGGCCTCTGGCTAGAGTTTCAGAACTCAGACCAGGGGCAGATGGGTAACAAGAGTGGTCAAATTAAGGACTTCAACGGGTGACACAACAAGAGACATTTCTCTTTTGTACCCTTTAGAGTCTGGACCCAAAACAATGGACTATGGAGAACCTTCTCCACTGACAGTAACAACTGGAGACACTGAACTTCCAGTAACTATTCCTTTGACAGTAGGAGTGGTAACGCATCCTACTACAACATTGACAGACACAAGACCTCAGCGACAAACAGCATTAAAGGCGCGACTATTTTTACAACAAAAAATAGATGCTGGGGAATTGTAATTTTATCTTCTAACTTTCATTTTTTCTTTTCTTATGGTAAAGACCATAGACAGTTTCATCCTATGGATGTATATTTTCTCTTCTAATTAAATGCTACACCTTCTCCATGAGAAGGTGAGGATAGGCACTGTTAATCAGATTAACAGGCATTTACAGTTAAATAGTTAGCTAGTCTACACTCAGACAAAAATTGGTGACAATGACACCAAAATTTTTATCTCCCGGGGCCCCCAGTATATGGAAAACTTATGAGTGGGTAGTTGGGAGGTAACGAAAATGGTTCACTGAGTAGGTAGGTAGTTAATCTAACAATTAATAAATTCCTTTTATGTCAATAACTGGGTGGATGAAACCAATTGGTTGCTCACCAGAGTTATTCTCCACACTAGTATTTATATACTGTGTGGGAGGAGCGTGCTCGGTAATGGAGATACATTACCGCTAACCAACCGAGGAATAAACCAAGACAACGCTGGTACAGAAGCCCCGCGAAGAGGAGAACAAAGAGAGAACGAAAACGAAGAACGGGGCGAGAGGACGTACCAGCAAAGTACGCTCTCGAATGAGACAACCGGAGAAGGGAGAGACTGCAATAACAAAAAGTAAGTGACTAATTGAGTTTTAACACCAAACAGTTAAGAACATTAAATTAAGCTGGGTCAAACAAGTTAGGCCTACATTGTGACCTAAGACCCAGCATCAACTCATAGCTTAACAAAGGTGAAGGTAGATTGCCCTAACCTAATCTTGTGAGGAATCCTACTGTGGACCTCAATTTATCTGCCCGCTATGGAAAACTGATGAGTGGGTAGTTGGGAGGTAACGAAAATGGTTCACTGAGTAGGTAGGTAGTTAATCTAACAATCATTAAATTCCTTTTATGTCAATAACTGGGTGGATGAAACCAATTGGTTGCTCACCAGAGTTATTCTCCACACTAGTATTTATATACTGTGTGGGAGGAGCGTGCTCGGTAGTGGAGATACATTACCGCTCAACCAACCGAGGAATAAACCAAGACAACGCTGGTACGAGAAGCCCCGCGAAGAGGAGAACAAAGGGGGAACGAAAACGAAGAACGGGGCGAGAGGACGTACCAGCAAAGTGCGCTCTCGAAAACATAACCGGAGAAGGGAGACACTCCGATAACAAAAAGTAAGTGACTAATTGAGTTTTTACACCAGTAAGTTATAAGCATTAAATTAAGCTGGGTCAGACAAGTTAGGCCTACATTGTGGCCTAAGACCCAGCATCAACTCATAGCTTAACAAAGGTGAAGGTAGATTGCCCTAACCTAATTCTTGTGAGGAATCCTACTGTGGACCTCAATTTATCTGCCCGCTCTGGACCATTTCCGGAATCTCTAGGCTGACCCCTCTAGGCTAGACTTGATCTACTCTATAGTTAGACTGGAGATATAAGGGGTGGGTTAATTGTGGACCAATTCATACAGAGCATTTTTCGCATTGGTGGTCCGTGTGTGGGGAATTTACAAACCTTAAGCTTACTTAACAAAAATTGCAGAATTAGGCTAAATAGTCTAGCCTAAGCCTAACCTGAGCAAGCCTAATTAGGTCTACAACCTAGGGCCTAACTAGGAAACATTTACATTAAAGGAGTCTCATTCTCTTATAAGCTTAGACCTGAGTGACACACAAGTACTTGGGGGGGATTAAACCAAATTTGAACTTGACTGTTTTGTCTGTGCTCTCTCTTCTCTGGTAATTTCTTCTTGTCCTCTATTTCATTACGATCCCCAGTTAAACAATTTTGACTTAGACATGGACAGTGCAGAATTGAAAAAGTTAAAAAGAAAAGGGGGGCAAAGTTGGGAGCTGTTACAAAGGCTGTGAACACTTTTAACAATATTACACAACCAGGTAAGAAAAATATAGAGAGTGTAATTATTAAATTAGAAATTAAAAAGGAGGAAATAATAGCCATTAATGAGAGTATTTCAGAGTTAGTTGAATCCGAAATGGCTGAAGAACAATTGATAGACCTTTACGCTGATGATGATGATCAGGTAAGCTCAATTGAACAGCAAATAAGGGAACTACGGTCTCGGTTGACTGACTTAACACCAAAAAACCTAATTCTGATTTTAATCAAAGTAGGGCTAACCTTCAACAAAATTTAAGTGGCATGCAAAATCCTGAGTCACAAGAATTGAGGGCTCAGTTACCCATTTTGCAAATACCAACATTTGAAGGGGACACGGTACAATTCCCATCTTTCATTGACAAATTTGAGAATTTAATAGGACATAAACCTTATATTTCAACTGTTGAAAAGTTTAGTTACTTAACTAGTTCTCTTAAAGGCCCAGCCTATAACCTGATAGCCTATTTACCAGCCGTAGGGGATTCATATGAAGTAGCTATTGATCTTTTAAAACGTAATTACGTTAATAAAGATGTGATTATATATGAATTATCTCAACAAATTTTTGAATTTGCACCCATAAAAGATAACCATAGTGATATGGAAAATTTTTATACAAAATTAGAAGCTATTATAGGACAACTGGTTAGCAATGAGATAGATATTAAAACTTCATCTTGGCTTATACAAAGCATAGTACTTAGGTGCCTTCCTTCGAGGGTTAAAGATAATTTAATTCTAAAGACGGGAGAAAATTATCCTAATTTAACACAAATAAGACACACTTCCCCAATATCCTAACTAATTACAACTTGAGAGATTTTCCAACACATAAGACCCAGACTATGGATAAACCAAAGACTGTTCCCAGAGACCAACTAGCTACAGCCAAACAGACAAAACTTGATATTGTAGAATCAAATGTGACCAACTACAAAACACGAACACCTACATTACAGAACTTTAATGTAACTGCTGCCTCAACTTACACACCATATTGCAAATTTTGTGCAAGTAATGAACACAGTAGTACTGGGTGTGACAAATATTCAGATTTTAACCAAAGGGCTAAAAGATGTGAACAGTTGAACCTGTGTAAAAAGTGTACTGGCCAGGGACATTATAAGAAAGACTGTAAATCTAGGTTAAGATTCAAGTGTAAGTTTTGTAAAAGTTTACGACATGTCTCATCAATGTGTGATTCACCAAAGTGTCCAAATAATAGTACTCAAACTCAAAAGATACCTCCCCCAAACAAAGGTAATCAAGAAAATGCCACTTTCATGGGACATTCTGCTTGTTCAAACATGTAACAAGAAACACTGAGATTCTTTTACCAACTATTACTTTGGACTTAGTGAATAGTGAGGGTAGTACCACTCCAGTGAGATGTCTTATAGACTGTTGTTCTCAACAAACATTTGTTTCAAAAAATTTAGTTAATAAATTGGGTTTGACACCAAACCCGAATGAACAAAACTTCAATATTGCGTCCTTTGTTAAGGATAACTCGGACAAAAATAGCTATAAGACAATTGACCTGGAACTACATTTAGAAAGTAAATTCAAGAAAATTGAAGCAGTTATTATTTCTAAAGTAGGACAAAACAAACTGGTTATACCCAAACTAGAACAAACCATAAATCATTTGAAAAAACACTACAAAATAGCTGATAGACATATCACTAACAACACAATAGCTAACATTGAAATGCTAATAGGGGCAGATTATATTAATCTTATTCATAAGGGCATAGTAGAGATAGGTAATGGTATAGCTATTCAGACTCCATCAGGGATAGCCCCTTTGGGTGACCTATCAGACTACAACCTAGACCTAAACCAAAACAGTGCATGACCAACAAATACTATGTGCCTCAACTCAGTCCTACATAACACCTGTAAGAATAGCAACACTTTGAATAATATTATCTCAACTGAGAACATTAATTCATCATTATCAAATGAAACTTTGGATGAGGCAATTCAAACTTTATGGTTACTAGAATCTGTGGGTATACATGACACACATCAAACTTCAGAAGATCAGTTAATGGTAGAAAGATTTGAAGACACCATTCAGTGTAAAGACAATAGTTATTTTATTGAGTTACCTTGGAAAATAAATTGTCCAACTTTAAGAGATAATCTCAAAGTAGCTAAAGGACATTTATATAAAGTAATGAAAAAACTCAAACAAGAAAATAATGTAAAAACATATAATAATGTCTTCAAAGAACAGCTACAGAAAGGCTTCATTGAAGAAGTAACAGATAACCCTTTTAAAAAAGATGGTTGTCATTATTTAACCCACAGGGGGGTTTATCGACAAGATGCCCCAACAACAAAACTTAGAGTAGTATGTAATTGTAGCCTCAAAGACAGTGATAAACACAGCTTGAATGATTGCTTGATTGAGGGTCCTAATCTCATTTCTGACCTTGTGAAGATCTTACTGAGGTTCAGGTTAGACAAATATGCTGTACAAAGTGACATTTCGAAGGCATTTTTGAGAATAAATCTTAAAAATGAATATGATAAGAACCAACTTAGGTTCTTATGGTTCAAGGATCCATTTGATTTGAATAAAGGGTTCATAACCTATAGATTTAATGTTGTGTTGTTTGGAGCCAATTGCTCACCTAGCCTATTAGCATTGACAATTAAACATCATTTAAACCAGTTTAATAACTCTCTAACATTGAACTTCCTTAAGGAACATTTTTACGTAGACAATCTAATAGGCTCAACGACAACAAAATCTGAATTATCTGAAGTCTATGAACACTCTCAAAACATTATGCAACAAGGTAACTTTGAACTTAGAGAGTGGATTTCAAATAATGAGGATTTAAACAAAAAGATTTTAAAAGATAATAATGGTCTTACTGAGCCATCAGACAGAGTTAAAACTTTAGGTATGAACTGGTATTTGGATGCAACTTCTAACAGTCATGATTCAATCTGTACTAAAGGTTTTAAACTTGATGAGGAAGCAAATACTAAAAGACAAATATTATCAGAGGCTTCCAAAATTTTGATCCCATGGGTCTATTCCTGCCTTCAACAATAAAATCAAAGATTCTCCTCCAAGAAATTTGGAGGACAAATGTTGGGTGGGATGATCCAATAACAAATGAAAATCAAAAATCTTGGAAGAAGTTAGCTACTGATTTAACAAAAGTGCAGAACATTAAAATTCAAAGGTGCTGTGGGTTTAGGGATAAGCCCCAGAGGTTTCATGTGTTTGCTGATGCAAGCACACAAGCTTATGGGTGCTGTGCGTATCTTGTAAGCCCTACAGAAAGTCATCTAATTTATGCAAAAGGGAAAGTTGCACCTCTCAAACCTACCCGAACCATACCTCAATTGGAACTATTGGCTGCTACATTAGCCATTAAAACCATTTCATTGCTTAAGGATGCTTACTATGATGTGTTCATAACTAATATCCACGTCTGGCTTGACAGTCAGATTTGTCTTGCCTGGATACGGAATGATAGCATTAATAGTAAGAATATCTTTGTAAGAAATAGGCTAAAAGAAATAGCTGACGCTAATGAAAGCCTACAAGTAAACTTTCACTATGTTCCAACTAAACAGAATCCAGCAGACTTTCTGACCAGAGGTTTATCCTACAAGTTGTTGAAGTCAAACAAAACTTGGTTTATGGGACCTAAGTGGCTCTGTAATACAGACCAATGGCCTGTGGAACAAGTTAACTTGACATTAAATTTAATCTTTTCAAATGAAAAGGTTGAACCAATCACTAATTATGAAAAGTATTCTGATTTCAACAAACTTGTTAGGGTGACAGCCTACTGTTTGAGGTTTGCTCACAACTGTTTAGCTACAATTAACAAACAGCTAAATAAAAACAATCATAATTATACAGAAGTTGCAACCCAATACTGGATAGGCCAAGCCCAACAAAAAGAGTACAATAAAGAGTTAGAATTCTTAACAAATGGGAAACAAACAAAAGAACCTGTACCATCAGTAGTTGTGGATCTAAACTTGTTCAGAGATGAGGAAGGCCTTCTAAGGTGTAAAGGGAGATTAGACAAATCAAAACTGTCATACAAAAGCAAAAATCCAATCCTTTTACCTAGATTTAGCTATTTGACAACATTAATCATCAGAAAAATACACAATGATGTATATCATATGGGGGTACCACAGACACTAACTACATTAAGAAAAACTTATTGGATACCCAAGGGAAGGATCACTGTTAAAACAGTCCTGAGTGAGTGTGTCACATGTAGGCGTATTCATGCTAGGCCCTATAGGAAACCAAATCCTCCTGCTTTGCCAGAGGAGAGAGTTACTCTCAACAGACCCTTTGAGACTGTAGGCATTGACTATACAGGAGCATTGACCGTAGGGGTGGGTGACACGGAACAAAAAATGTACATTGTACTGTTTACATGTGCAGCCTCACGAGCTGTTTATTTGGATGTTGTGGAGGACCTAACAGCAGAATCTTTTGTTGCTGTCTTTAAGAGATTCTGTGCACGACATTCAGTACCCAAGACAGTTTGGACTGACAATGCTACATATTTCAAAGCTGGTGAACAAATCATCCACGACTTGTTAAGCAATGAAATCACACAATTATATATACAAAATACAAACATAAAGTGGAAGTATATTCCGGTTGCCTCTCCTTGGTATGGTTCTATCTGGGAGAGGAATATACAGACAGTAAAGAATTGCTTGAAGAAAGCAATTGGCAAAAAACAGATACACTTATTTGGGTTACTCACTCTCCTGGCTGAGATTGAGAACATCATTAACAATAGACCACTCACTTATGTGAGTGACAACATTAATGACCCAGAACCATTAACTCCAAATCATTTGATTCGGGGAGAACAAGTTAGTCTCCTGCCGGACTACAATATAGACTCTTCAGAAGACCCAAACTGGACTCAACGACATGATGAGCTCCAGACTAAGTTACAACATTTAACTAGAGTTAAAGCTCATTTCATAAAACAGTGGAAAACTGAGTATTTGATGGGTCTAAGGGAGAGACATAAACAAATGACTAAGAAGGATTGGTCTGACACAATTAAGGTAGGGGACCTTGTTCTCATACATGACAGTACTCCAAGACAAAACTGGCCTCTGGCTAGAGTTTCAGAACTCAGACCAGGGGCAGATGGGGTAACAAGAGTGGTCAAATTAAGGACTTCAACGGGTGACACAACAAGAGACATTTCTCTTTTGTACCCTTTAGAGTCTGGACCCAAAACAATGGACTTTGGAGAACCTTCTCCACTGACAGTAACAACTGGAGACACTGAACTTCCAGTAACTATTCCTTTGACAGTAGGAGTGGTAACGCATCCTACTACAACATTGACAGACACAAGACCTCAGCGACAAACAGCATTAAAAGCGCGACTATTTTTACAACAAAAAATAGATGCTGGGGAATTGTAATTTTATCTTCTAACTTTCATTTTTCTTTTCTTATGGTAAAGACCATAGACAGTTTCATCCTATGGATGTATATTTTATCTTCTAATTAAATGCTACACCTTCTCCATGAGAAGGTGAGGATAGGCACTGTTAATCAGATTAACAGGCATTTACAGTTAAATAGTTAGCTAGTCTACTCTCAGACAAAAATTGGTGACATTGACACCAAAATTTTTATCTCCCGGGGCCCCCAGTATATGGAAAACTGATGAGTGGGTAGTTGGGAGGTAACGAAAATGGTTCACTGAGTAGGTAGGTAGTTAATCTAACAATCATTAAATTCCTTTTATGTCAATAACTGGGTGGATGAAACCAATTGGTTGCTCACCAGAGTTATTCTCCACACTAGTATTTATATACTGTGTGGGAGGAGCGTGCTCGGTAGTGGAGATACATTACCGCTCAACCAACCGAGGAATAAACCAAGACAACGCTGGTACGAGAAGCCCCGCGAAGAGGAGAACAAAGGGGGAACGAAAACGAAGAACGGGGCGAGAGGACGTACCAGCAAAGTGCGCTCTCGAAAACATAACCGGAGAAGGGAGACACTCCGATAACAAAAAGTAAGTGACTAATTGAGTTTTTACACCAGTAAGTTATAAGCATTAAATTAAGCTGGGTCAGACAAGTTAGGCCTACATTGTGGCCTAAGACCCAGCATCAACTCATAGCTTAACAAAGGTGAAGGTAGATTGCCCTAACCTAATTCTTGTGAGGAATCCTACTGTGGACCTCAATTTATCTGCCCGCTCTGGACCATTTCCGGAATCTCTAGGCTGACCCCTCTAGGCTAGACTTGATCTACTCTATAGTTAGACTGGAGATATAAGGGGTGGGTTAATTGTGGACCAATTCATACAGAGCATTTTTCGCACCCGCTCTGGACCATTTCCGGAATCTCTAGGCTGACCCCTCTAGGCTAGACTTGATCTACTCTATAGTTAGACTGGAGAAATAAGGGGTGGGTTAATTGTGGACCAATTCATACAGAGCATTTTTCGCAACGTATAAAGTTTTCCCTCAAGTTCTGAGTGAATTCCTTATAATATAAAACCTAGTGACTATAAAAGGATAGGCCTATTCCTTCAGGGGTTTATATAGTGACTGCCTATATTAATTACCTTAAGTAAATTCGCCGCGTAACTCCATCGTGGCGGCCCTACACCGAAAATGATCGTAACGCCCTACATCGAAGCAAACCAAGGACCCAGCAAAAATAAGGTGAGGCAATTTCAGTTTTCATTAACATAAGGCTTCCCAAATCCCGGCGCTAAAATTACCGTAATCACTTAAATATAAAAAGGTCCTTTAACAACCTACATATTTATAACTCTCTAACGAAAAAGCATAGGGCTTTTGTCGGTAACCCTCCACTGAAGTCTGCTGGAAATTTCCAACGGATGAGGGCACAGGCAATCAACCCATAGCCCTATATAGTTTTTTTCAAAATATATATATATATATATATATATACATATATATATATATGCTGCAAACCCACAAGGAAAAGAAAAACGATTCCAAGGCCTTTCGTGTATTCAAAGCTACACCTCGTCAGGGAATGAAGATAAACGGCGACATACTCATAAATATATACAATGTACAGGAAAAACAAAACAATTAGCACATACTTAACAAGGGTTAATGAGAGGCAAAAGAAATTTTAACATGATATTATGGAAAACTGATGAGTGGGTAGTTGGGAGGTAACGAAAATGGTTCACTGAGTAGGTAGGTAGTTAATCTAACAATTATTAAATTCCTTTTATGTCAATAACTGGGTGGATGAAACCAATTGGTTGCTCACCAGAGTTATTCTCCACACTAGTATTTATATACTGTGTGAGAAGAGCGTGCTCGGTAATAGATACATTACCGCTCAACCAACCGAGGAAAAAACCAAGACTACGCTGGTGGAAAAAGCCCCGCGAAGAGGAGAACAAAGGAGTACGAAAACGAACAACGGGGCGAGAGGACGCAACGGGGAAGAGACGAGAACAGAGACCGAATAAGATCCCCACCGGCAAGTGCGCTCTCGACAATTACACAACCGGAGAACAGAGACTCCAATAACTAACAGTAAGTGACTAATTGAGTTTTTTAACCCAGGAATTTAATCACATTAAATTAAGCTGGTCAGACAAGTTAGGCCTACATTGTGGCCTAAGACCCAGCATCAACTCATAGCTTAACAAAGGTGAAGGTAGATTGCCCTAACCTAATCTTGGTGAGGAATCCTACTGTGGACCTCAATTTATCTGCCCGCTCTGGACCATTTCCGGAATCTCTAGGCTGACCCCTCTAGGCTAGACTTGATCTACTCTATAGTTAGACTGGAGATATAAGGGGTGGGTTAATTGTGGACCGATTCATACAGAGCATTTTTCGCATTGGTGGCATTGGTGGGGATTAAACCAAATTTAAACTTGACTGTTTTGTCTGTGCTCTCTCTTCTCTGGTAATTTCTTCTTGTCCTCTATTTCATTACGATCCCCAGTTAAACAATTTTGACTTAGACATGGACAGTGCGGAATTGAAAAAGTTAAAAAAGAAAAGGGGGGCAAAGTTGGGAGCTGTTACAAAGGCTGTGAACACTTTTAACAATATTACGCAACCAGGTAAGGAAAATTTAGAGAGTGTAATTCTTAAATTGGAAACTAAAAAGAAGGAAATAATAGCCATTAATGAGAGTATTTCAGAGTTAGTTGAATCCGAAATGGCTGAAGAACAATTGATAGACCTTTACGCTGATGAAGATGATCAGGTAATCTCAAATGAACAGCAAATAAGGAGACTACGGTCTCGTTTGACTGACTTAACACCAAAAAAACCTAATTCTGATTTTAATCAAAGTAGAGCTAACCTTCAACAAAATTTAAGTGGCATGCTAAATCCTGAGTCACAAGAATTGAGGGCTCAGTTACCCATTTTGCTAGTACCAACATTTGAAGGGGACACGGTACAATTCCCATCTTTCATTGACAAATTTGAGAATTTAATAGGTAATAAACCTTATATTTCAACTGTTGAAAAGTTTAGCTACTTAACTAGTTTCCTTAAAGGCCCAGCCTATAACCTGATAGCCTATTTACCAGCCGTAGGAAATTCATATGAAGTAGCTATTGATCTCTTAAAACGTAATTACATAAATAAAGATGAGATTGTATATGAATTATCTCAACAAATTTTAGAATTTGCACCCATAAAAGATAACCATAGTGATATGGAAAATTTTTATACAAAATTAGAAGCTATTATAGGACAACTAGTTAGCAATGAGATAGATATTAAAGCTTCATCTTGGATTATACAAGGCATAGTACTTAGGTGCCTTCCTTTGAGGGTTAAAGATATTTTAATTCTAAAGACGGGAGAAAATTATCCTAATCTGGAAGATATAAGAAAACACTTCCCCAATATCCTAACTAATTACAAATTGAGAGATTTTCCAACACAAAATAAGACCCAGACTATGGATAAACCAAAGACTGTTCCCAGAGACCAACTAGCTACAGCCAAACAGACAAAACTTGATACTGTAGAATCATATGTGACCAACTGTAATACACGAACACCTACATTACAGAACTTTAATGTAACTGCTGCCTCAACTTACACACCACATTGCAAATTTTGTGCAAGTAATGAACACAGTAGTACTGGGTGTGACAAATATTCAGACTTTAACCAAAGAGCTAAAATATGTGAACAGTTGAACCTGTGTAAAAAGTGTAAAATATGTGAACAGTTGAACCTGTGTAAAAAGTGTACTGGCCAGGGACATTATAAGAAAGACTGTAAATCTAGGTTAAGATTCAAGTGTAAGTTTTGTAAAAGTTTACGACATGTCTCATCAATGTGTGATCCACCAAAGTGTCCAAACAATAGTACTCAAACTCAAAAGATACCTCCACCAAACAAAGGTAATCAAGAAAATGCCACTTTCATGTGACATTCTGTTTGTTCAAACAACGTAACAAGAAACACTGAGATTCTTTTACCAACTATTACTTTGGACTTAGTGAATAGTGAGGGTAGCACCACACCAGTGAGATGTCTTATAGACTGTTGTTCTCAACAAACATTTGTTTCGCAAAATGTAGTTAATAAATTGGGTTTGACACCAAACCCGAATGAACAAAACTCAATATTGCATCCTTTGTTAAGGATAACTCGGACAAAAATAGCTATAAGACAATTGACCTGGAACTACATTTAGAAAATAAATTAGAGAAAATTGAAGCAGTTATTATTTCTAAAGTAGGACAAAACAAACTGGTTATACCCAAACTAGAACAAACCATAAATCATTTGGGAAAACACTACAAAATAGCTGATAGACATATCACTAACAACACAGTAGCTAACATTGAAATGTTAATAGGGGCAGATTATATTAATCTTATTCATAAGGGCATAGTAGAGATAGGTAATGGTATAGCTATTCAGACTCCATCAGGGATAGCCCCTTTGGGTGACCTATCCAAATACAACCTAGACCTAAACCAAAATAGTTCATGACTAACAAATACTATGTGCCTCAACTCAGTCCTACATAACACCTGTAAGAATAGCAACACTTTGAATAATATTATCTCAACTGAGAACATTAATTCATCATTATCAAATGAAACTTTGGATGAGGCAATTCAAACTTTATGGTTGCTAGAATCTGTGGGTATACATGACACAAATCAAACTTCAGAAGATCAGTTAATGGTAGAAAGATTTGAAGACACCATTCAGTGCAAAGACAATAGTTATTTTATTGAGTTACCTTGGAAAATAAATTGTCCAACTTTAAGAGACAATCTCAAAGTAGCTAAAGGACATTTATATAAAGTAATGAAAAAACTCAAACAAGATAATAATATAAATATATAATGATGTCTTCAAAGAACAGCTACAGAAAGGCTTCATTGAAGAAGTAACAAATAACCCTTTTAAAAAAGATGGTTGTCATTATTTAACCCACAGGGGGGTTTATCGACAAGATGCCCCAACAACAAAACTCAGAGTAGTATATAACTGTAGCCTCAAAGACAGTGATAAACACAGTTTGAATGATTGCCTGATTGAGGGTCCTAATCTCATTTCTGACCTTGTGAAGATCTTACTGAGGTTCAGGTTAGATAAATATGCCGTACAAAGTGACATTTCAAAGGCATTTTTGAGAATAAATCTTAAAAATGAATATGATAAGAACCAACTTAGGTTCTTATGGTTCAAGGATCCATTTGATTTGAATAAAGGGTTCATAACCTATAGATTTAATGTTGTGTTGTTTGGAGCCAATTGCTCACCTAGCCTATTAGCATTGACAATTGGACATCATTTGAACCAGTTTAATAACTCTTTAACATTGAACTTCCTTAAGGAACATTTTTACGTAGACAATCTAATAGGCTCAACAACAACAAAATCTGAATTATCTGAAGTCTATGAACACTCTCAAAACATTATGCAACAAGGTAACTTTGAACTTAGAGAGTGGATTTCAAATGATGAGGATTTAAACAAAAAGATTTTAAAGGATAATAATGGTCTTACTGAGCCATCAGACAGAGTTAAAACTTTAGGTATGAACTGGTATTTGGATGCAACTTCTAACAGTCATGATTCAATCTGTACTAAAGGTTTTAAACTTGATGAGGAAGCAAATACTAAAAGACAAATATTATCAGAGGCTTCCAAAATTTTTGATCCTATGGGTCTATTCCTGCCTTCAACAATAAAATCAAAGATTCTCCTCCAAGAAATTTGGAGGACAAATGTTGGGTGGGATGATCCAATAACAAATGAAAATCAAAAATCTTGGAAGAAGTTAGCTGCTGATTTAACAAAAGTGCAGAACATTAAAATTCAAAGGTGCTGTGGGTTTAGGGATAAGCCCCAGAGACTTCATGTGTTTGCTGATGCAAGCACACAAGCTTATGGGTGCTGTGCGTATCTTGTAAGTCCTACAGAAAGTCATCTAATTTATGCAAAAGGGAAAGTTGCACCTCTCAAACCTACCCGAACCATACCTCAATTGGAACTATTGGCTGCTGCATTAGCCATTAAAACCATTTCATTGCTTAAGGATGCTTACCATGATGTGCATAACTGATATCCACATCTGGCTTGACAGTCAGATTTGTCTTGCCTGGATACGGAATGATAGCATTAATAGTAAGAATATCTTTGTAAGAAATAGGCTAAAAGAAATAGCTGAAGCTAATGAAAGCCTACAAGTAAACTTTCACTATGTTCCAACTAAACAAAATCCAGCAGACTTTCTGACCAGAGGTTTATCCTACAAGTTGTTGAAGTCAAACAAAACTTGGTTTATGGGACCTAAGTGGCTCTGTAATACAGACCAATGGCCTGTGGAACAAGTTAACTTGACATTAAATTTAATCTTTTCAAATGAAAAGGTTGAACCAATCACTAATTATGAACGTTATTCTGATTTCAGTAAACTTGTCAGGGTCACAGCCTACTGTTTGAGGTTTGCTCACAACTGTTTAACTACAATTAACAAACAGCTAAATAAAAACAATCATAATTATACAGAAGTTGCAACCAAGTACTGGATAGGCCATGCACAACAAAAAGAGTACAATAAAGAGTTAGAATTCTTGACTAATGGGAAACAAACAAAAGAACCTGTACCATCAGTAGTTGTGGATCTAAACTTGTTCAGAGATGAGGAAGGCCTTCTAAGGTGTAAAGGGAGATTAGACAAATCAAAACTGTCATACAAAAGCAAACATCCAATCCTTTTACCTAGATTTAGCTATTTGACAACATTAATCATCAGAAAAACACAAATGATGTATATCATATGGGGGTACCACAGACACTAACTACATTAAGAAAAACTTATTGGATACCCAAGGGAAGGATCACTGTTAAAACAGTCCTGAGTGAGTGTGTCACATGTAGGCGTATTCATGCTAGGCCCTATAGGAAACCAAATCCTCCTGCTTTGCCAGAGGAGAGAGTTACTCTCAACAGACCCTTTGAGACTGTAGGCATTGACTATACAGGAGCATTGACTGTAGGGGTGGGTGACACTGAACAAAAAATGTACATTGTACTGTTTACATGTGCTGCCTCACGAGCTGTTTATCTGGATGTTGTGGAGGACCTTACAGCAGAATCTTTTGTTGCTGTCTTTAAGAGATTCTGTGCACGACATTCAGTACCCAAGACAGTTTGGACTGACAATGCTACATATTTCAAGGCTGGTGAACAAGTCATCCACGACTTGTTAAGCGATGAACTCACACAATTATATATACAAAATTCAAACATAAAGTGGAAGTATATTCCGGTTGCCTCTCCTTGGTATGGTTCTATCTGGGAGAGGAATATACAAACAGTAAAGAATTGCTTGAAGAAAGCAATTGGCAAAAAACAGATACACTTATTTGAGTTGCTCACTCTCCTGGCTGAGATTGAGAACATCATTAACAATAGACCACTCACTTATGTGAGTGACAACATTAATGACCCGGAACCATTAACTCCAAATCATTTGATTCGGGGAGAACAAGTTAGTCTCCTGCCGGACTACAATATAGACTCTTCAGAAGACCCAAACTGGACTCAACGACATGATGAGCTCCAGACTAAGTTACAACATTTAACTAGAGTTAAAGCTCATTTCATTAAACAGTGGAAAACTGAGTACTTGATGGGTCTAAGGGAGAGACATAAACAAATGACTAAGAAGGATTGGTCTGACACAATTAAGGTAGGGGACCTTGTTCTCATACATGACAGTACTCCAAGACAATACTGGCCTCTGGCTAGAGTTTCAGAACTCAGACCAGGGGCAGACGGGGTAACAAGAGTGGTCAAATTAAGGACTTCAACGGGACACAACAAGAGACATTTCTCTTTTGTACCCTTTAGAGTCTGGACCCAAAACAATGGACTTTGGAGAACCTTCTCCACTGACAGTAACAACTGGAGACACTGAACTTCCAGTAACTATTCCTTTGACAGTAGGAGTGGTAACGCATCCTACTACAACATTGACAGACACAAGACCTCAGCGACAAACAGCATTAAAGGCGCGACTATTTTTACAACAAAAAATAGATGCTGGGGAATTGTAATTTTATCTTCTAACTTTCATTTTTTCTTTTCTTATGGTAAAGACCATAGACAGTTTCATCCTATGGATGTATATTTTCTCTTCTAATTAAATGCTACACCTTCTCCATGAGAAGGTGAGGATAGGCACTGTTAATCAGATTAACAGGCATTTACAGTTAAATAGTTAGCTAGTCTACACTCAGACATAAAAATTGGTGACAATGACACCAAAATTTTTATCTCCCGGGGCCCCCAGTATATGGAAAACTGATGAGTGGGTAGTTGGGAGGTAACGAAAATGGTTCACTGAGTAGGTAGGTAGTTAATCTAACAATTATTAAATTCCTTTTATGTCAATAACTGGGTGGATGAAACCAATTGGTTGCTCACC
Organism: Bathynomus jamesi; assembly: GCA_023014485.1. Lineage (NCBI taxonomy): Eukaryota > Metazoa > Arthropoda > Malacostraca > Isopoda > Cirolanidae > Bathynomus > Bathynomus jamesi. The sequence continues at coordinate 638,946 of JAJOZX010001922.1, read as the reverse complement.
AGAGTTATTCTCCACACTAGTATTTATATACTGTGTGAGAAGAGCGTGCTCGGTAATAGATACATTACCGCTCAACCAACCGAGGAAAAAACCAAGACTACGTTGGTGGAAAAAGCCCCGCGAAGAGGAGAACAAAGGAGTACGAAAACGAACAACGGGGCGAGAGGACGCAACGGGGAAGAGACGAGAACGGAGACCGAATAAGATCCCCACCGGCAAGTGCGCTCTCGACAATTACACAACCGGAGAACAGAGACTCCAATAACTAACAATAAGTGACTAATTGAGTTTTTAACCCAGGAATTTAATCACATTAAATTAAGCTGGGTCAGACAAGTTAGGCCTACATTGTGGCCTAAGACCCAGCATCAACTCATAGCTTAACAAAGGTGAAGGTAGATTGCCCTAACCTAATCTTGGTGAGGAATCCTACTGTGGACCTCAATTTATCTGCCCGCTCTGGACCATTTCCGGAATCTCTAGGCTGACCCCTCTAGGCTAGACTTGATCTACTCTATAGTTAGACTGGAGATATAAGGGGTGGGTTAATTGTGGATCGATTCATACAGAGCATCTTTCGCAATATCGTCAATTTTATATGTCCCCGCACTGTTATTGAAATTGCTTTTAAAATGAATAACTGCACATTCTAGAATATTTCGTTCTATTATATCTCTGTTTTTAACAAGCGCTTTAGAACTACCCCACTTGATGCTATGGTTACATCTATACATATGGTTAAATAAAGCATTGGAAGTATTAACTGTTCTACAAGCATATTTATGCTGTTTTACCCTAATATCTAACGTTTTACCGGTTTGGCCTATATATACTGAGTTACATTGTGTACATCCGATCGAATACACACAACCAACAACATTATCAGGGCTATTCTTTATTAGGCGTGATTTAACAGTATTATTATACTTAAAGATTACATTAATGCCAATTGCTTTAAGTACAGTTGGAAGGTATTGAAAATTAATATGGTAAGGTAGGCTAAGGATATTTTTACGCTGAAATTCCTTTACAATTACATTATTATAATACCTATTCTTGGCTTTCTTAAGACAGTTATCTAAAAATGAAATAGGATAACATAATTTAGTACCGATGGAAAACTGATGAGTGGGTAGTTCGGAGGTAACGAAAATGGTTCACTGAGTAGGTAGTGTTAGAAAATCTAGAAGAGGAAGAACCATTGTTGTCCCAAGGCGATATGATGACTAAGCTGATTGATGCAGCATTGCTTGTATATATTAAGTTAAGGTGTATATATCTCCATCTCATAATTGTAAGGTTAGTGAAAAATTCACTTAATAAGAGCTAGCATTTTTGGGCTCTTGTGGCATCAGTGTTTGGGACGCTGGTGGCATCATTTTGGGGCGCTGCGCGTCTTTTCTACTCGTTTGTGGGATGTCGTACGTACAGGGTGTGGTCTTGTAGAGAGCTCTCTTGCAATTCAGTTTGGTTGTTTAGATACAAGATTGTTGCACCGTGCAATAGTCCAGGTTGCGTTGTTGTTGCAAGGTTGAGAAAGAAGACCATAAATAGTACCCTTTTTGTTTACATTAAAATTCATGTTTCAAAGGTCTAAAGTAGGCCCGCATCGAGTCAGCAACCCTGAGGTTACCCTGAGATAGGACCTAATAGGATCTCAAATCCGTAAGTTTTAATTTAGCTTAACTTGGGCTTCAGATAGAACTGGCCCTTTAGAATTTGGCCGTTCACGGCTCAGCTTGGATTTTGAACCCCGCAAATAAATAAAATAACATGGTCCTTCGAACCGGATTCTACCCCAAGACTGAGTCAGTGACTATTTTTCGGCAAAGTTCTGATTGTGCAAATTGTAGCCCAAGTTAGGCCTAGACGGGTTGAGTATTATTGAATTAAGGTCCCAGGGTAAAAAGTTTGGTCGCCCAATTGCGAAACTTGGCCAGTCGTCTGTCGTTGTTTTGGCCTACATTTTACCGGTTTGGTTAATTTTGGGTTATTATTGAATTAAGGTCCCAGGGTAAAAAGTTTGGTCGCCCAATTGCGAAACTTGGCCAGTCGTCTGTCGTTGTTTTGGCCTACATTTTACCGGTTTGGTTAATTTTGGGTTATTATTGAATTAAGGTCCCAGGGTAGAAAGTTTGGTCGCCCAATTGCTAAACTTGGCCAGTCGTCTGTCGTCGTTTTGGCCTACATTTTACCGGTTTGGTTAATTTTGGGTTATTATTGAATTAAGGTCCCAGGGTAGAAAGTTTGGTTGCCAAATTGAGAAACTTGGCCAGTCGTCTGTCGTTGTTTTGGCCTACATTTTACCGGTTTGGTTAATTTTGGGTTATTATTGAATTAAGGTCCCAGGGTAAAAAGTTTGGTCGCCCAATTGCGAAACTTGGCCAGTCGTCTGTCGTTGTTTTGGCCTACATTTTACCGGTTTGGTTAATTTTGGGTTATTATTGAATTAAGGTCCCAGGGTAGAAAGTTTGGTCGCCCAATTGCTAAACTTGGCCAGTCGTCTGTCGTCGTTTTGGCCTACATTTTACCGGTTTGGTTAATTTTGGGGTTATTATTGAATTAAGGTCCCAGGGTAGAAAGTTTGGTTGCCCAATTGCGAAACTTGGCCAGTCGTCTGTCGTTGTTTTGGCCTACATTTTACCGGTTTGGTTAATTTTGGGTTATTATTGAATTAAGGTCCCAGGGTAGAAAGTTTGGTTGCCCAATTGCGAAACTTGGCCACTTGTCTGTCGTTGTTTTTGGCCTACATTTACCAGTTTGGTTAATTTGGTTTATTATTCGTAGGCGAAGGTTGCAGACCAGTGCGCCAGTTACTTGGGTGGAAAAATTGGTATTCCATACTGGTGTTGGTTAGTACCCCACCTAGCAATTCAGTTTATTTGAAAGTAAATTTACGTTTGATCAGTTCGGTTAAGTATTTCTGCCAATTCAGCTTATTTGGCATTGAGCCCAATTGTTGTTTGCATTGAAGATGAGTGTATCTGAATTGAACAAATTTATAAAAAGGAGAAGCGCCTACAAAGGTCTAATTAAAAAGGTCATTGCCACTATAGATTCTGCCATAGAACAAGAGGATTTACGCTTAGTGACTGCGCAGCTTTCCATATTAGAAACTAAAAAGGTTGCTCTAAGTGAGGTAAATGTTAAAATTGAGGCTCTTATAGAAGAGGATGAAATAGAAAATAACATAATTTACTTTGAAGAGATTATTGATGATATAATTAAGTAGGCCTCCGAGCAAAAGAGTTTAGTAGCTCAGTACAGTTAGAGACCAGGTCTAATAATGAAACACAACACTCAACAAATGATGTTTGTGAAGTTAAGGTTAACAGATCTGTAGTTCAATTACCGAGGCTTGTACTCAAAACATTTTCTGGGAGTATTCAGGAATGGCAAGGATGGGCAGACAGTTTTCAATCAGCAGTTCATTCTAGTCAAGTGTTAAGTGCCGTGGAGAAGTTTAATTATTTGCGGTCCCTCTTGGAAGGGTGCAGCAAAGACTATAGCAGGATTAGCATTAACAGAGGCTAATTATAATGTGGCTTGGGATATATTAAAGAAACGGTTTGGTAAGCCAGAGATCTTAATTAAAAGCCACCTCCGTGCACTTTTAGCTATACCTCCTGTTAATAATCCTAATAGTGTCAAGGAGTTACGGCAGTTATATGATGAATTTGAAATTAGAACTAGGTCCCTGGACAAATTGGGTGTAGGAATGGAAAAGTATGGTATAATGTTGGTTCCTACACTGGAGTCTAAATTGCCTAGCTCAATTTTGCTTGAATTAAGTAGGGGACACTCTGCAGAACACGTGTACATCCCCCTTCAGCAGATGTTAAGTCTTTTAGGCACAGAATTAGCAAGACGAGAGGGAGTTGAGTTTGCACAGTGGGATGGTAAACAAGGGGACAAAGGCAGGCACAGCACCAAAGTTTCCACAAAAAGGAATAGCCCGGGTACAGTGTCAGCTCTACATGCCTCCTCTGAGAATAAATTAAAGGGAATCAAGGAATGCATATTTTGCGAAGGCAACCACAAGTCATATAAATGTGAGGTGGCTGTGGCCTTACCCTTTGAGGAGAGAAAGGACAAGGTAACTAAGTCCACAGCATGTTTTAAATGTTTTTTGAAAGGTCATAGAGCAAGGTTTTGTAAGTTTAAAATTTTGTGCAAAAAATGTCATGGTAGGCATCAGCCATTATTGTGTGAAAACACTCTTAGTAGGCCTACCCCAGAAGTAGAGACATCAGTGGCACATGCCACTGCAATGCAAGGGAGTAAAAGTAAAGGGGGATTATTGCAAACAACTGCAGCCTTATTAATTGGGAATGAGGGAGAAGCTACTGTAAGAGTGTTGTTTGATAGTGGTAGCCAGTGTAGTTTTATTAAGACCAGAATTTCCAGAAAATTGAAGTTTAAAGAACTTAAGAGGGAAAATTTAAGAATTTCTGGGTTTGGGGGTTCCGTTCGAAACCGAACCAAATTTAAGAAGGTAGAAGTTCTGGTTAAAGGGTTGTTACCGCAAAGTCCCACTACCAAGGTCCAAGCTGTAGAGATTGAGGAACTTTGTGCTCCAGTCACTACTTGTTTAGATATGGCATGTGTCCAAGAATTGCAAGTTAAAGGAATTAATTTGGGCAATAATAAGTTTGAGGGAACAGAAGATATTAGTCTTTTGATTGGAGCTGACTATTATTGGGACTTCATCACTGGTAATATTGTCCGTACATCTCAAGGCCCGGTAGCTATTGAAAGTAAGCTAGGCTGGATGCTACATGGTAGTTATTGCAATGAAATGGAAGTTAAGGCTCTTTTTGTTAAGATTGAGGAGAACAGCCATGGTCTGGAAAGGCATTTGAAAGCGTTTTGGGAACTTGAATCTATTGGCATAAAGGACAACCAGGCAAGTACAGTGAACAATGATGTTTTAGAGCAATTTGAAAAAGGGATTGGGTTTAGAGATGGTTGCTATGAAGTTGGCCTACCATGGAAGGATTCTTGCAAACCCGGTTCAAACCTTCAGCTAGCTAATCGGAGGTTGGAGACTTCATTGTACAGGTTAAGAAAAAATGAGGAGTTGTTAATTGAATACGATGAGGCCATCCTAAGTTATGTAAGGGAGGGCTATGCTGAAAGGGTGCAAGGTGAGCTGGTGAGCCAGGAGGCACTTTTTCTGCCACACCATGCAGTGGTACGGTGAGACAAAACTACCACCAAACTGAGGGTAGTTTTTGATGGCTCAGCCAAGGACAAAGGTGGTGTGTCCTTGAATGACTGTTTGGATGCTGGGCCAAATTTAAATGCAGATTTATTTTCCTTGTTACTGAGATTCAGGTTTGGTAGAGTAGCATTGACTGCAGATGTGAAGCAAGCCTTTTTGCGGATAAAGTTAAAACCAGAGGACAGAGATGCAGTAAGGTATCTGTGGGTGGATACGAAAGACTTGTTGGAAAATGAACCTAAGGTTCAAGCATATAGAATGAAGTCAGTGTTGTTCGGCCTCAGCTCTAGTCCATTTCTGTTGGCAGCTACTATGCAGTACCATTTTAGGAAATATTCTGAAGTCTATCCTAACACTATTGAACACATAAGGAAGAATTTTTATGTTGATGATTGCTGTGTTCCGTGGATAATACAGAAATGGCTAAACAGATATTCATGGAGGCTAGAGCTATAATGAGGGAGGCTGGCATGGAGCTTAGAAAATGGCAGACCAATCATTCGCAATTACAAGAGTTTATGAGTCATTCCTGTGTAGTACCTGATTCAGCAGAAAGTATTGAGGATTCTGGTATTAAGGAGTTGTGGGCAATAGATGCAAAGGTGCTAGGCATTGTTTGGCAGCAAGATGATGATTTGTTTACCTTCAATGGGAAATCTTTAGTAGAGCTGGCTGAGAATGAGACAAGGTGGACAAAACGTACAGCTCTTAGTTTGGCTTCAAAGGTCTTTGATCCTCTTGGATTCCTGGCTCCATTTGTGATAAAGTAAAAAATTTGGTTTCAGAGCCTCGGGGAAATTGGACTTGGTTGGGACCAAGAGTTATCTGATCATATGGTGGTAAGGTGGAAATATTGGTTCAAAGAATTGGCACATCTTGGAGAAATTGAAATCCCAAGATGGTACTTTGGAGAGTTGAACCAGAGTCCAGACAATTTGGAGCTGCACATCTTTTGTGATGCCAGTGAGGAAGCCTATGCAACTTGTATTTATATTAGAGGCACATTGCAAGAGGAAGTAAGTTGCAGGTTGGTTGCTGCAAAGAGCAGAGTAGCACCTTTGAAAAGGCTTTCTGTTCCAAGGTTGGAATTGATGGGTGCAGTTATTGCTAGTCGGCTTGCAGTTATACTGCAAAAGTCTTTGGCCCTCTCTGAAATTCCAAGCTATTATTGGACAGACTCCACTATAGTTTCGCACTGGTTAAGAAGTCAGGCAAGGAAATGGAAACCATTTGTTGCCAATAGGTTGGAGGAAATTCAAGCGCACACAGATCCCAAGCAATGGAAGCATTGTCCAGGCATCCAAAACCCCGCTGATTTACCAACACGAGGAATTTCAGTGAAAGATCTTTCACAGTCAAGTTTGTGGTGGAATGGGCCAGAGTGGCTAAAACTTGGAAGTGAAAACTGGCCTTCTAATCAGCCTATTGTAGGAGAATGCCAGGCTGAAGAAGCATGGGTGAGTGAGGTGAGTAAATGCGCTGTGAACAGTTGTCAAGTTATGCAGCAGGACCCCATATTGAGGCTTGAGGACATTAGCAGTCTGAAAAGATTGTTAAGAGTGACAGCATGGGTATATAGATTTACCAACAACATTAAGGGAGAAACAAGAAGGGAAGGAATTCTGAACAGTAATGAGATTCAGCAAGCCAGGAAATACTGGGTGGTATATATGCAGAAGGAAAAATTTGGTGAAGAGAGAGAATTGCTCACCATCCATCCATTACAGGTTCTACCAACATATTCTGCGTTCAAGTGTTTGGATGTGTTTTTGGATCAGGATTTATTGAGAGTAGGAGGTAGACTACAGTTTTCTGGGCTTCCAGAGGAGAAAAGACATCCAATTTTGCTACCTTCTGGGGGGCACTTCGTGGACCTTTTGATCCTGGATACTCATCATAAGCTGTTACATGCTGGAGTTAGAGAAGTGATAATAGAGATTAGACAACAATTTTGGATTCCCAAAATTAGACAAGTAGTAAAAAAGGTCTTGCATAAATGTGTGGTTTGCAAGCGTTGTAGTGCAAAGCCTTATTATGAAAAGGTGGCTCCACTTCCAAGAGAACGGTGTGTCTATACTGCCCCATTTGATGTAGTGGGAGTAGACTTTGCAGGGCCAGTCTATGTGTATGAGCGAGGGGAGTCTAACAAAGGTTATATATGTCTTTTCACCTGTGCTACCACCAGAGCAATCCATTTGGAGTTGGTAAGCAACTTAAGTAGTGATGTATTTCTTTTGGCCTTTAAAAGGTTTGTGAACAGAAGGGGTTTCCCAAATAAAATCATATCGGATAATGCAAAAACCTTCAAAAAGGCTGCAAAGGAACTCCAAGAAATTTGGTCCTTGCTAAAAGAGGAAGAATTCCAATCCTACTTTTCACACCAAGGGGTACAGTGGGAGTTTATTGTTGAGAGAGCACCATGGTGGGGAGGATTTTGGGAAAGGCTAGTGAGAAGTGTAAAGTGTCCATTAAAGAAACTTTTAGCTAATGCTCATTTGAGCAAAGATGAATTCTCTACTGTTTTATGTGAAGTAGAAGCAATGGTGAACAGTAGGCCTATCACTTTTGTTTACAACAGTATGCAGGATGCAGAGCCATTGACACCAAATCATTTTCTTTGTGGTAAACGATTAACATCAAACCCCAGTGTGCCAGAAGACTTGCAGCCTATCCAGAGCACTCAAGGAGAGTTAACCAGACGGTTCAGGTACCTTGAAGAGCTACAAGATCAGTTATGGAAGAGGTGGCAGATGGAATACTTGCCAGAACTCAATTATTACCCATCAGGCAAGGTAAAGGGCTCCAATGCAAATTGTATCAAGGTGGGAGACGTGGTAATGATTTGGAATGAAAGACCAAGGCAATGCTGGAAGCTTGGCATAATTGAAGAGTTGTTTGTTGGCAAAGACAATTTAGTTAGGTCTGCACTTGTAAAGACTTCAGGAGGAAAATTAAAGAGACCTATACAAAAACTCTATGCTTTAGAAATCAGCAAAAACACAGATAGTCAAGATGAAACATTTGAGTTACAGCCTCATGGAGAAGGCTTGGCTAACCTTGCGGAAGGTAACGACAACAATGCCTCTTCGGTGGGGAGTGTTAGAAAATCTAGAAGAGGAAGAACCATTGTTGTCCCAAGGCGATATGATGACTAAGCTGATTGATGCAGCATTGCTTGTATATATTAAGTTAAGGTGTATATATCTCCATCTCATAATTGTAAGGTTAGTGAAAAATTCACTTAATAAGAGCTAGCATTTTTGGGCTCTTGTGGCATCAGTGTTTGGGACGCTGGTGGCATCATTTTGGGGCGCTGCGCGTCTTTTCTACTCGTTTGTGGGATGTCGTACGTACAGGGTGTGGTCTTGTAGAGAGCTCTCTTGCAATTCAGTTTGGTTGTTTAGATACAAGATTGTTGCACCGTGCAATAGTCCAGGTTGCGTTGTTGTTGCAAGGTTGAGAAAGAAGACCATAAATAGTACCCTTTTTGTTTACATTAAAATTCATGTAACAAAGGTCTAAAGTAGGCCCGCATCGAGTCAGCAACCCTGAGGTTACCCTGAGGTAGGACCTAATAGGATCTCAAATCCGTAAGTTTTAATTTAGCTTAACTTGGGCTTCAGGTAGAACTGGCCCTTTAGAATTTGGCCGTTCACGGCTCAGCTGGGATTTTGAACCCGACAAATAAATAAAATAACAGGTAGGTAGTTAATCTAACAATTATTAAATTCCTTTTATGTCAATAACTGGGTGGATGAAACCAATTGGTTGCTCACCAGAGTTATTCTCCACACTAGTATTTATATACTGTGTGAGAAGAGCGTGCTCGGTAATAGATATACATTACCGATCAACCAACCGAGGAAAAAACCAAGACGACGCTGGTGGAAAAAGCCCCGCGAAAAGGAGAACAAGGGAGAATGAAAACGAGGAACAGGGCGAGAGGACGGAACTGGGGAAGGGACAAGAACAGACAACGAAGAAAGATCCCCACCAGCAAGTACGCTCTTAACAATTAAACAAGACGGAAAAAGGGACTCTCTAATAACTAGCAGTAAGTGACTAATTGTGTTTTTAGCCCAGTTAGATCTTCTAACTTCTAACTTAGAAGTAAACGCATTAAATTAAGCTGGGTCAGACAAATTAGGCCTACATTGTGGCCTAAGACCCAGCATCAACTCATAGCTTAACAAAGGTAAAGGTAGATTGCCCTAACCTAGTTTGGTGAGGAATCCTACTGTGGACCTCAATTTATCTGCCCGCTCTGGACCATTTCCGGAATCTCTAGGCTGACCCCTCTAGGCTAGACTTGATCTACTCTATAGTTAGACTGGAGATATAAGGGGTGGGTTAATTGTGGACCAATTCATACAGAGCATTTTTCACATTGGTGGTCCGTGTGTGGGGAATTTACAAACCTTAACCTTACTTAACAAAAATTGCAGAATTAGGCTAAATGGTCTAGCCTAAGCCTAACCTAATCAAGCCTAAAGTAACAAACTTGCCTAATTAGGTCTACAACCTAGGGCCTAACTAGGGAACATTTACATTTAAGGAGTCTCATTTTCTTATAAGCTTAGACCTGAGTGACACATAAGTACTTGGGGGGATTAAACCAAATTTAAAACTTGACTGTTTTGTCTGTGATCTCTCTTCTCTGGTAATTTCTTCTTGTCCCCTATATTTCATTACGATCCCCAGTTAAACAACATTAGTGAACAAGCATTTAAAATGCATACAACTCCAAGCATCCAATTCTTCTTTTAAGGAAGAATCACTCAACAGATTTTTTCAACAGGCACATGCATTCCTTGCAATCTGTGTGTATATATATGTATATATACACTGTACTCTTTACATGTGCCACAAATACACTCAACCTATCTGAACATAAGCAAGGATTGCATGGGTTACTCAAAAGGTCTTATGGCCTACTTTGGCCATAGCCCAAACACTGAACCTTGGTCTTATGGCCTACTTTGGCCATAGCCCAAACACTGAACCTTGGTCTTATGGCCTACTGTGGCCATAGCCCAAACACGAACCTTGGTCTTATGGCCTACTGTGGCCATGAGCCAAACAATAAAGGTCTTATGGCCTACCTTGGCCATGGGCCAAACAATAAGGGTCTTATGGCCTACCTTGGCCATGGGCCAAACAACTGAACCTTGGTCTTATGGCTTACTGTGGCCATGAGCCAAACAATAAAGGTCTTATGGCCTACCTTGGCCATGGGCCAAACAATAAAGGTCTTATGGCCTACCTTGGCCATGGGCCAAACAATAAAGGTCTTGTGGCCTACCTTGGTCATGGGCCAAACAATACAGGTCTTATGGCCTACCTTGGCCATGGGCCAAACAATAAGGGTCTTATGGCCTACCTTTGGCCATGGGCCAAATAACAATTGAACCTTGGTCTTATGACCTACCTTGGCCATGGGCCAAACAATAAGGGTCTTTTGGCCTACCTTGCCCATGGGCCAAACAATAAAGGTCTTATGGCCTACCTTGGCCATGGGCCAAACAATAAAGGTCTTATGGCCTACCTTGGCCATGGGCCAAACAATAAAGGTCTTATGGCCTACCTTGGCCATAGGGAAAACTATTACAAGGGTCTTATGGCCTACCTTGGCCATAGGGAAAACTATTACTTTGGACTTAGTGAATAGTGAGGGTAGCACCACTCCAGTGAGATGTCTTATAGACTGTTGTTCTCAACAAACATTTGTTTCGCAAAATGTAGTTAATAAATTGGGTTTGACACCAAACCCGAATGAACAAAAACTCAATATTGCATCCTTTGTTAAGGATAACTCGGACAAAAATAGCTATAAGACAATTGACCTGGAACTACAGTTAGAAAATAAATTAGAGAAAATTGAAGCAGTTATTATTTCTAAAGTAGGACAAAACAAACTGGTTATACCCAAACTAGAACAAACCATAAATCATTTGAAAAAACACTACAAAATAGCTGATAGATATATCACTAACAACACAGTAGCTAACATTGAAATGCTAATAGGGGCAGATTATATTAATCTTATTCATAAGGGCATAGTAGAGATAGGTAATGGTATAGCTATTCAGACTCCATCAGGGATAGCCCCTTTGGGTGACCTCTCAGAATACAACCTAGACCTAAACCAAAACAGTTCATGACCAACAAATACTATGTGCCTCAACTCAGTCCTACATAACACCTGTAAGAATAGCAACCCTTTGAATAATATTATCTCAACTGAGAACATTAATTCATCATTATCAAATGAAACTTTGGATGAGGCAATTCAAACTTTATGGTTGCTAGAATCTGTGGGTATACATGACACAAATCAAACTTCAGAAGATCAGTTAATGGTAGAAAGATTTGAAGACACCATTCAGTGCAAAGACAATAGTTATTTTATTGAGTTACCTTGGAAAATAAATTGTCCAACTTTAAGAGACAATCTCAAAGTAGCTAAAGGACATTTATAAAGTAATGAAAAAACTCAAACAAGATAATAATGTAAAAATATATAATGATGTCTTCAAAGAACAGCTACAGAAAGGCTTCATTGAAGAAGTAACAAATAACCCTTTTAAAAAAGATGGTTGTCATTATTTAACCCACAGGGGGTCTATCGACAAGATGCCCCAACAACAAAACTCAGAGTAGTATATAACTGTAGCCTCAAAGACAGTGATAAACACAGTTTGAATGATTGCCTGATTGAGGGTCCTAATCTCATTTCTGACCTTGTGAAGATCTTACTGAGGTTCAGGTTAGACAAATATGCCGTACAAAGTGACATTTCAAAGGCATTTTTGAGAATAAATCTTAAAAATGAATATGATAAGAACCAACTTAGGTTCTTATGGTTCAAGGATCCATTTGATTTGAATAAAGGGTTCATAACCTATAGATTTAATGTTGTGTTGTTTGGAGCCAATTGCTCACCTAGCCTATTAGCATTGACAATTAGACATCATTTAAACCAGTTTAATAACTCTTTAACATTGAACTTCCTTAAGGAACATTTTTACGTAGACAATCTAATAGGCTCAACAACAACAAAATCTGAATTATCTGAAGTCTATGAACACTCTCAAAACATTATGCAACAAGGTAACTTTGAACTTAGAGAGTGGATTTCAAATGATGAGGATTTAAACAAAAAGATTTTAAAGGATAATAATGGTCTTACTGAGCCATCAGACAGAGTTAAAACTTTAGGTATGAACTGGTATTTGGATGCAACTTCTAACAGTCATGATTCAATCTGTACTAAAGGTTTTAAACTTGATGAGGAAGCAAATACTAAAAGACAAATATTATCAGAGACTTCCAAAATTTTTGATCCTATGGGTCTATTCCTGCCTTCAACAATAAAATCAAAGATTCTCCTCCAAGAAATTTGGAGGACAAAGGTTGGGTGGGATGATCCAATAACAAATGAAAATCAAAAATCTTGGAAGAAGTTAGCTGCTGATTTAACAAAAGTGCAGAACATTAAAATTCAAAGGTGCTGTGGGTTTAGGGATAAGCCCCAGAGACTTCATGTGTTTGCTGATGCAAGCACACAAGCTTATGGGTGCTGTGCCTATCTTGTAAGTCCTACAGAAAGTCATCTAATTTATGCAAAAGGGAAAGTTGCACCTCTCAAGCCTACCCGAACTATATCTCAGTTGGAACTATTGGCTGCTGCATTAGCCATTAAAACCATTTCATTGCTTAAGGATGCTTACCATGATGTGAACATAACTGATATCCACATCTGACTTGACAGTCAGATTTGTCTTGCCTGGATACGGAATGATAGCATTAATAGTAAGAATATCTTTGTAAGAAATAGGCTAAAAGAAATAGCTGAAGCTAATGAAAGCCTACAAGTAAACTTTCACTATGTTCCAACTAAACAAAATCCAGCAGACTTTCTGACCAGAGGTTTATCCTACAAGTTGTTGAAGTCAAACAAAACTTGGTTTATGGGACCTAAGTGGCTCTGTAATACAGACCAATGGCCTGTGGAACAAGTTAACTTGACATTAAATTTAATCTTTTCAAATGAAAAGGTTGAACCAATCACTAATTATGAACGTTATTCTGATTTCAGTAAACTTATCAGGGTCACAGCCTACAGTTTGAGGTTTGCTCACAACTGTTTAACTACAATAAACAAACAGCTAAATAAAAACAATCATAATTATACGGAAGTTGCAACCAAGTACTGGATAAGGCATGCACAACAAAAAGAGTACAATAAAGAGTTAGAATTCTTGACTAATGGGAAACAAACAAAAGAACCTGTACCATCAGTAGTTGTGGATCTAAACTTGTTCAGAGATGAGGAAGGCCTTCTAAGGTGTAAAGGGAGATTAGACAAATCAAAACTGTCATACAAAAGCAAACATCCAATCCTTTTACCTAGATTTAGCTATTTGACAACATTAATCATCAGAAAAACACACAATGATGTATATCATATGGGGGTACCACAGACACTAACTACATTAAGAAAAACTTATTGGATACCCAAGGGAAGGATCACTGTTAAAACAACCCTGAGTGAGTGTGTCACATGTAGGCGTATTCATGCTAGGCCCTATAGGAAACCAAATCCTCCTGCTTTGCCAGAGGAGAGAGTTACTCTCAACAGACCCTTTGAGACTGTAAGCATTGACTATACAGGAGCATTGACTGTAGGGGTGGGTGACACTGAACAAAAAATGTACATTGTACTGTTTACATGTGCTGCCTCACGAGCTGTTTATCTGGATGTTGTGGAGGATCTTACAGCAGAATCTTTTGTTGCTGTCTTTAAGAGATTCTGTGCACGACATTCAGGACCCAAGACAGTTTGGACTGACAATGCTACATATTTCAAGGCTGGTGAACAAGTCATCAACGACTTGTTAAGCAACGAACTCACACAATTATATATACAAAATTCAAACATAAAGTGGAAGTATATTCCAGTTGCCTCTCCTTGGTATGGTTCTATCTGGGAGAGGAATATACAAACAGTAAAGAATTGCTTGAAGAAAGCAATTGGCAAAAAACAGATACACTTATTTGGGTTGCTCACTCTCCTGGCTGAGATTGAGAACATCATCAACAATAGACCACTCACTTATGTGAGTGACAACATTAATGACCCGGAACCATTAACTCCAAATCATTTGATTCGGGGAGAACAAGTTAGTCTCCTGCCGGACTACAATATAGACTCTTCAGAAGACCCAAACTGGACTCAACGACATGATGAGCTCCAGACTAAGTTACAACATTTAACTAGAGTTAAAGCTCATTTCATTAAACAGTGGAAAACTGAGTACTTGATGGGTCTAAGGGAGAGACATAAACAAATGACTAAGAAGGATTGGTCTGACACAATTAAGGTAGGGGACCTTGTTCTCATACATGACAGTACTCCAAGACAATACTGGCCTCTGGCTAGAGTTTTAGAACTCAGACCAGGGGCAGACGGGGTAACAAGAGTGGTCAAATTAAGGACTTCAACGGGTGACACAACAAGAGACATTTCTCTTTTGTACCCTTTAGAGTCTGGACCCAAAACAATGGACTTTGGAGAACCTTCTCCACTGACAGTAACAACTGGAGACACTGAACTTCCAGTAACTATTCCTTTGACAGTAGGAGTGGTAACGCATCCTACTACAACATTGACAGACACAAGACCTCAGCGACAAACAGCATTAAAGGCGCGACTATTTTTACAACAAATAATAGATACTGCGGAATTGTAATTTTATCTTCTAACTTTCACTTTTTCTTTTCTTATGGTAAAGACCATAGACAGTTTCATCTTATGGATGTATATTTTCTCTTCTAATTAAATGCTACACCTTCTCCATGAGAAGGTGAGGATAGGCACTGTTAATCAGATTAACAGGCATTTACAGTCAAATAGTTAGCTAGTCTACACTCAGACATAAAAATTGGTGACAATGACACCAAAATTTTTATCTCCCGGGGCCCCCAGTATATGGAAAACTGATGAGTGGGTAGTTGGGAGGTAACGAAAATGGTTCACTGAGTAGGTAGGTAGTTAATCTAACAATTATTAAATTCCTTTTATGTCAATAACTGGGTGGATGAAACCAATTGGTTGCTCACCAGAGTTATTCTCCACACTAGTATTTATATACTGTGTGACAAGAGCGTGCTCGGTAATAGATATACATTACCGATCAACCAACCGAGGAAAAAACCAAGACGACGCTGGTGGAAAAAGCCCGGCGAAAGGGAGAACAAGGGAGAACGAAAACGAGGAACAGGGCGAGAGGACGGAACTGGGGAAGGGACAAGAACAGACAACGAAGAAAGATCCCCACCAGCAAGTACGCTCTTAACAATTAAACAAGACGGAAAAAGGGACTCTCTAATAACTAGCAGTAAGTGACTAATTGTGTTTTTAGCCCAGTTAGATCTTCTAACTTCTAACTTAGAAGTAAACGCATTAAATTAAGCTGGGTCAGACAAATTAGGCCTACATTGTGGCCTAAGACCCAGCATCAACTCATAGCTTAACAAAGGTAAAGGTAGATTGCCCTAACCTAGTTTGGTGAGGAATCCTACTGTGGACCTCAATTTATCTGCCCGCTCTGGACCATTTCCGGAATCTCTAGGCTGACCCCTCTAGGCTAGACTTGATCTACTCTATAGTTAGACTGGAGATATAAGGGGTGGGTTAATTGTGGACCAATTCATACAGAGCATTTTTCACAGTACCAATATTCATGATATTGCATAACTCGGAATCTAAAAATTCAGGACTGACAACTCTCAATGCTCGAAGAAACATAGCAGAGAAAATAGAGGATTTAATCGAAGGATGATGGTCACAGCCAAAGGTTGTGTGTATAGTGCTTTTAATACGAAGTTTGAATCGAATTATCCTCTAAAAACACTGAAAAATAATGATTCATTACATATTACTAAAGCGGACAAATCCAATTCGATCGTCATCATGGACAAAAACAGTTATGTACAAACCTCTAAATAGAGACCCATTGGAGGATGTTAATAAAATGTTTAACAGAAAATTAAGAGAAATATTAAAAAATAACTATAATGGGCTTTCACAGCAGTTTCTTAGTATCAATTCGTCACTACCATATCTGTACGGCTTAGTAAAAACACACAAAGTTAATAATCCCATGAGGCCTATTGTTAGCTCAGTGGGCTCCGTAACCTATAAGCTATCAAAATGGTTAGTTAGTTTATTAACACCGTTAGTTGGCTCTATTTCTGAGTCACATATTGTAAATAGCATGGATCTTATTGACAAACTGAAGTTCCCTAATGACCCTAATTTCAAATTGTTAAGCTTCGATGTATGCTCGCTATTCACAAAAGTCCCTGTTGATGACCTACTTGATTTTTTAAAAGATAAGATTTCTGAATATTCTTTCCTGTTCAACACACACTCTTATGGAGTTAATTAAGCTGTGTGTCAAAGATTGTAAATTTCAGTTTGAAAATAAGTTTCATGTTATGTCGTTTGGATTGACTATGGGAAATCCCCTTTCACCTGTACTAGCTAATTTATATATGGAATTTTTTGAAAGTAGAATTTTGCCTACGATTGTTAATTTTAACCTGGTTTGGTACAGGTATATAGATATTTTATGCCTTTGGCCTAATAATTTGGATGTGGACTTATTTCTTGGTAGGCTCAACAATTTAGTCCCATCTATTAAGTTTACAGTTGAAAAAGAAAATGATGGAAGCCTATCTTTTCTTGATCTAAAAATTTGGAGATGCTCTAATCAGTTCAAATATGAAGTCTACCGTAAGCCTACTAATAATAACTCTTACGTGCATTTTTATTCTGACCATCATCCTTCGATTAAATCCTCTATTTTCTCTGCTATGCTTCTTCGAGCATTGAGAGTTGTCAGTCCTGAATTTTTAGATTCCGAGTATGCAATATCATGAATATTGGTACTAAATATGTTATCCTATTTCATTTTAGATAACTGTCTTAAGAAAGCCAAGAATAGGTATTATAATAATGTAATTGTAAAGGAATTTCAGCGTAAAAATATCCTTAGCCTACCTTACCATGTTAATTTCAATACCTTCCAACTGTACTTAAAGCAATTGGCATTAATGTAATCTTTAAGTATAATAATACTGTTTAAATCCGCCTAATAAAGAATAGCCCTGATAATGTTGTTGGTTGTGTGTATTCGATCGGATGTACACAATGTAAACTCAGTATATATAGGCCAAACCGGTAAAAACGTTAGATATTAGGGTAAAACAGCATAAATATGCTTGTAGAACAGCTAATACTTCCAAGCTTTATTTAACCGTATGTAGATGTAACCATAGCATCAAGTGGGTAGTTCTAAAGCGCTTGTTAAAAACAGAGATATAATAGAACGAAATATTCTAGAATGTGCATTTTATTCATTTTAAAAGCAATTTCAATAACAGTGCGGGGACGTATAAAATTGACGATATCATGTTAAAATTTCTTTTGCCTCTCATTAACCTTGTTAAGTATGTGCTAATTGTTTTGTTTTTCCTGTACATTGTATATATTTATGGGTATCTCGCCGTTTATCTTCATTCCCTGACGAGGTGTAGTTTTGAATACACGAAAGGCCTTGGAATCGTTTTCTTTTTTCTTTTTCCTTGTGGGTTTGCAGCATTTATTCATTTCACGTGTTTTATTGTGAAAGTCATCCATATATATATATTATATATATATATATATATATATATGTTAACCCCCTCCGTCTATGGCCCTGGGGTGGTTCGGAGTCGACGGGGGTTCTGGTTAGGAGGCAGCAACGGATATTTTCTCGCGATACTTTTCTTCTATAACATTCTAATTCTTTTCTCTCGCTATAGGGTCGACAGTTGTTAATTCTTTCTATAATACTCCGATACTTTCTCTTGGTACTAAACTTATCGACTTTACTGACTAAATTCCTGAAGAGAACAAGGCTCGAAGGAAAAGATAAAAAAAAACTTCTTTTACCGTAGTTTACTTCTAAAAATGTACAGATAGTGCTCTGAATTTACAGGGGTAGAGGTTCGACCCCTTTCGACCATGGCTCAGGCCGGAATCTAAAAATTATGGAGGCAAGGGGCCTCTGCCCCCTCCTCGCAGCGAGGCTGCTAACAAGGGAGTGCTCAGCCTTTGAGTTGGAATCAGAATGAACATGGAACAATTTTTGTGGGTTTATATACCCAAAAACTGCTAACATCATTATTATTAAATGTTGAAAAGGCTGCATTATTTTTGCACAATATTTGAAAATAAAGTAAATCTTTTAACTATGGTAATGTTTAAGCGAATAAACAAGATATTTGAAGATGAAGCCATATTTTTATCTTAATCTGCTATTTTCAGATCTGATGTTATCATCTGCCAAGTTAACTAAAAGTGGAATTTGAACTATGCATCTTTACACTAAAATATGCATATGAGTAAAAATTAAAGGTTTAAGTTTTACAATTAAATGCTTAGGCAAGACATGACTTCACCTTTTATAACGAAGAGAGAATGTATACAAAACATGACATGGCAAAAGTTACTCAGGATTCATTATTAAGCTAAGTCTAAAAATGATTAAGAAATTTTTAAAAAGAACAAGTCATCAGTTATTTGGCAAAGTAGAAAGCACATCAAAATTTATCACAACGAAAAAATAATAATAAAAAAAAATAATATCGCCGCGTATACATTCCTAAATGGCGACATAATGTCGGGTCGTGCATTGAGTACAATCTAAGTACATCACTGAGTACATTGTAATTTCGGTTTATTACAATTATGATTACAATTATGGATTAGTTCACATTCACTTAGTATCGTTTAATTACACTTCCATTTAAAGTACATTATAAGTTATTATCATTAATTACAGTTTCATTAAAGTACGGTACATCAATTACATTATATTAAAGGATTACATTTAATTACAATTTTAGCAAATTGTTAATTGACATATCTACTACTGAAGTAATCTAAATAGGTGATACAATTGATATAATGAAGGGGAGTTAACCGTTGTTCTATAATTTAAAGGGGATTAACAACAGTGTTATATATTTATAGTTGAGGTGACGTGTATGTATATATATATATATGTATATAGTCTAAAAGTCACTAAAGGGGAAATAGAGGACAATGATTATGTTTATGTTTATGTTTTATTCAAGTGATTACTTATTATGCTTATTCCTTTTTCAGAAGACCGTTGTCATTGTTTGACTTTATATAAATAAATAAATGATTACAAAGAGTTGGTTCTCATTTATGACAACGGTCTTAGGTACAAATGACTGAATAATTAAATAAATAATAAAATAAGTCTACATACGTGGTAAATTCAAGCAACTGTCAACCACCCCAACCTAATTAAGCAACTTCAACAAACGCCATCCACAATGCCTGCCGTAGAATGCCCTATCACAGGTTGTACCTATGTCACAGCAGATCTGGACCCAGCCATTGTAGCCGCACTTATAACAGCCCACTGCACGACCCATGTCCCAAGCCCGACAGTCTCTGCAAGGTTGAGAAAGTAAGACGGCCAACCATTTCGGCTGCAGGTACCAGTGAAGACTGGGCATATTTTACGTCGCGTTGGACAGATTATGCGGAAGCTACAAAATCACTGGTAGGGACAAAGTGGTACAACTACTTGAATGCTGCGACGATTCACTCCGCAAAGATTTGACAAGATCCGCAGGTGGAAGCCTAACAAACAAAACCGAAGATGAAGTCCTTGCTGCAATCAAGAAACTAGCTGTCCGAGAGGAGAACACCATGGTAGCCAGGGTTACCCTACACAATATGCGACAAGACCGCGACGAAACTGTGCGCAGTTTTGGAGCCCGTCTTCGTGGTCAGGCCGGAGTCTGCAAATTTCTTGTTGAATGCCCAAGCTGCAACAACAACGTAAATTACACTGACCCCATCCTTCGCGACGTCCTTACCCGCATAATTGCTGACCCGGAAATACAACTGGAACTCCTCGACAACAGTAACCAGGAGATGACCCTGGAAGACGTCTTTCAGTTTGTCGAGGCGAAGGAAGCAGGCAAGCGCTCAGCATCACGACTGCTGGACTCCCATGCCGTGGAGGCCGCAGGCAGCACATACAGGAGAAGTAAGCAAATACCCCACAAGACAAATATGCCCCTTGTTCATATTGTGGTGAAAAAGGACACGGCAGAAGAGCCCCAGTCCACATACGCAAGAAGGATTGCCCTGCGTACAACCACAAATGCAAAATTTGCAAGCGCGACAGCCATTGGGAATCCGTATGCAGGAGCAAAGACAAGGACAAGAGCCTTTCAGCCACTCCTAATAAAGCTGATGAGTGCGAAGGTGCGGTATTTGATCTTCTCTGCGCCACAAGCAACACTTCCGAGCCACATAAGAAAAGAGCAATCGCCCTCGACCATCACATTTACAATGAACTATCGGACATGTGGATCAAGGAGAACTCACAACCACAGCCACACATCAACCTGACAGTCAGGACTCCCCGAAGACTACGAGGCGCTTGGGGCAACCCTCTATGCCCACCCAAAAACCGTGGTACTGCCTGCCATGGCAGACACAGGCTGTCAGAGCTGCCTCACCGGTATCAAGGTTATCCACCGCCTCGGGCTTCTCCAGTCTGACCTCATCCCTGTGACCATGAAGATGCACGCCGCCAACAACAAGGGCATCAAAATCCTTGGCGCAGCCATACTTCGCCTCACTGGCAAGGATGAACAGGGCCAACAAGTGGAAACGAGACAGGTAACATATGTGACAGATTCTTCTGACAAGTTCTTCATCAGCAGAGAAGCAATGCGTTTCACTCGGCATTATCTCGGGAAGATTCCCTACAGTGGGGGAAGTCCAACTGGATCCAGCACAATACTGTAACAACAGTGCCAGCACGCCACACAGTGACAGCGGACTTGCAACTAACTGTGACTGTCCAAGACGCCAACATCCTCCATCACCTCCAATCGAGCTACCGCTACCCGCTGTTGCGGCGAACCAGCAAAAGCTCAAGGAATACCTGCTGGACTATTACAAATCAAGCACCTTCAACACTTGTGACCACCAAGCGCTGCCCATGATGGACGGCCCCCCAATGAAATTGATGGTGGACCCCAATGCCAAACCAGTCGCACATCACACCCCCGTCCCAGTACCAATCCACTGGCAGGAGGACGTGAAGGCTGGCATCGACCAAGATGTCAGACTGGGTGTCCTTGAACCAGTACCCGTTGGTGAGCCCGTAACCTGGTGTCACAGAATAGTGGTGTGCGCCAAAAAGAACGGAAAACCAAGGCGTACCGTTGACTTTCAACCCTTCAACGCTCACGCCACCCGCGAAACACACCACACTCAATCGCCATTCCACCAGGCCAGATCAGTACCGCAAGGCAAAAAGAAAACAGTGTTTGATGCATGGAATGGATATCACAGCGTACCAATCTGTGAAGAAGACCGCCACTTGACCACTTCATAACGCCCTGGGGTCGCTACCGTTACAAAACCGCTCCCCAGGGTTACATTGCATCTGGTGACGGTTACACAAGAAGGTACGACGAAATTGTATCGAGCATCCCTAACAATACAAAGTGCATTGACGACGTCTTGCTCTGGTCAGACACAGTGGAGGAGAGCTTCTTCCAGGCCACCCAGTGGCTTGACACCTGCGGCAGACACGGAATCACACTGAACCCCGACAAGTTTGTGTTCTGTCAGGACAAGGTTGAATTTGCAGGCTTCGAGATCACATCTGACAGTGTCCGACCCTGTAAAAAATACCTCAAAGCAATCCTAGAGTTTCCATCTCCAAAGAACATCACCGACGTTCGATCGATCTTGGTTCGGGCTCATCAACCAGTTGTCGTATGCCTTCAGCATGGCCAAGAGGATGCAGCCGTTCCGCCTACTTCTGAAGCCAGGAACACCTTTCAAGTGGGATGACGAATTGGAAACCATCTTCAAAGAATCAAAGGATGTCATCATCACAGAAATAGAGGATGGCGTTAAAATTTTTGACAAAACCAAGCCCACATGCCTCGCCACAGACTGGTCGAAAACAGGCATCGGCTACTGGCTACTTCAGAAACACTGCACCTGTACACGAGTCGAACCCTTCTGCTGCCATACTGGATGGCGTGTCACATTGGTCGGCAGTAGATTCACTACCTCAGCTGAGTCCCGCTTTGCACCAGTAGAAGGAGAAGCACTTGCTGTCGCCGATGCCCTTGACAAGGCGAGGTACTTCGTGCTGGGATGCGAAGACCTAATAATTGCAGTGGACCACAAACCTCTCCTCAAAGTGTTTGGTGACAGATCCCTAGAGGACATATCTAATACACGCCTCAGAAACTTGAAGGAAAAAACCCTCAGGTACCGCTTCCGGATGATCCACGTACCAGGCGCGAAACACAAAGCTGCTGACGGGGTGTCACGATACCCCACTGGCGACCCCATACCACTGACACTCCCCGATGACGTAGCAGCCATCCATCAACCATGCGAGGGAACGGCGTTCTTCCCCCCCCCCCACCTTCCTAGCCGGCATACGGACATCACTGACAGATGGTAATGGCATGGAAGCCTGCGTCATTTCTGCAGCCGCATCAACACTCAACTCGCTGAGCCTGGCATCAGTGACATGGGATCGAGTACGCACCGCCACGACCAGCGATGAAGTCATGAATAGTTTAGCCAATGTCATAGAGTCCGGCATGCCTGAATCCCGCCATGCACCCCCTGCACAGCTGCGGGAATATTGTAGTGCCTTGCACCACAAGATTATCTTTTACTAGTGAAAATTGCCACAAGTTGGCACAAGTGAAATATTTTAAGTCTAAATAAATAAATACAAGTTAAACATGTCCAGTGATCAAATTTAATTCTTAAGCATTCAGTGTATAGTAATTTAGTTAAAAATTGAAGTGCAATCATTAAAGAAGTTTAAAGTAAATATAAAAATATATTTTGTGCTTTCTAAATGTAAATTTTGGGGGCATGGTGTGACTAGGCGTGAGTTTGCTTTTAAGGATTATTTTAGCTTGTTGGTAAAATTGTGAAGTAAAAACAAACTTATGTACAACGACAACACAAAGGACGCCGTTTACACATTTTATTATTTAAATACACGGCGCCAGCAAGCAAAGGTTCTTCGTGACAAGGTTGTCATTGTGGCTATTAGTTGTTTATTATTATTTGTCCATTAATATTAGTTCTATTAGTTGTATATTAATATTAGTTCTATTAGCTGCTTATTATTATTAATTGCATATTTGTATGTTACATATTAATATTAGTATCTACCAATATTATTTACATACTATTATTTAGACATTATTATTTGTATATTATTATTATTATTTACATATTATTATTAGTATCAGTATTAGTTGCAGACTGTTATATATTAGCTAAACGGTGCCATTATTTAATTTCGCATTTATATGTCAATCAAAGTTGTTACGGGTAAGCATCCTCTTTGCATCTACAAATAATTGTTGCATATAGTTTATTAATTATTGTCAATAAAACACAAAATTCATGTTGATGATTTTATAATCAGTCCTTCCCTTCTTTTATTAAAATTAATTTTGCGCCGCAGTGCTGGATGCCAATCTAGTATTTGGGCGCTGGTGACCCTGGTAATTAATTATTTACGTAAAGGTCAGTAATAATAAATAGGACCCTTACAATTGGTGACATTCCCGGAGTGACCAAACACCGTAATTTCTGCAAAAAATTTCTAATTTTTTTTCAATTTTTGTCAATATATTCAGTCTGCATCCATAATTTTATTAAATTCACTAGTACTAAACACTCATCTGTACTGGAAGGTATTCTCTGTTACAAAATATATTCCTTTTATTTTGCCTTTTTATAAAATCAGAACTTTCTAAAGTTTTTTTGTGCAAATTTAATATTCTGCAAACAGCCTATACGCAGACTATTTTTCTGCTAATATTGGGCTACATCATAAAAAATTTTTTTTTACGTAACTTTTTGTTATTGGCATTCATAATTCCAATTGAGTCTCATACTCGACCAAGCTTACCTGAAGCCATTATTTGCATTCAACAATATTTGCTGAAACATTGTCAATTTTTGACACATTTTAATTTTTTTTGGTACCTTGTAACAATATAATAGCCACAATGACCCACAACAACAACAACCTAGGATCATCCAATGGTGGTACTCCAAATTCACCACCTAAAACAGACCTCCTAACAATGTATCAGCCTATCACTCCACAATTCATCGCTGAAGAGCCTGGAATCTTTGTGAATCAACTGCGGGATTATTTCACGATAAAAGGAATTACGGACCCACGAACCAAGTTCCTCATCACAAAGAACCTCCTGCCTGCACTAGTATACAAAGTAGTGCAGGATGTGGCTCTATTGCCTCCGTCTGACCAAGCTTTTGAGAGCCTCCTCAGCGAGTTAGTCAGGAGACTCGGCCAATCAGAAGAAGAGCGACTCAATGCTCTACTCAAGGACCAAGTTCTTGGGGATCAGACACCAACAGCCTTCCTGAGGCATCTGCAAGACCTGGCTGGACAGACCAATGAAGACGATAAAAACTCACCCTTAATGCGACGCCGCTTCCTCAATGGTCTCCCCACTGCCCTACGACCAATGCTCCGTTGTATGCCAGATGATACAGACCTTCTCACTATGGCCTGTTAGAAAATCTAGAAGAGGAAGAACCATTGTTGTCCCAAGGCGATATGATGACTAAGCTGATTGATGCAGCATTGCTTGTATATATTAAGTTAAGGTGTATATATATCCATCTCATAATTGTAAGGTTAGTGAAAAATTCACTTAATAAGAGCTAGCATTTTTGGGCTCTTGTGGCATCAGTGTTTGGGACGCTGGTGGCATCATTTTGGGGCGCTGCGCGTCTTTTCTACTCGTTTGTGGGATGTCGTACGTACAGGGTGTGGTCTTGTAGAGAGCTCTCTTGCAATTCAGTTTGGTTGTTTAGATACAAGATTGTTGCACCGTGCAATAGTCCAGGTTGCGTTGTTGTTGCAAGGTTGAGAAAGAAGACCATAAATAGTACCCTTTTTGTTTACATTAAAATTCATGTAACAAAGGTCTAAAGTAGGCCTGCATCGAGTCAGCAACCCTGAGATTACCCTGAGGTAGGACCTAATAGGATCTCAAATCCATAAGTTTTAATTTAGCTTAACTTGGGCTTCAGATAGAACTGGCCCTTTAGAATTTGGCCGTTCACGGCTCAGCTGGGATTTTGAACCCAACAAATAAATAAAATAACATGGTCCTTCAGAACCGGATTCTACCCCAAGACTGAGTCAGTGACTATTTTTCGGCAAAGTTCTGATTGTGCAAATTATAGCCCAAGTTAGGCCTAGACGGGTTGAGTATTATTGAATTAAGGTCTCAGGGTAAAAAGTTTGGTCGCCCAATTGCGAAACTTGGCCAGTCGTCTGTCGTCGTTTTGGCCTACATTTTACCGGTTTGGTTAATTTTGGGTTATTATTGAATTAAGGTCCCAGGGTAGAAAGTTTGGTTGCCCAATTGCGAAACTTGGCCAGTCGTCTGTCGTTGTTTTGGCCTACATTTTACCGGTTTGGTTAATTTTGGGTTATTATTGAATTAAGGTCCCAGGGTAGAAAGTTTGGTTGCCCAATTGCGAAACTTGGCCACTTGTCTGTCGTTGTTTTTGGCCTACATTTACCAGTTTGGTTAATTTGGTTTATTATTCGTAGGCGAAGGTTGCAGACCAGTGCGCCAGTTACTTGGGTGGAAAATTTGGTATTCCATACTGGTGTTGGTTAGTACCCCACCTAGCAATTCAGTTTATTTGAAAGTAAAATTTGCGTTTGATCAGTTTGGTTAAGTATTTCTGCCAATTCAGCTCATTTGGTATTGAGCCCAATTGTTGTTTGCATTGAAGATGAGTGCATCTGAATTGAACAAATTTATAAAAAGGAGAAGCGCCTACAAAGGTCTAATTACAAAGGTCATTGCCACTATAGATTCTGCCATAGAGCAAGAGGATTTACGCTTAGTGACTGCGCAGCTTTCCATATTAGAAACTAAAAAGGTTGCTCTAAGTGAGGTAAATGTTAAAATTGAGGCTCTTATAGAAGAGGATGAAATAGAAAATAACAAAATTTACTTTGAAGAGATTATGATGATATAATTAACGTAGGCCTCCGAGCAAAAGAGTTTAGCAGCTCAGTACAGTTAGAGACCAGGTCTAATAATGAAACACAACACTCAACAAATGATGCTTGTGAAGTTAAGGTTAACAGATCTGTAGTTCAATTACCGAGGCTTGTACTCAAAACATTTTCTGGGAGTATTCAGGAATGGCAAGGATGGGCAGACAGTTTTCAATCAGCAGTTCATTCTAGTCAAGTGTTAAGTGCCGTGGAGAAGTTTAATTATTTGCGGTCCCTCTTGGAAGGGGAGGCAACAAAGACTATAGCAGGATTAGCATTAACAGAGGCTAATTATAATGTGGCTTGGGATATATTAAAGAAACGGTTTGGTAAGCCAGAGATCTTAATTAAAAGCCACCTCCGTGCACTTTTAGCTATACCTCCTGTTAATAATCCTAATAGTGTCAAGGAGTTACGGCAGTTATATGATGAATTTGAAATTAGAACTAGGTCCCTGGACAACTTGGGTGTAGGAATGGAAAAGTATGGTATAATGTTGGTTCCTTCACTGGAGTCTAAATTGCCTAGTTCAATTTTGCTTGAATTAAGTAGGGGACACTCTGCAGAACATGTGTACATCCCCCTTCAGCAGATGTTAAGTCTTTTAGGCACAGAATTAGCAAGACGAGGGAGTTGAGTTTGCACAGTGGGATGGTAAACAGGGGGACATAGGCAGGCACAGCACCAAAGTTTCCACAAAAAGGAATAGCCCGGGTACAGTGTCAGCTCTACATGCCTCCTCTGAGAATAAATTAAAGGGAATCAAGGAATGCATATTTTGCGAAGGCAACCACAAGTCATATAAATGTGAAGTGGCTGAGGCCTTACCCTTTGAGGAGAGAAAGGACAGGGTAACTAAGTCCACAGCATGTTTTAAATGTTTTTTGAAAGGTCATAGAGCAAGGTTTTGTAAGTTTAAAATTTTGTGCAAAAAATGTCATGGTAGGCATCAGCCATTATTGTGTGAAAACACTCTTAGTAGGCCTACCCCAGAAGTAGAGACATCAGTGGCACATGCCACTGCTATGCAAGGGAGTAAAAGTAAAGGGGGATTATTGCAAACAACTGCAGCCTTATTAATTGGAAATGAGGGAGAAGCTACTGTAAGAGTGTTGTTTGATAGTGGTAGCCAGTGTAGTTTTATTAAGACCAGAATTTCCAGAAAATTGAAGTTTAAAGAACTTAAGAGGGAAAATTTAAGAATTTCTGGGTTTGGGGGTTCCGTTCAAAACCGAACCAAATTTAAGAAGGTAGAAGTTCTGGTTAAAGGGTTGTTACCGCAAAGTCCCACTATCAAGGTCCAAGCTGTAGAGATTGAGGAACTTTGTGCTCCAGTCACTACTTGTTTAGATATGGCATGTGTCCAAGAATTGCAAGTTAAAGGAGTTAATTTGGGCAATAATAAGTTTGAGGGAACAGAAGATATGTCTTTTGATTGGAGCTGACTATTATTGGGACTTCATCACTGGTAATATTATCCGTACATCTCAAGGCCCGGTAGCTATTGAAAGTAAGCTAGGCTGGATGCTACATGGTAGTTATTGCAATGAAATGGAAGTTAAGGCTCTTTTTGTTAAGATTGAGGAGAACAGCCATGGCCTGGAAAGGCATTTGAAAGCGTTTTGGGAACTTGAATCTATTGGCATAAAGGACAACCAGGCAAGTACAGTGAACAATGATGTTTTAGAGCAATTTGAAAAAGGGATTGGGTTTAGAGATGGTTGCTATGAAGTTGGCCTACCATGGAAGGATTCTTGCAAACCCGGTTCAAACCTTCAGCTAGCTAATCGGAGGTTGGAGACTTCATTGTACAGGCTAAGAAAAAATGAGTTGTTGTTAATTGAATACGATGAGGCCATCCTAGGTTATGTAAGGGAGGGCTATGCTGAAAGGGTGCAAGGTGAGCTGGTGAGCCAGGAGGCACATTATCTGCCACACCATGCAGTGGTACGGCGAGACAAAACTACCACCAAACTGAGGGTAGTTTTTGATGGCTCAGCCAAGGACAAAGGTGGTGTGTCCTTGAATGACTGTTTGGATGCTGGGCCAAATTTAAATGCAGATTTATTTTCCTTGTTACTGAGATTCAGGTTTGGTAGAGTAGCATTGACTGCAGATGTGAAGCAAGCCTTTTTGCGGATAAAGTTAAAACCAGAGGACAGAGATGCAGTAAGGTATCTGTGGGTGGATACGAAAGACTTGTTGGAAAATGAACCTAAGGTTCAAGCATATAGAATGAAGTCAGTGTTGTTTGGCCTCAGCTCTAGTCCATTTTTGTTGGCAGCTACTATGCAGTACCATTTTAAGAAATATTCTGAAGTCTATCCTAACACTATTGAACACATAAGGAAAAATTTTTATGTTGATGATTTGCTGTGTTCCGTGGATAATACAGAAATGGCTAAACAGATATTCATGGAGGCTAGAGCTATAATGAGGGAGGCTGGCATGGAGCTTAGAAAATGGCAGACCAATCATTCGCAATTACAAGAGTTTATGAGTCATTCCTGTGTAGTACCTGATGCAGCAGAAAGTATTGAGGATTCTGGTATTAAGGAGTTGTGGGCAATAGATGCAAAGGTGCTAGGCATTGTTTGGCAGCAAGATGATGATTTGTTTACCTTCAATGGGAAATCTTTAGTAGAGCTGGCTGAGAATGAGACAAGGTGGACAAAACGTACAGCTCTTAGTTTGGCTTCAAAGGTCTTTGATCCTCTTGGATTCCTGGCTCCATTGTGATAAAGTAAAAATTTGGTTTCAGAGCCTCTGGGAAATTGGACTTGGTTGGGACCAAGAGTTACCTGATCATATGGTGGTAAGGTGGAAATATTGGTTCAAAGAATTGGCACATCTTGGAGACATTGAATCCCAAGATGGTACTTTGGAGAGTTGAACAATAGTCCAGACAATTTGGAGCTGCACATCTTTTGTGATGCAAGTGAGGAAGCCTATGCAACTTGTATTTATATAAGAGGCGCATTGCAAGAGGAAGTAAGTTGCAGGTTGGTTGCTGCAAAGAGTAGAGTAGCACCTTTGAAAAGGCTTTCTGTTCCAAGGTTGGAATTGATGGGTGCAGTTATTGCTAGTCGGCTTGCAATTACAGTGCGAAAGTCTTTGGCCCTCTATGAAATTCCAAGCTATTATTGGACAGACTCCACTATAGTTTGGCACTGGTTAAGAAGTCAGGCAAGGAAATGGAAACCATTTGTTGCCAATAGGGTGGAGGAAATTCAAGCGCACACAGATCCCAAGCAATGGAAGCATTGTCCAGGCATCCAAACCCCGCTGATTTACCAACACGAGGAATTTCAGTGAAAGATCTTTCACAGTCAAGTTTGTGGTGGAATGGGCCAGAGTGGCTAAAACTTGGAAGTGAAAACTGGCCTTCTAATCAGCCTATTGTAGGAGAATGCCAGGCTGAAGAAGCATGGGTGAGTGAGGTGAGAAAATGCGCTGTGAACAGTTGTCAAGTTATGCAGCAGGACCCCATATTGAGGCTTGAGGACATTAGCAGTCTGAAAAGATTGTTAAGAGTGACAGCATGGGTATATAGATTTACCAACAACATTAAGGGAGAAACAAAGGGAAGGAATTCTGAACAGTAATGAGATTCAGCAAGCCAGGAAATACTGGGTGGTATATATGCAGAAGGAAAAATTTGGTGAAGAGATAGAATTGCTCGCCAGCCATCCATTACAGGTTCTACCAACACATTCTGTGCTCAAGGGTTTGGATGTGTTTTTGGATCAGGATTTATTGAGAGTAGGAGGTAGACTACAGTTTTCTGGGCTTCCAGAGGAGAAAAGACATCCAATTTTGCTACCTTCTGGGGGGCACTTCGTGGACCTTTTGATCCTGGATACTCATCATAAGCTGTTACATGCTGGAGTTAGAGAAGTGATAATAGAGATTAGACAACAATTTTGGATTCCCAAAATTAGACAAGTAGTAAAAAAGGTCTTGCATAAATGTGTGGTTTGCAAGCGTTGTAGTGCAAAGCCTTATTATGAAAAGGTGGCTCCACTTCCAAGAGAACGGTGTGTCTATACTGCCCCATTTGATGTAGTGGGAGTAGACTTTGCAGGGCCAGTCTATGTGTATGAGAGAGGGGAGTCTAACAAAGGTTATATATGTCTTTTCACATGTGCTACCACCAGAGCAATCCATTTGGAGTTGGTAAGCAATTTAAGTAGTGATGTATTTCTTTTGGCCTTTAAAAGGTTTGTGAACAGAAGGAGTTTCCCAAATAAAATCATATCGGTTAATGCAAAAACCTTCGAAAAGGCTGCAAAGGAACTCCAAGAAATTTGGTCCTTGCTAAAAGAGGAAGGATTCCAATCCTACTTTTCACACCAAGGGGTACAGTGGGAGTTTATTGTTGAGAGAGCACCATGGTGGGGAGGATTTTGGGAAAGGCTAGTGAGAAGTGTAAAGTGTCCATTAAAGAAACTTTTAGCTAATGCTCCTTTGAGCAAAGAAGAATTCTGCACTGTTTCATGTGAAGTAGAAGCAATGGTGAACAGTAGGCCTATCACTTTTGTTTACAACAGTATGCAGGATGCAGAGCCATTGACACCAAATCATTTTCTTTGTGGTAAACGATTAACATCAAGCCCCAGTGTGCCAGAAGACTTGCAGCCTATTCAGAGCACTCAAGGAGAGTTAACCAGACGGTTCAGGTACCTTGAAGAGCGACAAGATCAGTTATGGAAGAGGTGGCAGACCAGAACTCAATTATTACCCATCAGGCAAGGTAAAGGGCTCCAATGCAAATTGTATCAAGGTGGGAGACGTGGTAATGATTGGGGATGAAAGACCAAGGCAATGCTGGAAGCTTGGCATAATTGAAGAGTTGTTTGTTTGTTGGCAAAGACAATTTAGTTAGGTCTGCACTGGTAAAGACTTCAGGAGGAAAGTTAAAGAGACCTATACAAAAACTCTATGCTTTAGAAATCAGCAAAAACACAGATAGTCAAGATGAAACATTTGAGTTACAGCCTCATGGAGAAGGCTTGGCTAACCTTGCGGAAGGTAACGACAACAATGCCTCTTCGGTGGGGAGTGTTAGAAAATCTAGAAGAGGAAGAACCATTGTTGTCCCAAGGCGATATGATGACTAAGCTGATTGATGCAGCATTGCTTGTATATATTAAGTTAAGGTGTATATATATCCATCTCATAATTGTAAGGTTAGTGAAAAGTTCACTTAATAAGAGCTAGCATTTTTGGGCTCTTGTGGCATCAGTGTTTGGGACGCTGGTGGCATCATTTTGGGGCGCTGCGCGTCTTTTCTACTCGTTTGTGGGATGTCGTACGTACAGGGTGTGGTCTTGTAGAGAGCTCTCTTGCAATTCAGTTTGGTTGTTTAGATACAAGATTGTTGCACCGTGCAATAGTCCAGGTTGCGTTGTTGTTGCAAGGTTGAGAAAGAAGACCATAAATAGTACCCTTTTTGTTTACATTAAAATTCATGTAACAAAGGTCTAAAGTAGGCCCGCATCGAGTCAGCAACCCTGAGGTTACCCTGAGGTAGGACCTAATAGGATCTCAAATCCGTAAGTTTTAATTTAGCTTAACTTGGGCTTCAGATAGAACTGGCCCTTTAGAATTTGTCCGTTCACGGCTCAGCTGGGATTTTGAACCCGACAAATAAATAAAATAACATGGCCAAAACAGCTGATAAGATGATGATTGAAATCCACCTTGGCCAAGTAGATAACCACACCCATCACCCCCAAATCTGTGCCACGCAGGACGACACTCAGAGTCTGGCCGCACAAAATCTTAAAGTATCCAAAGAAATTCTACAAACAATGAAAGATGAATTTAAAGCTCTCCGAATAGAGCTAGCTAACAACAGGGAATGAGAGAGAAGTTCTTCAAGACGAGGACGACCCTCTGGTCCAAATAGAGCCTCCCAACTTGAAGCTGGACAACGCCTCATTCTACTACAACCACAGCCACCGCAAACAGGTCCAGTTGGTTGCTCCTAATCCGAACCTATTAGCCTTACCTCATCCTCAATCCTCAATCCCCACTACTCAGCCTAATTCTCAACCTACTTCCTTACCCCAGTCCACTGCTCATACCCCTCCTTGCTGGTATCATGAAAAGTTTAAAGATCGTGCAACGCGCTGTGTCGTACCTTGTCCATGGACTCCTAACCCTCCTTTAAACTAACCAGGCTAGTGTCACAGGCGTCTGACACTACAGCCTCTCAAGCCTCTCAACCTATCCTTACTTCAACTAACCCTACCACTACCTCATCTAATCCTACCTCAATTTTAACTAAGTATTACTCTACCACAAATAATGTTCAACCTATTACTACACACTCAACTACCTCATTTAATACTGTCAAACCAACACATACGTACGTAAGTAAAGTTAAAGAATCGCAACCTACTTATTCAACCACAGCTAATTTAATACCCCCAACTAATTCTCCAAATACAACACAAACTCCTTCCCACAGCAATACCAACCTTCCTCCACAAAAAATTAATGATTCACAAACTACTGCACCACCTGGTCCAACGTTCACCTTGCATGATCCACTTTCAGGCTATGCATTCCTTATTGACACTGGAGCTCAATACAGTGTTATTCCTGCAACAGCCGCAGACCGTGCAAACGGACCTTCTCCTTTCATTTTACGTGCAGCTAATTCTTCATCTATTCACACTTATGGACGTCGTTCTATTTCAGTTTCTCTTGGACTTAGACGTGTTTTCCGCTGGATATTTCTTGTCGCAGATGTATATACCCCAATGTTAGGCTCTGATTTCCTTTCTGCAAATTATTTATTAGTTGATGTTCGTAGAGCACAATTAATTGATAATGCCACACATCTTTCAGTAATTGGTTCTCCTACCGCACACCCCTCATCATTATTGGCAAGTTCTCTGCCACAGTGCTCACCTGCTATAGAGCAGCTCCTAAATGAATTTTCTTCCCTTACTCAACCCTGTTCTAAGGATACCCCTATTAAACACTCTGTTGTCCACCGTATTGATACGGTAGGCTCACCTGTTTTCACCCGCCCACGTCGCCTAGCTCCAGATCGTCTTGCAATTGTGAGACGAGAGTTTGAACACATGCTCGAACTCGGTATTATACGGCCTTCAAACAGCCCGTATGCCTCTGCTTTACACATGGTCCCAAAACCTACACCTGGAGACTGGCGTCCATGTGGAGATTATCGTGCTTTGAATGACAACACTATTCCAGATCGCTATCCCCTTCCTCACTTACACGATTTTACTTCTGCTCTTCACGGCACCACAGTATTTTCACGCCTTGACTTGGTGCGAGCTTTTCATCAAATTCCTGTACACCCTGAACACATACATAAAACTGCTATAACAACCCCTTTTGGGTTATTTGAAATGACAAAAATGCCATACGGACTGCGTAATGCGGCCCAAACTTTTCAACGCTTCATTGATGAAGTGTTGAGAGGTCTCTTCTTCACATTCACATATGTCGATGACATTCTCATCGCAAGTTCTTCTCCCTCAGAACATATTCAACATTTACGCTTAGTTTTTTCTCGGTTGGCAGAATATGGTGTACTGCTAAACCCTGAAAAATGTGTCTTTGCTGTAGACGAGCTCACCTTCTTAGGACACAAGGTTACTTCGAAGGGCATCTCTCCTCTCGAAAATAAAGTATCTGTGATAAGGTCTTTCCCACAACCGCAAACCCAAAAGCAACTTCGTCGCTTCTTAGGGATGGTAAACTTCTACCATCGCTTCATTCCTCAGTGTGCAAACATTCTTGCACCCATAACCTCTCTTCTTCGCCAATCAAAAAGGGGCAGATCCACTGCAGTTTTGTGGAACCCCGAAGCTACCAATGCTTTTTCACAAGCAAAAGAGGCTATAGCACAAGCTACATGCCTTGTTCACCCTCAACCAGACGCTCCTCTGAACTTAGCCACTGATGCCTCTGACGTTGCAGTGTCAGAAGTGCTCCAGCAGCTTGTTTCAGGCGTTTGGGAACCTCTCGCATTCTTTTCACGCAAGCTCTCACCTTCACAAATGAGGTACAGCACTTTCGGTCGAGAGTTGCTGGCGATATACCTCTCCATCCGTCATTTCAGGCCATTTCTGGAAGGTCGTGACTTCAGCATTTTTACGGATCATCGTCCGTTAATATTTGCTCTCCATTCTCAATCAGACTCTCATGCTCCTACTGAGAGAAGACACCTTGATTTTATCCTCCAATTTACTTCAGACATCCGACACATTTCAGGCTCTTTGAATGTTGTGCCGGATGCGCTATCTCGCATCTCAGCAATTTCTGATCCTGGACTCTCACACATCAACCTTTCAGAGATGGCTGAGGCTCAGTCCACGGATACAGACCTTCAAGCTCTTATTAATTCACCCACTTCATTGCAAGTCCGCTCTTTACCAGTTGAACCCAAGTCAGACTTACTAATTTTGTGTGACGTCTCGACTGAGCATATTCGACCGTTGGTCCCACAAGGGCTGCGAAGAGCTGTTTTTGCTAAACTTCATTCCCTTTCTCACCCGGGAATTAAAGCCACCCAAAAATTAATTGCAGCTAGATTTGTATGGCCAAGTATGAACAAAGATATCCGCAGTTGGACTCGATCTTGCCTTCAGTGTCAGCGTGCCAAAGTTCACCGACACACAAAGTCAGAATTCGGTACCTTTCCTTTGCCGAAGGCTCGTTTTGAGGCCATACATCTAGACATAGTCGGCCCCCCTCTATTCTTCTCGAGGTTATACCTATCTTCTCACTGTCATTGATAGGTTCACAAGATGGCCAGAAGCTGTTCCTTTGACTTCTTGTACTGCTTCTGCAGTAGCTCATGCCTTTGTTTCATGTTGGGTTTCCCGTTTTGGAATACCTGCAACCATTTGCACAGACAGAGGTGCTCAGTTTGAATCAGCCTTATGGAAGGAACTCATGCTCCTTCTTGGGACTGAGCGCATCAGAACAACAAGCTATCACCCGCAATCCAATAGGGTGGTAGAACGCTTCCATCGTCAACTTAAAAGTTCCTTGCGAGCCACTGATCCATCTACTACATGGGTGGACCGGCTACCCCTAATCCTACTTGGAATTCGTACTGCTCTGAAGATTGATCTTGCATGCTCTGCAGCAGAATTAGTTTACGGTACCACACTCCGGTTACCCGGATAATTTTTCACACCTACACCCATTAACCCCACATGTGATCCTGCTTCGTATGTCAAGACATTACGCTCTGTTATGAAGCAAATTCGTCCCACAGCACCTAGAACTTCCACTTCACAAACTACCTTTGTTTCCCCTGATTTACAAACTTGCACACATGTTTTCTTGAGACATGATGCTCACCGCTACCCTCTTCACTGTCCCTATGATGGTCCCTTCCTTGTGCTAGACCGTAAACCCAAAACTTTCATCATTGACAAGGTGGGCAAGCGTGAAACCGTTTCTGTGGACCGCTTGAAACCAGCATACCTTGATTTTTCTCCAACAAAGGATCCTATCCCTCCTCAATCTTCTGTACCTCCACCTCAAATACAGGTACAGCAACTTATCCCTCCTCAATCTTCTGTACCTCCACCTCAAATACAGGTACAGCAACCTATCCCTCCTCAATCTTCTGTACCTCCACCTCAAATACAGGTACAGCAACTTATCCCTCCTCAATCTTCTGTACCTCCACCTCAAATACAGGTACAGCAACTTATCCCTCCTCAATCTTCTGTACCTTCATCTCATATACAGGTACAGCAATCTACCCTTCCTAAATCCTATGTACCACCACCTGATCCAAGGGTACAACAATCTATCATCCCTCTTCCAATTCTCCTTCATTATCGCAACCAACTGTCTTTGAAACAGCCAGTGGCCCCATTGCACAGGCACCAAGAATCCCCTTCCCCCAATGTCCCTACTGCACCTGTAGCACCATCCATACCTTCAGAACCAGTGCTGCAGGATATTGCCGTCCAAAAGCAAACAATGACTCGTTCTGGAAGTCATTCGTAAGCCAGTGCGCTTTGACATTTAAGTGTTGTTTTTTTTTTACCCCTGACAACCATGTTTTTGGGGGGCAGTACTTGTAGTGCCTTGCACCACAAGATTATCTTTTACTAGTGAAAATTGCCACAAGTTGGCACAAGTGAAATATTTTAAGTCTAAATAAATAAATATAAGTTAAACATGTCCAGTGATCAAATTTAATTCTTAAGCATTCAGTGTATAGTAATTTAGTTAAAAATTGAAGTGCAATCATTAAAGAAGTTTAAAGTAAATATAAAAATATATTTTGTGCTTTCTAAATGTAAATTTTGGGGGCATGGTGTGACTAGGCGTAAGTTTGCTTTTAAGGATTATTTTAGCTTGTTGGTAAAATTGTGAAGTAAAAACAAACTTATGTACAACGACAACACAAAGGACGCCGTTTACACATTTTATTATTTAAATACACGGCGCCAGCAAGCAAAGGTTCTTCGTGACAAGGTTGTCATTGTGGCTATTAGTTGTTTATTATTATTTGTCCATTAATATTAGTTCTATTAGTTGTATATTAATATTAGTTCTACATATTAGCTGCTTATTATTATTAATTGCATATTTGTATGTTACATATTAATATTAGTATCTACCAATATTATTTACATACTATTATTTAGACATTATTATTTGTATATTATTATTATTATTTACATATTATTATTAGTATCAGTATTAGTTGCAGACTGTTATATATTAGCTAAACGGTGCCATTATTTAATTTCGCATTTATATATCAATCAAAGTTGTTACGGGTAAGCATCCTCTTTGCATCTACAAATAATTGTTGCATATAGTTTATTAATTATTGTCAATAAAATACAAAATTCATGTTGATGATTTTATAATCAGTCCTTCCCTTCTTTTATTAAAATTAATTTTGCGCCGCAGTGCTGGATGCCAATCTAGTATTTGGGCGCTGGTGACCCTGGTAATTAATTATTTACGTAAAGGTCAGTAATAATAAATAGGACCCTTACAATATCACCAGTTTCGCGACGACCTCCGCACTGTTGACGGCGTGGTAATGTACAGGAACCGCACGGTTATCCCGCCGGCCCTCAGGCAAGAAGTACTGGCTTCACTCCACTCAGCTCATCAAGGTACTTCATCCATGATCTCCAGAGCAGAAGACTCCATTTTCTGGCCTGGCATCACACCAGCCATCACAGCACTACGGGCTAGCTGCAACCACTGCAACCGCATGGCACCAACCCAGCCCAGCGCTCCACCCACTCCACCAACATCACCAGGATACCCCTTCCAGTGCGTCTGCGCGGACTACTTCCACTAAAAGGAGTAAACTACCTGGTCGTGGTGGACAGATACTCTAACTGGCCAATAGTAGAGAGGTCATCAGATGGTGCTGCTGGACTCATCGCCTGCCTCCGACGGACCTTCGTCACCTTCGGCATCCCCGACGAACTGGCTTCCGATGGGGGCCCTGAATTTACCGCAGCAGCCACACGGCAGTTCCTCAAAAACTGGGGCGTACACCACCGACTCTCATCAGTGGCTTTCCCTCACAGCAACTGTCGGGCAGAAGTTGGTGTCAAGACAACGAAACGCCTAATAACCGACAACACTGGACCAAACGGCGACCTCAACACCGAAAACTTTCAACGGGCCATGCCTCAATACAGAAACACGCCGGATAGAGATACAAAACACTCCCCAGCAATGTGTGTATTCGGCCGCCCTATCCGAGACTTCATTCCAATCCTTCCCGGCCGATATAAACCACACGACACGTGGCGTGAAAACTTGGCCACCCGAGAAGAAGCTCTGAGGAACCGCCACATGAGGGGAGCAGAACGCTGGTCAGAGCACACCAAGAGACTCCCACCACTAGCAGTCGGAGACCTTATACGCAGCCAGAACCAGGTCGGTCCACACGCCCGTAAATGGGACAAGACAGGTGTGGTCATCGAAGTCAGGCAGTTTGACCAGTACGTGGTTAGGGTCGATGGATCTGGGAGGGTAACTGTAAGGAACAGGAAATTCCTTAAAAAATATGAACCCTTCAGACACCTGCTCCAAAGATGACCATAGACCAACATTTGAAGAACTTCCTAGCGGTGCCCACCA
The DNA here is from genome assembly GCA_023014485.1 of Bathynomus jamesi. Classification (NCBI taxonomy): domain Eukaryota; kingdom Metazoa; phylum Arthropoda; class Malacostraca; order Isopoda; family Cirolanidae; genus Bathynomus; species Bathynomus jamesi. The sequence goes on along the minus strand of JAJOZX010001922.1, from coordinate 600,372 downwards.
ACAGCCCACCTGCTGCACCACCTACACCTGCCAGGTCAGCACCAGGACCAAAGACACCCGCTTCACCCCGTAGTCCGACACGGTCCAGCCCACACGTTGAACGCAGGCGCCCGACCCCTGAAGAGACCACACCCCCCACCCAAGAAGACATGTCAACGCCGCCCATCGACATACTACCACCTGCACCCCCTAGGCCAATGGGTACGGCACCCCAAACTGCAACTCCACTAAGGCGTTCGAACCGTACCAGACGCCCCCCTACCTGGCATGAAGACTACCATATGAATCAAGAAGAGTAACCAATCAAGTATGCTTTAAATTAAGGGCACTGACAAAATAAGGTTTAGTCTTCATCCGTAAACATACCAATTTTTTTTTTTGCCATATCCTTAATAAGCTTCTTTATAAAACTACTGGCTCAAAGACTTGGGGGAGAGATAGAGTACAGCACACTTTACACTTTACTTACTAAGAACTTTTTATTGTGTTCCCAATACAGCTGTAACCTCATTACTGTACTATTACTTTTGTCAGGAATACCGTTGTACAACCCTTATTTTAATATACGATTCAATCTCTCGCTGAACTCTCTAATTGTATTGTAATATGTTTGATTGGATATAATGCACTGTATAATTCCATAAGTATTTATATTTTAGTTTCTACAGTACCGTATTCATCATGATGTAATAGCAAAGCCTTATGTTCTCATATTACTCTTAAATAAACTAGTATCTATGTTTTCCTATTAAAGTACTATACTGTATTCACTTTATAAAACAATATAAATCTTCGCACTACTGTACTGCAATTACCTCATATCACATCTAGTATCAAAGACTTGGGAGGAGATAGAGGACAATGATTATGTTTATGTTTATGTTTTATTCAAGTGATTACTTATTATGCTTATTCCTTTTTCAGAAGACCGTTGTCATTGTTTGACTTTATATAAATAAATAAATGATTACAAAGAGTTGGTTCTCATTTAGGAAATATCACTAAATCTAAGCTGAATGGCAAGAGCAAGTCATAAACGAACCAACGCAGCTGTTCGTATTGTTTTGGGCTAGCCTAGTGATGTTTTTTCCTATCTGACCTAATCGTTGGTGCTGAGTGTAATTAGGTGGTGTTTCTAAGGTGACAAATGGGGTAGAAAGTTGTCCGTACTTAAGTATAGTTAGGGGAAATGTCTATAGCTTCTAAATTGGTAATGTAAGAGAGAGTTAGGTAGGCTGTTTGTGGGACACAGGAATCTAAATGGTAGGCTTCCACTGTTAGAAAATCTAGAAGAGGAAGAACCATTGTTGTCCCAAAGCGATATGATGACTAAGCTGATTGATGCAGCATTGCTTGTATATATTAAGTTAAGGTGTATATATATCCATCTCATAATTGTAAGGTTAGTGAAAAATTAACTTAATTTAGAGCTAGCATTTTTGAGCTCTTGTGGCATCATTGTTTGGTCACACTGTTGGCATCATTTGGGGCGCCGCGCGTCTTTTCTACTCGTTTGTGGGATGTCGTACGTACAGGGTGTGGTCTTGTAGAGAGCTCTCTTGCAATTCAGTTTGGTTGTTTAGATACAAGATTGTTGCACCGTGCAATAGTCCAGGTTGCGTTGTTGTTGCAAGGTTGAGAAAGAAGACCATAAATAGTACCCTTTTTGTTTACATTAAAATTCATGTAACAAAGGTCTAAAGTAGGCCCGCATCGAGTCAGCAACCCTGAGGTTACCCTGAGGTAGGACCTAATAGGATCTCAAATCCGTAAGTTTTAATTTAGCTTAACTTGGGCTTCAGGTAGAACTGGCCCTTTAGAATTTGGCCGTTCACGGCTCAGCTGGGATTTTGAACCCGACAAATAAATAAAATAACATGGTCCTTCAGAACCGGATTCTACCCCAAGACTGAGTCAGTGACTATTTTTCGGCAAAGTTCTGATTGTGCAAATTGTAGCCCAAGTTAGGCCTAGACGGGTTGAGTATTATTGAGTTAAGGTCCCAGGGTAAAAAGTTTGGTCGCCCAATTGCGAAACTTGGCCAGTCGTCTGTCGTTGTTTTGGCCTACATTTTACCGGTTTGGTTAATTTTGGGTTATTATTGAATTAAGGTCCCAGGGTAGAAAGTTTGGTTGCCCAATTGCGAAACTTGGCCAGTCGTCGGTCGTTGTTTTGGCCTACATTTTATCGGTTTGGTTAATTTTGGGTTATTATTGAATTAAGGTCCAAGGGTAGAAAGTTTGGTAGCCCAATTGCGAAACTTGGCCAGTCGTCTGTCGTTGTTTTGGCCTACATTTTACCGGTTTGGATAATTTTGGGTTATTATTGAATTAAGGTCCCAGGGTAAAACGTTTGGTCGCCCAATTGCGAAACTTGGCCAGTCGTCTGTCGTTGTTTTGGCCTACATTTTACCGGTTTGGTTAATTTTGGGTTATTATTGAATTAAGGTCCCAGGGTAGAAAGTTTGGTTTCCCAATGCGAAACTTGGCTACTGGTCTGTCGTTGTTTTTGGCCTACATTTACCAGTTTGGTTAATTTGGTTTATTATTCGTAGGCGAAGGTTGCAGACCAGTGCGCCAGTTACTTGGGTGGAAAAATTGGTATTCCATACTGGTGTTGGTTAGTACCCCACCTAGCAATTCAGTTTATTTGAAAGTAAAATTTACGTTTGATCAGTTCGGTTAAGTATTTCTGCCAATTCAGCTTATTTGGCATTGAGCCCAATTGTTGTTTGCATTGAAGATGAGTGCATCTGAATTGAACAAATTTATAAAAAGGAGAAGCGCCTACAAAGGTCTAATTACAAAGGTCATTGCCACTATAGATTCTGCCATAGAGCAAGAGGATTTACGCTTAGTGACTGCGCAGCTTTCCATATTAGAAACTAAAAAGGTTGCTCTAAGTGAGGTAAATGTTAAAATTGAGGCTCTTATAGAAGAGGATGAAATAGAAAATAACATAATTTACTTTGAAGAGATTATTGATGATATAATTAACGTAGGCCTCCGAGCAAAAGAGTTTAGTAGCTCAGTACAGTTAGAGACCAGGTCTGATAATGAAACACAACACTCAACAAATGATGTTTGTGAAGTTAAGGTACAGATCTGTAGTTCAATTACCGAGGCTTGTACTCAAAACATTTTCTGGGAGTATTCAGGAATGGCAAGGATGGGCAGACAGTTTTCAATCAGCAGTTCATTCTAGTCAAGTGTTAAGTGCCGTGGAGAAGTTTAATTATTTGCGGTCCCTCTTGGAAGGGGAGGCAACAAAGACTATAGCAGGATTAGCATTAACAGAGGCTAATTATAATGTGGCTTGGGATATATTAAAGAAACGGTTTGGTAAGCCAGAGATCTTAATTAAAAGCCACCTCCGTGCACTTTTAGCTATACCTCCTGTTAATAATCCTAATAGTGTCAAGGAGTTACGGCAGTTATATGATGAATTTGAAATTAGAACTAGGTCCCTGGACAACTTGGGTGTAGGAATGGAAAAGTATGGTATAATGTTGGTTCCTTCACTGGAGTCTAAATTGCCTAGCTCAATTTTGCTTGAATTAAGTAGGGGACACTCTGCAGAACATGTGTACATCCCCCTTCAGCAGATGTTAAGTCTTTTAGGCACAGAATTAGCAAGACGAGAGGGAGTTGAGTTTGCACAGTGGGATGGTAAACAAGGGGACATAGGCAGGCACAGCACCAAAGTTTCCACAAAAAGGAATAGCCCGGGTACAGTGTCAGCTCTACATGCCTCCTCTGAGAATAAATTAAAGGGAATCAAGGAATGCATATTTTGCGAAGGCAACCACAAGTCATATAAATGTGAGATGGCTGAGGCCTTACCCTTTGAGGAGAGAAAGGACAGGGTAACTAAGTCCACAGCATGTTTTAAATGTTTTTTGAAAGGTCATAGAGCAAGGTTTTGTAAGTTTAAAATTTTGTGCAAAAAATGTCATGGTAGGCATCAGCCATTATTGTGTGAAAACACTCTTAGTAGGCCTACCCCAGAAGTAGAGACATCAGTGGCACATGCCACTGCTATGCAAGGGAGTAAAAGTAAAGGGGGATTATTGCAAACAACTGCAGCCTTATTAATTGGGAATGAGGGAGAAGCAGGGCCGGATTAACCATTAAGCAAAATAAGCCCGTGCTTAGGGCATCAAGGGAAGGGGGGCACCACAGAAATTTTCCATTGTCGGATTTACCATGGATTTATTATACTATTATAATCGCGGCTTATAGCCTATAAGCTGTTGAAAACTGAATTATATATATTCATATATAGTATTTATTTTTTTTCATTGTTTGAATTTGTAGTGAACAACAACCCTTTTGAGAGAATAAATATATTTCGTTGTAATCACACACTTTACGCTTTGCGTTATTATTTTGTTTATATCAAATCTTTGAGCGCCATATTAAAAATACATATAGATTAAATATTTTCGTGTGCTATAGGAAGTTATTCTGAACGTGTGATTTGTGCATATAATATTAAATATATATTTTACATAATCATTTGGTATTGTTTTACAGAAAGATTTAGGTTTATAGAATTGTAATATAAATTAATATTAAAATAAAAGAAACTATAAACTCTCTATATTGCTGTTGTATCAAGTGATGTTTATCACGGCCATTATAATAATAAGATATACTGACCTAAATTAATTAGCGTTGAAGAAGTTTATCTGTTGCTCTCTCTTCTTCTCTAGGGTAAGTCTATGAAGTGTACTTTATTTGTATATATAACAATATTTTATCATACACGTATCTTTATTTTATAATTTATTTATCTATTGTCATAACAGTATAAAAGAATTTAGATTGTAATAACCAGAGTGAATAATTTGTAATGTATATATAACATCAAACGTAGTTAGGACAATTTAGGCCTTAAGCAAATGTTCATATTTCCTATAATTAAATATTGTGTTTTAAATAAATAAATGTAAATATAAAATGTGGCTCGTTAATAGTGAAATGTTAATATTGATATTTTTATAGATTGCGTATTATTAATTCTAATGTTAAATATTTTTATTTTATAGGTTTCGGTTCCTTCTTTCGGTTCCTTCTTTCGATTTGATTTGTATTCAACATTTCGAGTTGATATTTCGGTTGAGTTATATTTAATTGCCACTTATATTTAAATTGCCACTTTGGTTGTGTACGGTTCCCATTTTGTCTTTCTGAGAATAAAAGAACAAAGCCAAGATTGTGATATGTGTAACTGTGTTGATTGCCACATAATATACAAATAAAATATTTTATTTTATGGTTTATTTTTGTTTATATTTTGAATTACATATATATGGGGCACCAAAATCTTTTAAGTGCTTAGGGCCTCTAAAGGTCTTAATCCGGCCCTGGGGAGAAGCTACTGTAAGAGTGTTGTTTGATAGTGGTAGCCAGTGTAGTTTTATTAAGACCAGAATTTCCAGAAAATTGAAGTTTAAAGAACTTAAGAGGGAAAATTTAAGAATTTCTGGGTTTGGGGGTTCCGTTCAAAACCGAACCAAATTTAAGAAGGTAGAAGTTCTGGTTAAAGGGTTGTTACCGCAAAGTCCCACTATCAAGGTCCAAGCTGTAGAGATTGAGGAACTTTGTGCTCCAGTCACTACTTGTTTAGATATGGCATGTGTCCAAGAATTGCAAGTTAAAGGAATTAATTTGGGCAATAATAAGTTTGAGGGAACAGAAGATAGTCTTTTGATTGGAGCTGACTATTATTGGGACTTCATCACTGGTAATATTGTCCGTACATCTCAAGGCCCGGTAGCTATTGAAAGTAAGCTAGGTTGGATGCTACATGGTAGTTATTGCAATGAAATGGAAGTTAAGGCTCTTTTTGTTAAGATTGAGGAGAACAGCCATGGTCTGGAAAGGCATTTGAAAGCGTTTTGGGAACTTGAATCTATTGGCATAAAGGACAACCAGGCAAGTACAGTGAACAATGATGTTTTAGAGCAATTTGAAAAAGGGATTGGGTTTAGAGATGGTTGCTATGAAGTTGGCCTACCATGGAAGGATTCTTGCAAACCCGGTTCAAACCTTCAGCTAGCTAATCGGAGGTTGGAGACTTCATTGTACAGGCTAAGAAAAAATGAGTTGTTAATTGAATACGATGAGGCCATCCTAAGTTATGTAAGGGAGTGCTATGCTGAAAGGGTGCAAGGTGAGCTGGTGAGCCAGGAGGCACATTATCTGCCACATCATGCAGTGGTACGGCGAGACAAAACTACCACCAAACTGAGGGTAGTTTTTGATGGCTCAGCCAAGGACAAAGGTGGTGTGTCTTTGAATGACTGTTTGGATGCTGGGCCAAATTTAAATGCAGTTTTATTTTCCTTGTTACTGAGATTCAGGTTTGGTAGAGTAGCATTGACTGCAGATGTGAAGCAAGCCTTTTTGCGGATAAAGTTAAAACCAGAGGACAGAGATGCAGTAAGGTATCTGTGGGTGGATACGAAAGACTTGTTGGAAAATGAACCTAAGGTTCAAGCATATAGAATGAAGTCAGTGTTGTTCAGCCTCAGCTCTAGTCCATTTCTGTTGGCAGCTACTATGCAGTACCATTTTAGGAAATATTCTGAAGTCTATCCTAACACTATTGAACACATAAGGAAGAATTTTTATGTTGATGATTTGCTGTGTTCCGTGGATAATACAGAAATGGCTAAACAGATATTCATGGAGGCTAGAGCTATAATGAGGGAGGCTGGCATGGAGCTTAGAAAATGGCAGACCAATCATTCGCAATTACAAGAGTTTATGAGTCATTCCTGTGTAGTACCTGATTCAGCAGAAAGTATTGAGGATTCTGGTATTAAGGAGTTGTGGGCAATAGATGCAAAGGTGCTAGGCATTGTTTGGCAGCAAGATGATGATTTGTTTACCTTCAATGGGAAATCTTTAGTAGAGCTGGCTGAGAATGAGACAAGGTGGACAAAACGTACAGCTCTTAGTTTGGCTTCAAAGGTCTTTGATCCTCTTGGATTCCTGGCTCCATTTGTGATAAAGTAAAAAATTTGGTTTCAGAGCCTCTGGAAAATTGGACTTGGTTGGGACCAAGAGTTACCTGATCATATGGTGGTAAGGTGGTATGGAAAACTGATGAGTGGGTAGTTGGGAGGTAACGAAAATGGTTCACTGAGTAGGTAGGTAGTTAATCTAACAATTATTAAATTCCTTTTATGTCAATAACTGGGTGGATGAAACCAATTGGTTGCTCACCAGAGTTATTCTCCACACTAGTATTTATATATTGTGTGACAAGAGCGTGCTCGGTAATAGATATACATTACCGATCAACCAACCGGAGAAAAAACCAAGACCACGCTGGTGGAAAAAAGGAGAACAAAGGAGAACGAAAACGAAGGACGGGCGAGAGGACGGAACTGGAGAAGGGACGAGAACAGACACCGAAGAAAGATCCCCACCAGCAAGTACGCTCTCGACAATTATACAGGAAGGAGAAAAGAGACTCTCTAATAACTAGCAGTAAGTGACTAATTGTGTTTTTAGCCCAGTTGGATCTTCTAACTTCTAACTTAGAAGACTCATTAAATTAAACTGGGATAGACAACTTAGGCCTACATTGTGGCCTAAGACCCAGCATCAACTCATAGCTTAACAAAGGTAAAGGTAGATTGCCCTAACCTAGTTTGGTGAGGAATCCTACTGTGGACCTCAATTTATCTGCCCGCTCTGGACCATTTCCGGAATCTCTAGGCTGACCCCTCTAGGCTAGACTTGATCTACTCTATAGTTAGACTGGAGAAATAAGGGGTGGGTTAATTGTGGACCAATTCATACAGAGCATTTTTCACATTGGTGGTCCGTGTGTGGGGAATTTACAAACCTTAACCTTACTTAACAAAAATTGCAGAATTAGGCTAAATGGTCTAGCCTAAGCCTAAGCCTAAGCCTAACCTAATCAAGCCTAATTAGGTCTACAACCTAGGGCCTAACTAGGAAACATCTACATTTAAGGAGTCTCATTCTCTTATAAGCTTAGACCTGAGTGACACAAGTACTTGGGGGGGATTAAACCAAATTTAAACTTGACTGTTTTTCTGTGCTCTCTCTTCTCTGGTAATTTCTTCTTGTCCTCTATTTCATTACGATCCCCAGTTAAACAATTTTGACTTAAACATGGACAGTGCGGAATTGAAAAAGTTAAAAAAGAAAAGGGGGGCAAAGTTGGGTGCTGTTACAAAGGCCAAGAACACTTTTAACAATATTACACAACCAGGTAAGGAAGATTTAGAGTGTGTAATTCTTAAATTGGAAACTAAAAAGAAGGAAATAATAACCATTGATGAGAGTATTTCAGAGTTAGTTGAATCCGAAATGGCTGAAGAACAATTGATAGACCTTTACGCTGATAATGATGATCAGGTAATCTCAATTGAACAGCAAATAAGGAGACTACGGTCTCGTTTGACTGACTTAACACCAAATAAACCTAATTCTGATTTTAATCAAAGTAGAGCTAACCTTCAACAAAATTTAAGTGGCATGCTAAATCCTGAGTCACAAGAATTGAGGGCTCAGTTACCCATTTTGCTAGTACCAACATTTGAAGGGGACACGGTACAATTCCCATCTTTCATTGACAAATTTGAGAGTTTAATAGGTAATAAACCTTATATTTCAACTGTTGAAAAGTTTAGCTACTTAACTAGTTTCCTTAAAGGCCCAGCCTATAACCTGATAGCCTATCTACCAGCCGTAGGGAATTCATATGAAGTAGCTATTGATCTCTTAAAACGTAATTACATTAATAAAGATGAGATTGTATATGAATTATCTCAACAAATATTTGATTTTGCACCCATAAAAGATAACCATAGTGATATGAAATTTTTTTATACAAAATTAGAAGCTATTATAGGACAACTGGTTAGCAATGAGATAGATATTAAAGCTTCATCTTGGATTATACAAGGCATAGTTCTTAGGTGCCTTCCTTTGAGGGTTAAAGATATTTTAGTTCTAAAGACGCGAGAAAATTATCCTAATCTTGAAGATATCAGAAAACACTTTCCCAATATCCTAACTAATTACAAATTGAGAAATATTCCAACACAAAATAAGACCCAGACTATGGATAAACCAAAGACTGTTCCCAGAGACCAACTAACTACAGCCAAACAGACAAAACTTGATACTTTAGAATCAAATGTGACCAACTGTAATACACGAACACCTACATTACAGAACTTTAATGTAACTGCTGCCTCAACTTACACACTACATTGCAAATTTTGTGCAAGTAATGAACACAGTAGTACTGGGTGTGACAAATATTCAGACTTTAACTCAAGAGCTAAAAGATGTGAACAGTTGAACCTATGTAAAAAGTGTACTGGCCAGGGACATTATAAGAAAGACTGTAAATCTAGGTTAAGATTCAAGTGTAAGTTTTGTAAAATTTACGACATGTCTCATCAATGTGTGATTCACCAAAGTGTCCAAACAATAGTACTCAAACTCAAAAGATACCTCCACCAAACAAAGGTAATCAAGAAAATGCCACTTTCATGGGACATTCTGTTTGTTCAAACAACGTAACAAGAAACACTGAGATTCTTTTACCAACTATTACTTTGGACTTAGTGAATAGTGAGGGTAGCACCACACCAGTGAGATGTCTTATAGACTGTTGTTCTCAACAAACATTTGTTTCGCAAAATGTAGTTAATAAATTGGGTTTGACACCAAACCCGAATGAACAAAACCTCAATATTGCATCCTTTGTTAAGGATAACTCGGACAAAAATAGCTATAAGACAATTGACCTGGAACTACATTTAGAAAATAAATTAGAGAAAATTGAAGCAGTTATTATTTCTAAAGTAGGACAAAACAAACTGGTTATACCCAAACTAGAACAAACCATAAATAATTTGGGAAAACGCTACAAAATAGCTGATAGACATATCACTAACAACACAGTTGCTAACATTGAAATGTTAATGGGGGCAGATTATATTAATCTTATTCATAAGGGCATAGTGAAGATAGGTAATGGTATAGCTATTCAGACTCCATCAGGGATAGCCCCTTTGGGTGACCTATCCAAATACAACCTAGACCTAAACCAAAATAGTTCATGACCAACAAATACTATGTGCCTCAACTCAGTCCTACATAACACCTGTAAGAATAGCAACACTTTGAATAATATTATCTCAACTGAGAACATTAATTCATCATTATCAAATGAAACTTTGGATGAGGCAATTCAAACTTTATGGTTGTTGTTGTTGTTTAGCCGATCAGCCCACCCTGATCGAGCAAGCCGGCGGCACGCAGGTAACCGATCGCCCTCTCCGGAGTGGACCAGAGGTTCAGCGCACTAGTGATGTTGTGTTGTGTTCGTTGTTGTGCTAGAGCGGTACAGTCCGTCATAATGTGTTCAATTGTTTGTGGTGTGTCTTGGCACAGGTGGCAGGTGTCGTCTATGGAGTTGTCTAGTCTGTGTTTATGTCCGTAAGTTTGGGTGATGTCCACATCGGAATCGTGCTAAGTTAACTCGATCCGATCTGCTCAGGCTGATCTCTGACCTGTTAATGGGTGGCGGCTTCGCACCTAGGACCGCATTCGGACCGAGTCGTGTCAGTGCTTTGTGGGTTAGATGTGTGTGTATGTGTTTTCTGTACTGTGTGATGTCTTGGGGCGTGGTATGGAATGGAGTATTTCGTTATAATATCTCTCTGGTGTTACCTTAATGGTGCGAGGTGTTGGTGCATGATTGTACATGTAGTGGCAAGGGTGTTGTGGGTTAGTTGTCGCTGCTGCCATGAATTGTGTTCCCCTCATGTCTAAATGTTCCCTAACTTTTAGTATTTTTGTTTCTGTGTGCAGGTGTTCTATTGGTGTTGTTTGAGTGCATCCTGTAATGATACGAAGTGCGTTGTTTTGTATTGTTTGTAAGGTGTTTATGTGTGTGTTTGAGATAATGGGTGCCCAGCATGGGCTAGCATAGTCCATAATTGAGCGAATATATTGTTTGTATATGAGTGATGTTGTTTCCTGCTGGTGTCCAAAGTTTGTGCCTGTTAGTACCCTAAGCGTGTTAAGTCTTGACGTACATTTGGTTTTAATGTCCTGAATGTGGTTTGCAAAAGATAATGATGTGTTGTATGTGACACCAAGTATTTTGGTTCTGTGAGTGTGTGGAATGTTGATGTTGTTTAGTGTAAGCTGTGGAATTACCTGGTGTTCTTTGTGTTGCTTGTAAGCAAGGTGTTGGTTGATTTTGTGGGCGCTACTTTGAGTCTATTGTGTGTGAGCCAGTCTTGTATACTGTTTATGTATGTTTGTAGGTTATTTGTAGCGGTGTCGATGTTGTTGTGGGTGGATGTTAGAGTGATATCATCTGCATATGATGATAAGGTAAGCTTGTTATCTATGGGTGTTGGAATGTCATGCATGTATAAGTTGAAGAGTGTTGGTGAGAGAACAGAGCCTTGAGGGACCCCGTTCGGAAAAAGCTTGTTTTTGGATGACTTGCCATTAAATGTGACATGTGAGTATCTTCCTGAGAGATAGTTGCTCAGCCACCTTTTGGTGTTATTGTGCATGTTTGTGTTGAGTATTTTGTTTATGAGAGGGAAGCGTGGGATAGCATCAAATGCTTTACTAATGTCTATTGTTGCTAATAGTGTACGTTGAGCTGGTCTTCTGGAGTTGATGCCATCCATGATGTGCTGCGTGAGGTTAGTGAGTAATGTCGTGGTTGAGTGGTGAGGTCTGAATCCATGTTGAGTAGGCGATAGTGGTATGTGTGGGTTGGTGATTTGTAAGATTAGTCTTTCTGTTACTTTGGAAGGTGTGCATAGTAAAGTAATGGGTCTATAGGAAGCTGGTTCTGTTGGATTTTTGTTTGGTTTGAGTAGTGTAATAATTTTACCTTGTTTCCATATGTCAGGAATAATACAGTGTTGGTATGAATATGTGCTGATATTTGTGAGAGCTAATATTCCTTGTGGGCCCAAGTGTTTAAGGTGTATGTTAGATATGTTGTCTGGTCCAGTAGCCTTCGAATTCTTAATGTTTTTGATGATCTTGGTGGTCTGGTCTGTATTGAAGGGTGTAATGGTCATGTCGAGTCTGTAGGTTTTCTTGTGTCTGGCTGTTTGTCTGTCTGCATGTTTCTGGTTGTTGTCTCTGTTTAAGTGACTTATCTTTGCGTAGTGATTAACTAGAATGTTAGCTTGTTGTGTGTATGTTGGGATATTATTTTGGCTGCGACAGATAGCCGCGTGTGAGGTGTGAATGCCGCTGTTAGAGTGGGTAATGCTGTTTATAGTCTTGTATAGCCTGTATGTATCTGTGGAGTGGTTTAGTGTTGTTATGAATTCCCTGAATGTTTCTGTTTGTTTTTCTTTGAGTTTGTTGTTTATTTCTGTGTTGAGCTGTTGTATCTGCTGTTTTATGGCTTCTGTGTGTGGTGTTTGTGTGTTATATTTGAGGTTGTTACGTTGCCTTATGAGGTGGGCTATTTCTCTAGTGTAATTTGGGTTGTATTTCCTAATGTTGCCCTTGGGTATGTATTTGTTTGCATTATTGATAATCTGATTAAATGTCTTGAGTGTTGTATCGATGTTTATGATGGGTGTGCTGTTTAATGTGGTGAATTGTTCCTCAGTCTGTATTTTGAACTGTTCCCAATCAGCTTTCTTGTAATTTCTGTAAGTGTGCCTAAGGCTGTTGGGGCAGAGTGTAGAATGTGTTGTAATGATGATGGGCAGGTGGTCTGATGACAGTTGTTTTTGTTCTCCATTGTGTATGTGTTGCTAGTGAGGGGGAACAGAACGTTATGTCTGGGGAGGAGTTTGAGTATCCTGCTTGATGTGGTATGTGTGTATGTTCTTCTGTATTGTTAAGAATGAAGAGGCTGTTTAGTTGTGTGGCTATGTTGGCGCCTCTGGTGTTGTTTTGGTTGTGCAGGTATCAACTAGTGTCTTTGGCGTTGAAGTCTCCTCCTAAGATGACATTAGTGAGAGAGGCAAGATTGTGTAACTGTGGATTGTAATTGGCTGGCACCTGAGGTGAACTATCTGGTGGGATGTAAATGTTGATTAGTGTGGTGTTGTGTTTTGCGCGTGTTTTAATGTTAACTGCCTGTATTTCTATCGTGTTATCTGCTTGGATTGTGTTTGTAATGTTTTGGGTAGCATCAGTGTAGCTAATGCTTTTACGTATGTAAGTGATGAGTCCACCCGTTACCCCCAGTACGATCTTGACGGATCGCCGTGAAGTCAGGGATGGTGGGTGTTTTGTGTGTGCGTTTTAGTTTTGTTTCTTGTATAAGTGCTATGTGAATGTTTTGTTTGTGTACGAATTCCCTAAGCTGCATGATTTTGTTTGTGAGGCCATCTACGTTGTACTGTAATATGTTAATATTATACTTCTGTATGTGTCTCATGGTGCTATTGTGTCTATGTCTTTGTGTATGGTGACATGTGTAAGTTGTAGTGGGGCCTGGATTAGTCTTAATGTCGCCAGAGAGTAAGAGTAGTTCGGGGAGCACGCAATTGTTCCCTGTAATTGAAAAAATAGCACGCTGAGAATAGGTCCGGCCCCGGGAGCCGATCGGCACTCTGACCGTGCCACGCAACAGGCCGTCGACTGCCAGTCTAGCCAACCGTAGACAGCCCGCTGCACGGAGATTTGAGGAAGTTTGGCCACCAGCGCGTTGATGTTTTGGTTTGACGTCGCTTCTTTGCGTTGACGTGTCCTGCGCTGGAGGATGCAGCCACTGTTTAGAAGCTTCCTCGTCAGCTGCTAACACTTTTTTCACGTTGTTCTAACTACTGTACCTGTTCAGACGTTTTTTATAAACAAATCTTTATAAACAAATATGCAATTTTGTCTTGCTCTCTTTGTTGGAGTTCTGAAAATGAATTGCCCTCCTCTCTGCTAAATTGCTCTAATATGGACTCTGTTTCTTCTCTTTCTTTTATTTTCACTCAGCATTGAAGTAAATGCGCTTTGCTTTCTTTCAACTTTTTACTCTCCCGCCTTAAGATTTTCATTGCTTGATAGAATGGGTTCGGATGGATGTCCCTAACTTTATGGTTGCTAGAATCTGTGGGTATACATGACACAAATCAAACTTCAGAAGATCAGTTAATGGTAGAAAGATTTGAAGACACCATTCAGTGCAAAGACAATAGTTATTTTGTTGAGTTACCTTGGAAAATAAATTGTCCAACTTTAAGAGAATCTCAAAGTAGCTAAAGGACATTTATATAAAGTAATGAAAAAACTCAAACAAGATAATAATATTCAAACATATAATGATGTCTTCAAAGAACAGCTACAGAAAGGCTTCATTGAAGAAGTAACAAATAACCCTTTTAAAAAAGATGGTTGTCATTATTTAACCCACAGGGGGTTTATCGACAAGATGCCCCAACAACAAAACTCAGAGTAGTATATAACTGTAGCCTCAAAGACAGTGATAAACACAGTTTGAATGATTGCCTGATTGAGGGTCCTAATCTCATTTCTGACCTTGTGAAGATCTTACTGAGGTTCAGGTTAGATAAATATGCGTACAAAGTGACATTTCAAAGGCATTTTTGAGAATAAATCTTAAAAATGAATATGATAAGAACCAACTTAGGTTCTTATGGTTCAAGGATCCATTTGATTTGAATAAAGGGCTCATAACCTATAGATTTAATGTTGTGTTGTTTGGAGCCAATTGCTCACCTAGCCTATTAGCATTGACAATTGGACATCATTTGAACCAGTTTAATAACTCTTTAACATTGAACTTCCTTAAGGAACATTTTTACGTAGACAATCTAATAGGCTCAACAACAACAAAATCTGAATTATCTGAAGTCTATGAACACTCTCAAAACATTATGCAACAAGGTAACTTTGAACTTAGAGAGTGGATTTCAAATGATGAGGATTTAAACAAAAAGATTTTAAAGGATAATAATGGTCTTACTGAGCCATCAGACAGAGTTAAAACTTTAGGTATGAACTGGTATTTGGATGCAACTTCTAACAGTCATGATTCAATCTGTACTAAAGGTTTTAAACTTGATGAGGAAGCAAATACTAAAAGACAAATATTATCAGAGGCTTCCAAAATTTTTGATCCCATGGGTCTATTCCTGCCTTCAACAATAAAATCAAAGATTCTCCTCCAAGAAATTTGGAGGACAAATGTTGGGTGGGATGATCCAATAACAAATGAAAATAAAAAATCTTGGAAGAAGTTAGCTGCTGATTTAACAAAAGTGCAGAACATTAAAATTCAAAGGTGCTGTGGGTTTAGGGATAAGCCCCAAAGACTTCATGTGTTTGCTGATGCAAGCACACAAGCTTATGGGTGCTGTGCGTATCTTGTAAGTCCTACAGAAAGTCATCTAATTTATGCTAAAGGGAAAGTTGCACCTCTCAAACCTACCCGAACCATACCTCAATTGGAACTATTGGCTGCTGCATTAGCCATTACAGTAAAACCATTTCATTGCTTAAGGATGCTTACCATGATGTGAACATAACTGATATCCACATCTGGCTTGACAGTCAGATTTGTCTTGCCTGGATACGGAATGATAGCATTAATAGTAAGAATATCTTTGTAAGAAATAGGCTAAAAGAAATAGCTGAAGCTAATGAAAGCCTACAAGTAAACTTTCACTATGTTCCAACTAAACAAAATCCAGCAGACTTTCTGACCAGAGGTTTATCCTACAAGTTGTTGAAGTCAAACAAAACTTGGTTTATGGGACCTAAGTGGCTCTGTAATACAGACCAATGGCCTGTGGAACAAGTTAACTTGACATTAAATTTAATCTTTTCAAATGAAAAGGTTGAACCAATCACTAATTATGAAATTTATTCTGATTTCAACAAACTTGTCAGGGTTACAGCCTACTGTTTGAGGTTTGCTCACAACTGTTTAACTACAATTAACAAACAGCTAAATAAAAACAATCATAATTATACAGAAGTTGCAACCAAATACTGGATAGGCCATGCACAACAAAAAGAGTACAATAAAGAGTTAGAATTCTTGACTAATGGGAAACAAACAAAAGAACCTGTACCATCAGTAGTTATGGATCTAAACTTGTTCAGAGATGAGGAAGGCCTTCTAAGGTGTAAAGGGAGATTAGACAAATCAAAACTGTCATACAAAAGCAAACATCCAATTTTACCTAGATTTAGCTATTTGACAACATTAATCATCAGAAAAACACACAATGATGTATATCATATGGGGGTACCACAGACACTAACTACATTAAGAAAACTTATTGGATACCCAAGGGAAGGATCACTGTTAAAACAGTCCTGAGTGAGTGTGTCACATGTAGGCGTATTCATGCTAGGCCCTATAGGAAACCAAATCCTCCTGCTTTGCCAGAGGAGAGAGTTACTCTCAACAGACCCTTTGAGACTGTAGGCATTGACTATACAGGAGCATTGACTGTAGGGGTGGTTGACACTGAACAAAAAATGTACATTGTACTGTTTACATGTGCTGCCTCACGAGCTGTTTATCTGGATTATGAAAAAACTATATAGGGCTATGGGTTGATTGCCTGTGCCCTCATCCGTTGGAAATTTCCAACAGACTTCAGTGGAGGGTTACCGACAACAGCCCTATGCTTTTTCGTTAGAGAGTTATAATATGTAGGTCTTTAAAGGACCTCTTTATATTTATATTGATTACGGTAATTCTAGCATCGGGAGTTGGGAAAGCCTTATGTTAATAAAAACTGAAATTGCTCACCTTATTTTTGCTGGGTCTTTGTTTGTTTCGATGTAGGGCGTGACGGTCATTTTCGGTGTAGGGCCGCCACGATGGGGTTACGCGGCGAATTTACTTAAGGTAATTAATATAGGCAGTCACTATATAAACCCCTGAAGGAATAGGCCTATCCTTTTATAGTCATTAGGTTTTATATTATAAGGAATTCACTCAGGACTTGAGGGAAAATTTAGACACGTCTTCCCGTTTAAAGCGTTCGCTGTGAATAAACAGCCCTGAGAGCCGTTCCTTGGTTCTCGTGTATTATTTGCCGTTCTAGCAAATTTTGTTTAGTCTACTTTTCTTTGGTAGACTAAACAATAAATTGGGTTTTCTTGTTGCTATGTGAGGCTGATTCATACATACAGGTTCTTTGTACGTATGGCAATTCAATTATTTCATTCCCAATAGGCTATGTCGCCAATCCCGAGGCAATTTTGTATAGATATTTAATTCAATTAATTAATAATTTATATTTAATTATGAAATAAATGTACCACATATGATACCATGTTGTGAGCGCGTATAGTTTTTCCATATACTGGGGGGGGCCGGAGAAAAATTTGTATGTTATAGATCAAATTTTTTGACAAACTGTGTAAAACATGTGAAAAATGGATCAAAAGAATGAAGTAGAAATTTAGGAAGAGAGAGGTTACTCAAGACCTATTCAAATATTAAAGTTCAAGAGGCCAACTTCTCAAGTTTAGTTAAAGTTATGTCAATCAGTTTGACTCCCTTTAGGTATAGGAAATTTATGGGATTAAAGTAAAGTTATTAAGCATTTTAACTTTGCTCAGTTTGTGTAAGTTTTATAAGTCACCAGTCTTAATTTTTTCTTGTAAAAGTTTTCTGGCTTTCAAAGCAGTCTTTCTTTGAGGCCTGTCTGGTTTAGTCTGAGTTACATCAGGCACATTGAGAGATTCCTCCCCAATAGTATCCTGATCCATCCTTTGGGGTAATGGTTCTAATTTAGCCCCACACTCCAAAGGATATAGTAATGTGATATCTCTGGTGGTCTCACCAGTTGCTGTTTTCAGTTTTACAACCCTGGTAACTTCGTCTTCACCAGTTTTGAGTTCCAAGACTTTTCCCATTGACCAATGTTGTCTTGGTGTCTTGTCATGTATCAACACAATGTCCCCAATTTTGACTGAATCATTCCAACTTTGTTTTGTTAATTGTTTATGTCTTTCTCTAAGACTTGTTAAGTATTCTTCTCTCCATTTTGTTATAAATTGAGTTTGATTTGTGTCAAATGTTGGTATTTTGTGTTGAGTTCTTTGTGTCCTATTTCCCAATCTGGATCCTCTGTACTGTTATGTTCAGATTCTGGTAACATGTTTACTGTTTCTCCCTTAATTAGGTGGTTTGGTGTGAGAGGTTCTGGCTCATTAATACCATCTCCCACATAAGTTAATGGTCTGTTGTTGACAACATTTTCAATTTCTGACAGAATAGTCATGAGTTCAAAAAGTTGTAGATGTTTTGTCCCAATAGTCTTTTTAAGGCAGTTCTTTACAGTTTGTATGTTTCTTTCCCAAATTGAACCATACCATGGTGTATTAACAGGAATGTACTTCCAGGTTATGTTGTGTTTGGTTAAATGAGTTTGTACTGTTTCACTGTCACAAATCTGATGAATAATTCTTTCACCAGATTTGAAGTATGTGGCATTGTCTGACCATATAGTTTTGGGTACAGAATTGTGTGCACAAAATCGTCTGAAAGCAGCAATAAAAGCTTCTGCTGTCAGATCTTCTACTATGTCTAGACATATGGCACGTGTGGCAGCACAGGTGAAGAGTACAATGTACACTTTGTATTCCTTTGAATCCATTTTGTCTCCAAAACTCACATTTACCGCTCCAGTGTAGTCAATACCCGTGGTTTCAAATGGCCGAGTAAATGTTACTCGTTCCACAGGTAGGTCTGGAGGGCTTGGGGTCTTAAAGGGTCGTGAATGGATACGTTTACAAGGAATGCATGTGTTTAAAATTTTCTTTGTTTCAGTTCTACCCTTTGGTAGCCAGTAAGTTTTTCTCAGCTCTGTCAGGGTTTGTGGGACTCCCATGTGGTGTATTTTGTTGTGGGTATCCCTGATGATGAGTTTTGTGAAGTGATTTCTCCTTGGAAGAAGAATTGGGTGCTTAGAGTTGTAAGTCAAAGTTGACTTGTTAAGCCTTCCTTTACACCTTATCAGACCCTCTGTATCCAGGTACAGATTTAGATCCATGACAAGTGAAGGAATACCTTTGTTTAATGTGCTACTGGACCTAAGATACTTCAACTCCTTGTCAAATTCTGAAGCTTGTATCTGTTTGAGCCAGTATTTTGTTGCAGTTTCTGTTAAGTTAGAAAAGGCTTTCTGAGGACAGTGTTTGAGAAGGTAGCTATTGACAAACTTGCAGCAATAGACTGTAATTCTCAAGAGTTTGTTTAGGTCTGAATAAAGGTGATAGTCAAATATAGGTTTGTCCTCAGTGATCTTTTCAGTTGTTGTAGAGTTGAGTGTGAGGTTAACTACTTTGGCTGGCCAAAGATCCTCACATGTTAGCCATTCGGGCCCTTCATACCAGATTTTATTTGTTTTCAACAGCTTGTAAGAGAGCCCTCTTGTCAAAAAGTCTGCAGGATTCTCCTTTGTTTTTATGTACCTAAATTTGATACCAAGGTTTGTGTTTGCAGTTTTGATTTCTGTTAGTCTGTTTTTCACAAATATATTTTTGCAAGAAGTTGTATCTGTGTTGGTCACCCATGTTAGACAAATTTGACTGTCTGTCCATAAGTAAATGTTTGTTATGTCAACTTCTTTATACACTTGTGAAAGAAAGTTTGCTGTTTTAACTCCCAATGAGACAGCTAATAATTCAAGTTGTGGTACAGTTTTCTTTTGGTTTAAGGGTGCCACTTTTGCCTTTGAATAAACCAAGTTACTTTCATTTTCACTTGTTAAATAGGCACAACACCCATAAGCTTGTGTGCTGGCATCTGTAAAAATGTGTAGTGTTTGCGATTTCAATCTGTAGCCAGCACATCTTGGTACGTAGATGTCTTGAACTTTGTTCAAGTCTGTGGCTAATTTTTTCCAATGAAGTTGGTCTTCCACTGAAAGTGGTTCATCCCAATCAATTTTCTTTTTCCATAAGTCTTGCAAAAGGATTTTGGATCTTATGGTTGCTGGTAAATATAATCCAATGGGGTCAAAAATTTTGGATGATTCTGAAAGCACTTGTCTTTTTGTATTGGCATTTGGATTTAAGTTATAACTCTTCGTGCAAAGAGTGTCATCGTGTTCAGAATTCTGTTTTAAAAACCAAAGCATTCCAAGTGTTTTCGTGTAATTGTTTGGTTCAATGTTCCCATTGTTGTCTTTTGTTATTTGTTCATTTAATTTAGGAGAATTAGAAACCCATTCTCTCAATCCAAAATTTCCTTGCTTCATTATGGGTTGTGACATTTGGTAAATTTCAAGCAATTCCTCTTCAGTTACAGTGGAACCAATGAGGTTATCCACATAAAAGTTTTGTTTTAAAAACTGAACTGTTAAGTCCTCTTGAAATAAGTTTAGGTGGTTTCTAATTGTTAAAGCAAGAATACTTGGAGAGCAATTTGCTCCAAAAATAATTACTTTAAATCTGTAGGTTTTGAAACCTTTGTTAAGGTCATGTGGATCATTCAACCACAAAAACCTGAGATGATTTTTATCATACTCAAGCTTCAAATTTATACAGAGGAATGCTTTTTCTATGTCACTTTGTACTGCATAATTGTCTAAACGGAAGCAAAGGAGAATTTTTACAAGATCTGAGACAAGGTTTGGGCCTTCCATGAGACAATCATTTAAACTAACAGAATTTGTGTCTTTTAAACTACAGTTGTATACTACTCTTAGTTTAGTTGTGGATGAGTCTTCTCTGTAAACTCCCCTGTGTGTTAAATAATGACAACCTCGTTTTTTAAAGGGTTCATCAGTAACTTCTTCAATGAAGCCCCTTTCTATTTGTTCCTTGAATATGTTGTTGTATTGTTCTAAAAGATTGTCATTTTTTAGTTTTCTGTAATTTTTATACAGATGTGCCTTAGCTACTTTCAAATTGTCCATTATTTCTGGACAAGGTGTTTTCCAAGGCAGCTCCACATAGTATTGATTGTCTCTGTGTTGTAATGTATCCTTAAATTGTTCTGTCATCAATTGGTCTTCATGTGTAATAGTACTGTCCTTTATGCCAACTGATTCTAATAGTCACAACTGCTGTAACCCTTCATCCAATGTGGAATCATTTTCATTCAAATGATGTGGGATTATGACAGTGTTTTTGTAGTTCGAGTTTGTCACATAGTCAGAAATTTGTGACTGTGGTGATTTTGTTTTGCGTAAATTTTGTTCATGTTCTGTGTTTTCTGTGTCAGTAGTAAGATGGTATTTAGTTATGTCACCCAAAAGAGCAATACCTGTGGGAGTTTGTATGGCTATTCCATCTCCAATTTTAATGATGCCTCTATGGACCAGATGAAGATAGTCAGCCCCCATGAGCATATGTATATCATCAACTACATCTGCATTAAGGGTTTTATCAGCTATCGTGTATTTATTTTGAAGTTGGAGCAAAGCTTGTTTTAACCCAGCTATTTGTATTTTTTCTTGTTCTACTTTGTCCACAACAACAACCTTAAGGGTTTCAAATGTTTCATCAAGAGTTAAAGTTATATTTGCAGTTTTAAAACTGGCTTGTACTGGGTTTTTATTGATAAATGATGAAATAGAGAGATCTTCATCTCCTTGTTGGTTTTGAAGTCCCAATTTTTCTATCAGTTGTTTAGTTACAAATGTTTGTTGTGAGCAGGTATCTAAAAGACACCTAACCTGTACTATTTGTCCTCTTTTGTTTTGGATTTCCAAAGTTGTGGTTGGTAAAAGAATTTTTGAATTGTGGTTAATGCTAGATGAACTGATATGTCCATTCATAGCATTTTTGGTTTGTTTCTGTTTGTTTTGGTTTGATTTGGGTGTTTGTTCATAATGTTTGTCAGTTTTTCCAATGTCTGTGTGTGTATTACACATAGGGGTAACATGGTCAAAACTGTTGCAAAACTTACAATTGTATATCAAATTTGATTTGCAATTTGACTTTTGGTGCCCTGATCCAGTGCATTTTTTGCATAAGTTTAGTTGTTCACAACGTTTTGACCTTGCTGTAAAGTCTTTGTATTTGGGACAATTTGTAGAATAATGTTCACTGCTAAAACAAAATTTGCATGGTGTGGGATTATACTCAAAAGTAGCTACATTAAAGTTTTGCAGAGTAGGAGTCTTTGAGTCTTTTTCTGTCACTTTATTTTCTGCAAATTGAGTTTTGCGGTTGTGTTTTGATGTAACTGGTAAGTGTTGAAATCTTTTGTTAGGTTTTTGGTTTTCTGCATTGTTGGTTTTTTCTTGTTCTGTGTTAAATTTTGGTGTGTAACTTGATTTGTAAAGTGCTAGTACAGTTGGGAAATCTTCTCTTAGTTTATTAAGGCTAGGGTATATGTCAGTTGTCCTCTGATGAAATATCTCTTTGACTTTAGAAGGGAGCTTTTCAAAAACAACAGCTTGAATGATCCAAGCTGTTTCTGCAATGTTTAAATTATTGTTTTTAAGTTGTCCCATGAGACATTCAAACTCACAGTAAAAATCAAAGAGGTCACCATAGTTGTCTTTTGGGGTTCGCATGTTCATTACTTTAAGAGCCAAATCATGTATAATTTCATCCTTATTCATGTAATTTCTGTTAAGTAATTCTATTGCTACAGAATAAGAAGTACCTATGGCTGGTAGTGATTCCACTAATCTTAAGGCTGGGCCTTTCAGATAGTTCACTAAATAACTAAATTTATCAACATCTGTAATGTAGTTTTTATTACCTATAAGGCTATGAAATTTTTCAATAAAAGATTGAAATTTGGCTCTGTCACCCTCAAAAGTGGGTACTGCAAGTGTAGGCAATTTTGATTTTAGTTCATTGCCCTCAGCCACATTGGGAGGGCTAAATGAAGCATTTCTTGTAGCTTCTAAGAAGCTTTCGTATGTGTCTTCTTTTTTGCACTCATCAAGTTGGTTTTGAATTTCAGAAATATAGTTGTTAATTTTTGTAATGTAATTTTCATTGTCAAGTAGGAGAGTAGAATACTCATCATCTGTTAGTTCAATTGTGTCATCAATTTCTGTAATTATGTCTTCATCTAGTATGAAAATTTCTTGTTTGTAACGAGTAATAGAATTTAATGTTGTTTCAAGATCATATCTTGTAGGTTCCTTTTGTTTGAAATCATTGTACAGTTTGGTGATGACACCTTTACGTGCTGATTTTTTCCTCATTAATTTTTTGTGATTTTGAGATGGTGCCGTAGCCCCAAGGTCTGTGTTTTTGTTTTCTTGGTCTGGGTTTCTTACCCTTTTGTCCAAGTCTTCCATAATTGTTGTTAGTGTTAAAGTTCTGAGTTTAATTTTTATGATGTTGAGCAAGTTAAATTACTGTACAGTAATAAGTTTTTTATATAACTAGCCTATACAAAGTGAGGACAACCTCAAAACTATATACAGTATATATAAAATAAAGCTAAAAATTAACACTTTATCTATAGTTGTGAGGTCCCATCTTTTTTTTTTTGCTTTATTCAACACTTTCCTCAAAAAATAAAAAGAAACAAGTTTCCTAATTAGAAATCATTGATATAAGAGCTTTTTAAACATAAAAATAAGAAAAGACAATTTATGGTATATTTAATAACAAAAAAAAAATCAGCCTCTTCTAAATTAAAACAATCTCTGCAAATAAAAATACCTAATCTATCTGTTAATGAACTATTCTTTACTGAGTTTCATTCTTTTAAGAGTCTCTTTACTAGGATCAGGAATTAGTCTTCTATTCTCTTCCACAATTTGCAAAAGACCTTGAAATTCTTCTTCATTTTGACATTTGTCATGAAAGTCTTGAACCAGCTTGATTCCTCTTTCAGCGGTATCATTGACTACTCTAATAGATGAAAGAATGTTTTTTAGTTTGTTGTAGTCATCGACCTCTTCCCATGTTGATGCTGGTTTCTTTATCCATGAGTCTGGTTTTGACCCACAGCATTGAAATAAATGCCATGAAATTGGACCTACTAGCTGATGAAGCTTTGTGTCTTCCTTTAAAATGGGGAAAACAGGTTGCCCACATACATAATTTTCTGGAACTGGATATTTGTTTAAGGATTTTGCGATCTTATCTTTTTCATCATTACTTAGCGATCCAAAGAAACTTAAAGGGACCACTTCCTCCGTCAAATACCAGTAATGATTGGCAAAAGATTTCAAAGCAGCATTTGCAACTTCCCTATCTTCCTTCTTGTAATTCACCAAATCATGATAAAACTTCAGATCATTAGCTGGACTATCTAGTGAATTAGAACATAAAAGCCAGTATTTTCCATAAATTAATGCATTAAATAGACACATTCTCTTTAATTTCTTAATCAATGATTCATCATATGATGCTTGGTGGGCAAAAGCATACATTTTATTTGTATACAAAATCATTGCCATCCACCTGGCACGGTGCATTGCACCAGGTTTCCGCCAATGACTGTTTTCTCTGGAAACCTCTCCTAAAAGCATTAAAGTTGTTTCAGCAACTTCCTTATAGTCATCACGTGGAAAGCAGTCAGATTTTCTTAAACATTGGGTCATAAATTCTACACATTCTTCCTTTAGGCCTCTTTGATACCTTGATTTAACATCAAGAACATTGTATGTAGATTTCGTATTAATTTTCTTCCATTTAGACTCGCGAAATTCTTTGAATAACTCAAACTCAGGAGATTTACTTGGGCCAAAAATGGTTTCATACACAGCACACAAAACTCTTTCAGCCACATGATGGCGGCATGCTAACCAAATCAATTTCTTTTGCAAAAGTTCTTCAAGTAACTTACAGGAACCTTTCATCCATCCTGAATTGGATGCAGTGGTATCAAATGATACTCCAAAGACATTTTGCTTCAAGTTCCATTTTTCAATACTTTGAAATACAGCAGTGGCTTGAGACAATCCAGTGGAATATCTATTATAGAAACTGATAAAAGTTTTTCTACATTTGGGTATCCAGTAACAAGTATTGCAAGGCGGTCTTCTTGTTCTGAACATGATTTAGTAAGCAGCTTGCTATCCCAATGTACTAGGCAGTGATCAGGAGGAGTAAAATCCTTGATGCAAGTTTCATATTTTCGTTTTCTTGTCTTTCGAGCGGCTCTTGCAGATGTGGTCCTGGAGAGAGACAGTTTTTCAATATCCTTGCCACACCTAATGGCTACTGCAGCAGCAAAAACAGTCCGTTGTCCAATAGAGAGATTAAGTCTGTCTGCAGTGGAGGAAACCAATGGCGAGGCAAGAATATTTTGGGGCTGGAAGCATTTGAAGGTCCTGCTGTAGGTTCTGTCGGAAACTCTTCATAGCTGTCTGTCTCAGAACTGGTCGTGCTAGAAAGAAGGGTCTCTGATGTTCTGGCTGTAGCACTCACTTGCTTCACTGATTTATGTTTCTCTTTGCGTTTCTTCTCTTTCTCTAATCTAATGTACTTGCGCTGTACTTTTGATGCATAATCTGCATCTAGCAAACCTAAACATGTTTCTCGTTTTGTTCTTTGATCTTCTAAGAATGAAATATCATATGCTTTCTGAGGCTCAGTTCTCATGCGGTCTTTTTGGATTAATTCAACGGCATTTTGAGAAGAGATGTCAAAAAGGGAATCCATAATTTTCATGAAATTAGAGAGTTCATTTTCAAAGCTTGCTCTTTTTTTGTGCTTGATTAAATTATTATGCATTTCTTCTAGATTTAACAGCATCTTCCTGCCTTTAGGGTTTTTACTAATATCTACAGTATAGTAGGAATGCATGCTTTTTTCCATATTATTAGTAGCTTCTGTAGAACTTCATTAACAGTAGAATCTTTTGTAACTTTTGGACCCTTATACTGCATTCTCCGTAAATAAATAAAATGGCTTAGAACATCTTTATTGGATGGTAAAACAATTTTAGATGAACTCATAATATCAGCCTGCAAGCGACCAAGAATAAAGTCATGCTGTTTTGTAGCTGTTTGACTCATTTTTTATTTATTTTTCAAATAAAGCAGTCTGAAAAGAAACAATAAGAGTAAAAACAATGCTTGTTTATTAAAATTCAATGTAAAAAAGGATTTTTAAATTTGGATTATACTCACAATATACTCATAAATAACACTGGGGAACAAATTTCAACTTTTTGTCTATTGAATTAGATTTGACAGTTAGTTCTAGGTAATTTGGGTGCGCTGAGCACGAAGGTTTACTCGGTTTTGCTCTATCAGGTCCTGATTTTGCTCAACACCCCTCCTCTTTCGTCGTATTCATAAAAAGGTTTTTTTCTCAATACTCGCTAAGTCTTTTTGCAGTTACACATTATGCAACTAGGTTTTTATCTAGGTATTTGTACCTATTGTTATGGTATTGTTGTATTATGTATTTTTATATGTAACACCCTAAAAATATTTTTAATTTTGTAATTTTTAACCCATTTTAATATTAGTAAATTAAGCTAAAAATATCATAGAATTCTAAAATTTTCTCGAGCGTTCCTGTTCTCTGTAGAGTATTCTAGAGGGACAACTAAAATATATAAAAGCGACTCGTTTCCAGAGTTAATCAGTCAATTCAATCAGTCAGTCAGTCAGTCAGTCAGTCAGTTGAGTTAGTTAATTAAGTTTGGGCATTAACATAATTTTGAATTGGCATATGATTTAGTGAGTAATTTTGTCATCGTGATTTAATATAGTTGATTCAATTAGACGTAATTTATATTGTACCTACTCATCCGTGTTTCTAGTTTAATTTCATAGATTGCAAGTACCTATTTCATAATAAGTACCTATTTAAACTAATTTTTGTGTTTATATTTCAGATTTTCTTAAATTTATATGAATTAAGGGCTTTAAATACCTTTACAAATTGGCAGAACAATCAAGCAATATGTCATCAAGCACTAGAAAGTTCAAATGCAAAAACAACCCTGATTCCTTCTGTTATATATGTGGAAATTTTACACTTCCACATCAACGAGCAAATATAACTGACTTCGTAAAAAGAGCTTACTTAGCTTATTTTGGCATAAAACTGGGGGACCAAGATAAATCGTGGGCTCCACATAAAGCCTGCACTATATGCATTGAAAGACTGCGACATTGGACGAAGGGTTCGGATTCAAAAATACCTTTTGGAGTTCCGATGGTAAGTTTATGATTTCATAAAACTACGTAATTTAATCACTAGTATACTGTAACTTACCTAAATGTAATTGTAACTTAGGTACATAAACAAAAATTTACAGAAAATGTTTATAAGAATCTCAAATATTGCATAAGGTTGAAACACATAGAAATGTTAAATGTTTGGGTGATAACTTTTGATAAAATTCATAAAAACAAGTCTCTCGTCGCTTTTGTTAACGCTTTACAATTTTTTTCCATATCAGGTGTGGCGAGAGCCTACTAATCACGAGACCGATTGCTACCTTTGCTTTGTCAAGACTTCGGGCTTCACTAAGAAAAATAAACATTGTATCGAGTACCCAAATTTCGACACCGCGATACGACCTGTGCTACATTCAAATGAGATCCCCATTCCAAAATTTAAGGGTCTGCCAACTCAAGAATTAGTTGAAGATGTTCCTGAAAATATTGTTATGCACTTTGAGGAGTCAGACACCGATTTTGACCCCAGCGTATTTGAAAGTCAAAACGATCCGCAAAAGTTTAACCAGGCCGAGTTGAATGATCTTGTAAGGGATCTAAATTTGCCAAAAAAGGCTGCGGAAATTTTAGCTTCAAGACTTAAAGAGAAAAACTTGCTTACTTCAAACACATACATTTCATTTTACAGAAAAAGAGAAGAAGAACTTGTTAAATATTTTAGAACAGAGGATAGTTTAGTATATTGCTGCGACATAGTTGGTTTGTTAAAGAAGATGGGGGTTGAGTCTTACGATGCAAATGATTGGCGCTTGTTTTTAGACAGTTCGAAAAGAAGTCTTAAGTGTGTGTTGTTGCATAATGGCAATCTATACGGCTCGATACCGATTGGGCACTCAACAAAATTAAAAGAAAAGTATGAACATATAGAAAAGGTTTTAAATCTTATCAAATATAGGGAGCACGAGTGGATCATATGTGTTGACTTAAAAATGGTTAATTTTCTGCTAGGACAACAAGGAGGGTATACTAAATATCCCTGCTTCCTTTGCTTATGGGACAGCAGAGCCAAGGAAGAACATTATTTCAAACAAATCTGGCCAGCACGAACATCACTTACTGTCGGAGAAAAAAACGTAATTAATCCACCTTTAGTGAGCAGAGATAAAATCATATTTCCTCCTCTGCATATAAAACTAGGCCTCATTAAACAATATGTAAAAGCTTTAGATACGAACGGCGAGTGTTTCAAATACATAACTTCAAAATTTCCAAGTTTAAGTTATGAAAAAATCAAGGCGGGAATTTTCGACGGTCCACAAATAAGAACAATGATTAAAGACAGCAATTTTCCTAATGTCATGAATGAACGCGAAAAAAATGGCTGGTTCTCATTCGTGGACTCGATAGAAAACTTTTTAGGCAATTATAGGGCAGATAACTACGAAGAAATCGTAAAAAAACTTTTAAGGGACTACAAAGAGTTAGGTTGCAATATGAGCATAAAAATGCATTTTTTGAATAGCCATCTTGACCAATTTCCAAGTAATTTAGGTGATGTAAGTGACGAACAAGGGGAGAGATTCCACCAAGATATCAAAATTATGGAGGAACGGTACCAAGGCCGCTGGGATTCCCACATGATGGCTGATTACTGCTGGTGCTTGAAAAGAGACCTGCCATCAACAAGCAAATACGCTAGAAAGTCTTACAAAAGAAAATTTTTGCCACAGTGAAAGCTTCATATCTGTTTGTTTTTTTATTTTAAGTCATTTCTATCGTTATAATGTAATTTTACTGTAGTTTGAACTGCTTGTATTCATGAAACTTGAAAAAAAAATTTAACATATGACTTAATTTTTTAGTCCTAATTTGAAAAATCTGGAAAATGGCACATGGGCTGTCGACAAGAATCAGGACCTGATAGAGCCAAACCGAGTTGAAATTCGTATTCAGCGCACCCAAATTACCTAGAATCAAGTGTCAGATATCATTCAATAAGGTGCTCTTGGACAAAAGAAAATGAAAATTTTCAAAATTACATAAATATCTATCTTAACTTTTCTAATAGAACGTTTGATTCTAAATCATTTTTATTCTATAACATCTTTCGATAAAGTTGATAGTTTTTTAGATATATGGGTTTTTTAGGAAAAGGGGATGGGCAAAATTTCAAGGGGGTGGGGGGGATTCAAAATTTGTTGGATTAGAAAATGCTTGTTAAATTCGTGTTTAGGACATCATTTGGCACAACATTAGACTCCTGGACCTTGACTTTTTGAAAATGACCCAAAAATGGTACACCCTAATGGGCATCGATACATGAAAATCGCTAAAGCGATACCGATACATCGATACATGAAGAACGTCTTAGGCGATACCGATACGCCGATACTTTCTAGATGTCTTAAGCGATACCGATACATGCATCGCCGATACATGTATCGCCGGTACATTTTAATAATTATTCATTTAATATGTAGGTATTAGATATTATTGTTTATACTAGCCAAACAATCACAGCTGAAGTCTACTGCCAACAACTCCAACGATTGAAGATGGCATTTATTAATTTCCAAACGCTCGTTTTGTGTTTTTTTGTTTTTTAACTAATTAAAAGCATGGCACCCCCGTCAAGTACTTGCAGTCGCTGTGAAGGGAAATTTGCCGCTTACGCGTTTACAATGGCTAATAATAATGAACAATTAGTTTGCAGGTGGTGCTCAAGCATGGAAGTCCTGAGGAACGAATTAGACCGTGAGAGGGAGGCCCCAGGGTGAGGCTTCAAGAAAGCGTGATGTTTCTGACGGCAAAATTGGATTCCCTTGAGACTCCAGTTACGACCCCTCATGCCTCAGTTTCTACTAATAATATAAATAGTATTAATAGCCCTCTCTCTTCCCCTAGTTCCCAACCCTTCGTTCCAGTGCGAAATGGAGCCCCATTGCGAAAAGCAAAGACTTGTCTACCAGTAATAACAAGCAATAAGTTTTCTGTTTTAGGTTTCGAAGATGCTGATGAACCGAAAATACGACTCGTTGGCGATTCCATTGTTCGAGGGCAGCTCGAGGAATTCTGTGGGAGAAACCCTCGTCGTAGGCACCGTTACTGCTACCCTGGTGCAAGGGTGGAGGATATAACTAATAGTGTTGACCATTTTACAGACGGTACCGCCGAGGACACAACGTATGTTATTCATGTCGGTACTAATAACGTTTTAAATTCTAGATCGGAAGAACTGCTGGCTTGGTACAGGGACTTAATAGAGCGACTAAAGGAGAAAACTAATAAGATTGTCTTAACAGGTATACTTCCTCGAATTATCCAACGTAACGATTTCTACAGCAAGGCGACCTATATTAACAATAACCTAAAGTCTCTTTGCCAACAGGAAGGAGTGCATTATGCGAATTTTTGGAACAGTTTCTACGGCAGGAGGGACTTGTTCCTCGAAGATGGACTTCATCTTAATGACGTAGGAGCTGCGCGTTTAGGAAGACTATTTCATAATACTGTCTCTTCTTTTCAGGCTGCCGTAACTCGAACGGTCCCAGCGTAAATTCTACAAGTTTCCCCTGCGCTCGAGAAGGTGTCGTAATTGCAAGCAATTTGAAGGTTCTATCCTTAAATGCTCGTAGCCTACGAAATAAAATAAACGAATTTTTTTCTTTAATTGCTTGTAAAGACTATGATTTAATTGCGATAAACGAATCGTGGCTTAGCACTGAAACACGTGACTTTGTAGGGGAGTATCAAATTAAAGGTTATAGACTTTTTGTTAAAAACAGAATAGGTAGGCGAGGAGGCGGTGTTATGTTGTATATCAAAGATAATATTGCGAACGTTATAGAAGTAAAGCACTCAATTCCAGAACCGATAGATTCGACTATAGCAGAACTTAAATTAAACGACTTCAAACTTCTTGTTGCGGTTATATATAGGCCCCTAATCAAACAGCTGATACGGACGAAGCGTTATATCGTGAACTAAATAGAATAATCGGTAGTGAGCAGGCTTTAGTTATGGGTGACTTTAATTGCGCCAACGTGAATTACGATACAATGCAGGGAGACGCGGAAGGTAATCGTTTAGTTAATTTTCTCGAGGATACCTTTCTTAGTCAAAAGGTTGGGGAACCTACGAGGTTGGACAGTATTTTAGACTTAGTAATAACTACGGATGATAGGCTAATTACTGATCTTCAAGTAATAGAACCGTTAAGCAATAGCGATCACAATATGGTAGAGTTTGTCCTCTCAGTAAATCACTCGAAACCAACTAACTCGACTAAAATTCCTAACTTCCAGCACGCAGACTTTTGTAAATTTCGAGATAAATTGTCACACGTCAAGTGGGAAAACGTGATGGGGAACTCCAACGCAAAACTAATGTGGGAATCGTTTGAAACAGTATTTAGGACTATAAATGAGGAGTGTGTACCGTACAAAATTAAGCGTGCGAAAGTAAACAACAAGCCCTTGTGGTTTACTTCTAGAGTAGGAGACATTATAAAGAGTAGAGATAGGGCTTATAGGCAACATAAGTGCGATAAAAACAATTTGTTGTTACGAAACAACTACATCTCTCTGAGGCGTGAAGCGAAAAGTGTAATAAAAAAGTCCAAGCGCGAATTTGAAATCTCCATAGCTCGTGACGGTAAAGAAAACCCCAAGCGATTCTTTCAATACGTCAATAATAGAAATCCAGTAAAAAGTGTCTTGGGTCCATTGAAAAATGTAAACGGAGATCTAGTTTCTGAAAACAAGGAAATGGCTACCTTGCTAAACGAATTTTTTACGTCAGTTTTTACTATAGAAGATGTAACGAATATCCCTACGGTCATAGACATAATACCTTTTGATAATGGTAATATTTTGGATAATATTGTCGTTAGTGAAGGGGAGGTAATGCGCTATATTGATAAAATGAAAACGCGTAAATCACCGGGTCCGGATTCCATATATCCCATACAACTAAAAGAATTAAAAGATAGCATTGTTGTGCCGCTAACAAAGATTTTTAATGCGTCTATTTCTGAGGGGTGCGTACCAGATAATTTCAAGTTAGCAAACGTAACACCTATCTTTAAGAAAGGCGATAAAGGTGCGGCGGGAAATTATAGGCCAATCAGTTTAACGTCTGTTGTAGGTAAGCTTCTGGAATCAATAATTAGGGATCGTATAGTCGAACACTTAGAATTCCATAAGATAGTTAGAAATACGCAGCACGGATTTAGGCGAAACAAATCTTGCTTAACTAATCTTTTAGAATTTTTCCAAAGCGTGGTTGACGTTTACGATAGACATCGGGCGGTTGATGTAGTGTATTTAGATTTTCAAAACGCGTTTGACACCGTGCCACACAAAAGACTCATTGAAAAAACTAAGGCTCATGGAATCAGGGGTGTAGTAATAAATTGGCTAGAAGAGTGGTTGCGAGGTAGGAAACAGAGGGTGGTCGTTGATGGAGCGGAGTCGTGTTGGGCTAATGTAGCGAGTGGCGTTCCTCAGGGTTCTGTATTGGGCCCCTTGCTTTTTCTTATATATATTAACGATTTAGATGTCGGCCTAGTCGGTACAGTTTCAAAGTTTGCGGATGACACGAAGCTGGGTGGTAGGGCGATTAATGACGAAGATAGAGGTAAAATTCAGGAAGATCTGAATAAAATCGTTGATTGGTCAGTCACATGGCAAATGAGATTTAACGTGGATAAGTGCAAAATTTTGCATATAGGTTCGCGTAACGGTAATTTTGCGTATAGTATGTCAGGGAAAGATTTAACAAGCGTAGAGCAGGAAAAAGATTTAGGAGTTATAGTCACTAGTGATTTAAAAGTAGTGAAACAAAGTACAGCAGCGGTCAATACGGCGAACAAAGTGTTAGGTTTTATAGCTCGAAATTTTGTGTACAAATCGCGCGATATTATAGTTCCACTTTATAAATCATTAGTTAGACCCCATTTGGAGTACGCGGTCCAATTTTGGAATCCGCATATGCGCAAAGATATAGACAAAATCGAAAGAGTTCAAAGACGAGCAACTAAGATGATTCCGTCGCTTAGGTCAAAGTCGTACGAGGATAGGCTTAAGGAGTTAAAATTGACAACACTCGAGACTAGGAGGTTAAGGGGTGATCTAATCCAGGTTTTCAAAATTATGAATGGGTTCGATAACGTAGATAGAGATAGCTTTTTCGAAATATCTCAATATAATAGGACTAGAAATAACGGGTGTAAGTTGACAAGTAGAAGGTTCGAGACAGCAGTTGCCAAAAACTTTTTTACGCATAGAATAGTAAATAGCTGGAATAGTTTGCCGGTAGAAGTAATTAGTAGCACGTCTATAAACATGTTTAAAAATCGATTAGACGCATATGTTGATAGATTGGGTATAGTTTAAGGTAGTAAAATTAAGGCTTTGTGGGGATAGATCCGACAGCTCAACACAAGTGTTGTGGGATATAGGGAGGCAGCGTCTTGGGTTAGGGGATACTCTCTGTCCTTACACATCCCATTTAAAGAGATTCCTCTGCTGAGCGGTGCCCCCCATAGTACTGTGAGGTATTGAAAAACTCATGATCTTCACTTGCCCCACAAACACCTTTAAATGGGAGACCCAAGATGGGTGCACACACATTTCTACATTACTGTACAGTCTTTACAGCCACACCTACACTTTTCCTCCTAAGTGTATATATTGTAATGTATATGGTTGTAAATTTTGACTTGGTCCACAATCGATATGGACCGTGACTTATTTTTCGTGACAAGGTACTAGTATTGATGGATACCGTAATGAAATTGACTGGATTCTCTGGATCTGATATATTTGCATGTCGGTTATAAATAGATATAGAGTGTAACATATTTGTGGATAGTAGTCTATTATGACGTGATCCTCTGGATCCAGAGATTCTATCTTTAGTTTTAAATCGATAATTAATTAGTTTTGCTAAATTGGTCGTTGCCAATGTACACAGTGTACAGGAAGTTGTTACATAAATTTCTTATGTTCTTGTGGTTCGGAACCCACGTAAAATTGTAGGTCCCCTCCGCCACCACGGAGGACATACACAATTACGAACACAGTTAGGTAGACCAGCCATGAGTGGATTCTAGGGTCTTTGTTGGTCTGAAACATTATAACATTACAATTTGTACGCACTGTAAGTAAAATCAACGACATTTTAATGGGTTTTATAGATGTAAATAAAAACAATTGCTTTATTTAATGAAAGTATGTTTTAATTTTGTAGGATACATGAATGACTGAAAATATTACACTAACAATTAAAAGTAATTGCTATTACCCTTCAAAAATACCAGCTGGCTAAACATCTGGTCAGACAGTCTATTCCTTTTTGGAGCGTGAATGTGACCAGCCAAACTAAACAACCGTTCTACAGGAGCAGAGGATGGTAGTAGTGTGTTATACTTCAGGAAGACCCGTAGAATTCCTGGATACTGCCTCAGAGATTGGAGAGAATGACTTCCGTCACCCAGATACTGTAAAACTTCCATCTCAGTGGAATCTTGGGTTGCAGAGACATTAGTGGAAGCAGACTCATAACAGAAGAAATCATCTGCACTTCCGTCAGATGCAGCATCACTTAGTTGTTGATGGGGGTTCTGCTCGCTGAGGCTCTTAACAGCATTAACCAACATTTCTTGAACCCTCTTTTTGACAATGTTAGTATTAAATTTGCCTTTTATTGTCATCCACTTTAACTTGAACAGAGGATTTGAAGACGATGCCAGTATTGCTGCTTTACACTCATGCGACGCATCAAGGCACAGAAACTTTTCAAACCGCTTAGTGAACCCTACTGTGACTGCATTGAGAAGTGGCTGACAATGACGCAATGCCTCCGAATTCAAACGCTCTAGCTTCTTCTCTACAGCTAACAATGTCGGAAGCAGGCAACCGTAAAAACATTCTTTGTCGGACTGCAACCTATCAAGTGCTGTTGCAGTGGGTTGTAGTACGGTTAGGTATTCCTGGAGAAAATCAAGCTTTCCTATAGTATATGAGCGTTTCTGTATTATGAGAGTTTCTATATTATGGTTAATTAATCTCAATAACACAAGTACAAACGTGTTTAAACGTTGCGCCGTACTGTGTGACGTGACCAGTAGAGTAGTACTGTCATTAAATAAATATTTAATAATATTATTATTTATGTATATTCATAAATATAACTCAGTAGTGTCATATTATAACATATATTTAAATATTTAAAAATTCTTATTAATGTATCGATGTATCGAAGTATCGATTTTTTTCGATACATTTAAGAAAATTGACCTTAGCGATACCGATAAATCGATACTTTTGTCAAGTAGCTAAAGCGAACCGATACCGATACAAAAGTATCGATCGATACGTATCGGCGATACATGTATCTAGATACTGCCCATCACTGTAATATATATATATATATATATATATATAGAAACGACGTAAGTATAGAGGAGTGTTCTGCACACGAGGAAGAGAAATAACGAACAAATGAAAAATGAGGTGACCGCCTGGGAATCGAACCCAGGATCTTCCGATTGCCGGTCAGATATGCTACCACTACACCACGGGCCTCGATCAGTCAGAAGTCGTAATTCTCCTACATAGGGCAGAAACCAATGCCTTGAGAGGGCACCCTCGCAAATCGTGAATATGTACATTTAACTGCAATGACCACGCAGTATATTAATGTATAGAAACGACGTAAGTATAGAGGAGTGTTCTGCACACGAGGAAGAGAAATAACGAACAAATGAAAAATGAGGTGACCGCCCGGGAATCGAACCCAGGACCTTCCGATTGCCGGTCAGATATGCTACCACTACACCACGTGTGTGTAAAAATGAACAATGAATAATCAATATTCATTTTTACATAAGAACCAAAATCGCTTAACCGAGTTTGAATAAAAATTTTATTTGTAGCTTTCTACTTTTGTTTGTGTCACAACCCTACGATCTACCATTTCTATGGTTTAGTCGTATCCATTTTCCATTTGTTATAGAAGTTATTATAATTAATTATGATTGTCTTGCATCTAACCCGTAGTGTACTTACAGTAGTCCTTATTACCACTGTTTGTCTCTAATTCGTTCCTTCTAAATTCTCCCATTATTTATACGTTGTTCATTTGTACATCCATGTCCTATCTTGACCATTACCCTTTATCAATTTTTATTAAATATTCATTTTTTACTCGTGTCAGTATATGAAATGCAAAACTTTATGCATTCGTTCGAAAACGTCCAAATACGTTCCCATGTATTATTTTTTCTTTTTTTTTTCTTTTAAGTGCGTTCATCCCTCGCAAGATATTCATAAATGCTTAGGTAAGTGGTCGAATTCGCTAATCACAGCAAAATCGAACGCTTCTAAGATAAAAATCTCCTTTCGCTCTGATCCAAATTTATAACATAAGGTGTTATGTTGTATGTTATATTTTTATAATATAGGGCCTACTGTATTGTTTCCCTGCCTGGCCACTAGTTCATTATCGGCTTACGTCACATAGTTATCCCCGTTCTCATCACTTGTACTTACTATTTCCACCTAATTGTCATTCAAATTCTGTATTACTTATGTATTACGTTATCATAAATATCCGTGTACTTCCAATGAAAAAAATATCATATTTTCCTCCACTTTCCTCATCGCTGGCTAATTAGACTTTCAAACTCTGATAACCAACCAGGTTCTACGTAATACTATTTAACATAATTTGGCGTAATTATTGTTAACTATTGTGATAGCGTGGGGTAGACACCCCAGTTAGGTTACTTAGGTTCTAGCAAACAATCAAAAGCACTTACTGGTGCGTTGAATTAGGTATTCGTGGAAGCCTACCATTTAGATTCCTGTGTCCCACAAACAGCCTACCTAACTCTCTCTTACATTACCAATTTAGAAGCTATAGACATTTCCCCTAACTATACTTAAGTACGGACAACTTTCTACCCCATTTGTCACCTTAGAAACACCACCTAATTACACTCAGCACCAACGATTAGGTCAGATAGGAAAAAACATCACTAGGCTAGCCCAAAACAATACGAACAGCTGCGTTGGTTCGTTTATGACTTGCTCTTGCCATTCAGCTTAGATTTAGTGATATTTCCCCTTTAGTGACTTTTAGACTATATACATATATATATACATACACGTCACCTCACTCCTCCCCTACAAGTTTAGTCTGTCAGGGGGATGAGGGACCCTAGACGACCTGCGGAGCGGGGTTGATGTAGTAGGATTAGGTGCAACCTGTATAGGCGGGCGAGTTGAACCATTTTCCGGAGGATCAGTTCTCTCTTCCGGAAAAGACTGGTCCTTCTGCAATTCACGTTCCCATATCTGGTCCTGATGGCGTTTAATAGAACGACCATCTTCTAGTTGGCACTTGAAGGAAACAGGGCCCGTTCTCTCCTGGACAGTTGCAGGAACCCATTTTGGTCCAGCCCCATAGTTGCGAATCATAACTGGATCATTAGGTTGCGCCTCTATAACTCTCCCTCTTTTAGTGTCATGGTACAGCTTCTGTTTTTCCTGATGGCGTAAAACTCGTTGTTGTAACGTTTCGTTTGGACGTAACAAATCGAAAACTGAACGAATTCCCCGGCCAATCATGGGTTTAGAGGGAGACACCCCCGTCGTGGTGTGAGGTGTTATTCGATATTAAACAAAAATTTATCCAACACCACTTGCATTTCCTCCCCACGAGAATGACGCAAGGCCGACTTGAAAGTACGGACCATGTTTTCCGCGAGACCGTTAGTAGACGGGTGGAAAACACTAGACCAGACATGTCTAATGCCATTTAGGTGGACGAAGGAACGAAATTCCTTACTGGTAAAACAAGTACCATTGTCGGAAACCAGGACTATGGGTAAACCCCATCGAGCGAAAACCGAACGGAGTAAGCGAATAGTAACACCCGAAGTCGTGGAAGTGGTTGGAAGAATTTCCACCCACTTAGAGTAGGCGTCCACAATGACTAGGAAATAAGTATTATTTATAGGACCTGCATAGTCAACATGGATCCTATGCCACGGTATAGTAGGCCATTCCCAAGGATGAAGTGGACTTTTCCTTGGGAGATCTCTGTTCTCTAGGCAGCTTTGACAGGAACGAACCAATGATTCGAGTTCTCCATCTAAACCAGGCCACCAGAAATAAGCTCTCGCCAGCTCTTTCATTTTTGTTGCGCCCATGTGTTCAGCGTGAAGTTCCTTCACTAAATTCGACCTGCCTTCATTTGGAATAATCACTCTGTGGCCCCAAAAGAGACAGCCATTTTGAATGGAGAGGCCAGACTGACGCTGATAAAAAGGCTGTAATTCACTCTCAACCTTAGTAGGCCAACCAACTGAGCAGAAATGGATGACCCTAGACAGAATAGGGTCTGATTTTGTCCACTGCTCTATTTGTAATGCTTCACGTTCCACTTGTGCATATCGTCTTTCAGTCTCAGTTAGTGTTCTAGAAGCAAAACAGATAGGCCTATCTACACCATCAATGTGGTGAGATAACACTGCACCAATTCCATAAGAACTGCTGTCTGCTGAAACTACAAGAGGAAGTTTAGGATCATAATGCACTAGGAGAGTGGACTTTAGTAGTACGTCCTTGGAAGCCTCAAATGCTTCCTTTTGAGTTTTCTCCCATCTCCACTGTTCCCCAAATCGTAATAGCTTATTTAGGGGTTCAAGGAAAGTCGATGCATTAGGCAAAAATTTCCTATAAAAGTTTAGGAGACCTAAATAAGCTTGTAACTGTGTGATGTTTTGTGGAGGTGGTGCATTTTTTATTGCTTCTAATTTATCCATCGTTGGATGAATGCCTGAGGCATCTATGCGGAACCCTAAATATGAAACCTCGTTAGTAACCCATGAACACTTTTCTCTCTTTAGCTTAAGTCCGGCGTCCCGGAGTCTTTTTAGAACCGTGGTAAATCTAGTTAGGTGTTCTTTTTTAGACGAACCTGAAATGAGGACATCATCTAGAAAGCAAAGTACCCCTGGAATGTGATCTAGAACTTGGTCCATTGTCCTCTGAAAAATACCCGGAGCCGATGCTATTCCATAGCATAGCCTATTGTACTTATATAGGCCTCGGTGCGTATTTATGATAGTTAATTCTTTAGAGTTTTCATCTAAACTTAGTTGAGCATAGGCTTGGGACATATCGAGTTTTGTGAAATATTTTCCCCCAGCAAGAGAGCTAAATAATTCATCAGGCTTGGGTATAGGATAGCAATCTAGAAGGACGGCTCTATTTGCTGTTAAACGGTAATCCCCACATAACCGCACGGACTTGTCCGGTTTTAGTACAGGAACTACTGGGGCAGCCCACTTAGCGTGTGTGACTGGTTCAATAATTTTATCTTTTAGCAGCCTGTCAATTTCTAAATCTACCTTCTCCCGCAGTGCATGCGCAATTGAACGAGCCTTACAAAATTTCGGAGTTACATTAGGATCTACTTCTATGCAGACCTGATGGCCTTTTAGGATGCCTACTTCAGGCCCAAAAACAGAAGAAAACTCCCTTAACAATGAGTCTATGTCAGATGGATATGAGAGTGTATGCACATCTGCCTGACCCCTTGGCAAGATTTTGTCAATTGGCATTTTCAAAGCATCAATCCAATCACGGCCTAGTAGAGTAGGCCCTTGCTCATCCACCACTAAAAGGGTTAAGGGATGAGACAAAGTTTTCTGGTTGAGTGTAACTGTGACGTATGCTTCTCCACAAATAGGTATTTGTATGTCCCCATACTTCTTCAAGATAGTTTTAGAGGCATGTAGTTTAGGTGCATTTTGGAAAGTTCCGTCAAAAACCTTCCTGGACATGACAGTTCGGGCAACACCTGTATCTAGTTCTAGAGGAACTGTAATTCCATTTAGACCTACCTCTACAATATATGGGCCTGTATTATTCCCACTTTGTTGCTCATAAAATAGGTACTCCACTCCAATGTTCGAAGTATTTCCCCTTTGAGGATTTACACTAGAGATGTTAAAATTAGAATTTTCACCCTTCTTTTTCTTTGAAAAACACACTTTAGCTATGTGGCCTATTTTACTACAGTTTCGGCAAACTGCTTCTTTAAAAAGGCAATCCTTCTTCCAATGGTGTTTTCCACACCCTGTACATGGCTTGGAAGGCTTAGTAGAATTAGTAGACTTAGTCGTATTCGCCTCATACCTTTTATTTGCCTGACTAGTAGGCTCATTAGGTCTGCCAGGCCTAGAAGATTTAAAGCTATTTACGTGTTGGGCTTTACTACTGTGATTTCCAAAAGCTCTAACATCTTTAGCAGCTGCTTCTCTAGCCGTAGCTATTTCTACAGCCTGACTAAAAGTTAGGTCCTGTATGGCTAATAGGGCTCTCTGGGTAGACTCCTCTTTGAGACCCATTACAAACCTATCTCTTAGCATTTCGTCTAATTTGTCCCCAAATTTACACGTACGGCTATGGCTTTTTATTCCTGCAACAAACTCTGCAATGTTTTCATTTCCCGTCTGATGCCTCGAATAAAATTTGAAACGTTCATAGATGAGAACTACTCGGGGTTTGTAGTGATCGGTTAGGGCCTGTACCAATTCATTATAGGTGCAAGCTTCCGGTGCTTTAGGAGAAACTAGGTCCATAACTAAACCAAACGTTTTAGGGCCTATTATAGTTAAAAAGGTAGGTACTTTCTTAGCATCCGGAATGGAATTTGCCTCGAAAAACAACCTCACCCTAGTGGCATAAGCTTCGAAGTCCTCCCCAGAGTCTTCGTAGGGGCTTATATGGCCAATCACCGACATGCTAGAGCAAAACCGAATTAGGCCAAATCACGTGAAGTAGGTTAGATTAGGTTTAAATTTGATCTAGTTACTCCCCAGTTAGGGCTGAATAATGAATTGTATTAGAGTTAGGGCTGAGTAGGAATTAGTTTTAGAGTTAGGGCTGAGTAGGAATTAGTTTTAGAGTTAGGCCGGCGGGACCTACGCTATAGTACGGTAGCTTACCCACACAAACAAACCAAATCGGACGACCCACTAGGCTACATCCAATTTTCCAAACCACCACTTGAACCCAATAAGCCAAATTAAACCAATGAGCCAAATTCAATGAGCTTAATCGAATCCCATGAGCTTAATTGAATCCCATCCTCGTCGCCAAATGTGATAGCGTGGGGTAGACACCCCAGTTAGGTTACTTAGGTTCTAGCAAACAATCAAAAGCACTTACCGGTGCGTTGAATTAGGTATTCGTGGATGTTATTTTATTTATTTGTCGGGTTCAAAATCCCAGCTGAGCCGTGAACGGCCAAATTCTAAAGGGCCAGTTCTACCTGAAGCCCAAGTTAAGCTAAATTAAAACTTACGGATTTGAGATCCTATTAGGTCCTACCTCAGGGTAACCTCAGGGTTGCTGACTCGACGCGGGCCTACTTTAGACCTTTGTTACATGAATTTTAATGTAAACAAAAAGGGTACTATTTATGGTCTTCTTTCTCAACCTTGCAACAACAACGCAACCTGGACTATTGCACGGTGCAACAATCTTGTATCTAAACAACCAAACTGAATTGCAAGAGAGCTCTCTACAGACCACACCCTGTACGTACGACATCCCACAAACGAGTAGAAAAACGCGCAGCGCCCCAAAATGATGCCAACAGTGTGACCAAACAATGATGCCACAAGAGCTCAAAAATGCTAGCTCTAAATTAAGTTAATTTTTCACTAACCTTACAATTATGAGATGGATATATATACACCTTAACTTAATATATACAAGCAATGCTGCATCAATCAGCTTAGTCATCATATCGCCTTGGGACAACAATGGTTCTTCCTCTTCTAGATTTTCTAACACTCCCCACCGAAGAGGCATTGTTGTCATTACCTTCTGCAAGGTTAGCCAAGCCTTCTCCATGAGGCTGTAACTCAAATGTTTCATCTTGACTATCTGTGTTTTTGCTGATTTCTAAAGCATAGAGTTTTTGTATAGGTCTCTTTAACTTTCCTCCTGAAGTCTTTACCAGTGCAGACCTAACTAAATTGTCTTTGCCAACAAACAACTCTTCAATTATGCCAAGCTTCCAGCATTGCCTTGGTCTTTCATCCCCAATCATTACCACTTCTCCCACCTTGATACAATTTGCATTGGAGCCCTTTACCTTGCCTGATGGGTAATAATTGAGTTCTGGCAAGTATTCCATCTGCCACCTCTTCCATAACTGATCTTGTAGCTCTTCAAGGTACCTGAACCGTCTGGTTAACTCTCCTTGAGTGCTCTGGATAGGCTGCAAGTCTTCTGGCACACTGGGGTTTGATGTTAATCGTTTACCACAAAGAAAATGATTTGGTGTCAATGGCTCTGCATCCTGCATACTGTTGTAAACAAAAGTGATAGGCCTACTGTTCACCATTGCTTCTACTTCACATAAAACAGTAGAGAATTCTTCTTTGCTCAAATGAGCATTAGCTAAAAGTTTCTTTAATGGACACTTTACACTTCTCACTAGCCTTTCCCAAAATCCTCCCCACCATGGTGCTCTCTCAACAATAAACTCCCACTGTACCCCTTGGTGTGAAAAGTAGGATTGGAATCCTTCCTCTTTTAGCAAGGACCAAATTTCTTGGAGTTCCTTTGCAGCCTTTTTGAAGGTTTTTGCATTATCCGATATGATTTTATTTGGGAAACCCCTTCTGTTCACAAACCTTTTAAAGGCCAAAAGAAATACATCACTACTTAAGTTGCTTACCAACTCCAAATGGATTGCTCTGGTGGTAGCACAGGTGAAAAGACATATATAACCTTTGTTAGACTCCCCTCGCTCATACACATAGACTGGCCCTGCAAAGTCTACTCCCACTACATCAAATGGGGCAGTATAGACACACCGTTCTCTTGGAAGTGGAGCCACCTTTTCATAATAAGGCTTTGCACTCCAACGCTTGCAAACCACACATTTATGCACGACCTTTTTTACTACTTGTCTAATTTTGGGAATCCAAAACTGTTGTCTGATCTCTATTATCACTTCTCTAACTCCAGCATGTAACAGCTTATGATGAGTATCCAGGATCAAAAGGTCCACAAAGTGCCCCCCAGAAGGTAGCAAAATTGGATGTCTTTTCTCCTCTGGAAGCCCAGAAAACTGTAGTCTACCTCCTACTCTCAATAAATCCTGATCCAAAAACACATCCAAACCCTTGAGCGCAGAATGTGTTGGTAGAACCTGTAATGGATGGCTGGTGAGCAATTCTCTCTCTTCACCAAATTTTTCCTTCTGCATATATACCACCCAGTATTTCCTGGCTTGCTGAATCTCATTACTGTTCAGAATTCCTTCCCTTCTTGTTTCTCCCTTAATGTTGTTGGTAAATCTATATACCCATGCTGTCACTCTTAACAATCTTTTCAGACTGCTAATGTCCTCAAGCCTCAATATGGGGTCCTGCTGCATAACTTGACAACTGTTCACAGCGCATTTTCTCACCTCACTCACCCATGCTTCTTCAGCCTGGCATTCTCCTACAATAGGCTGATTAGAAGGCCAGTTTTCACTTCCAAGTTTTAGCCACTCTGGCCCATTCCACCACAAACTTGACTGTGAAAGATCTTTCACTGAAATTCCTCGTGTTGGTAAATCAGCGGGGTTTTGGTGCCTGGACAATGCTTCCAGCTTGGGATCTGTGTGCGCTTGAATTTCCTCCACCCTATTGGCAACAAATGGTTTCCATTTCCTTGCCTGACTTCTTAACCAGTGCCAAACTATAGTGGAGTCTGTCCAATAATAGCTTGGAATTTCATAGAGGGCCAAAGACTTTGCACTGTAATTGCAAGCCGACTAGCAATAACGGCACCCATCAATTCCAACCTTGGAACAGAAAGCCTTTTCAAAGGTGCTACTCTACTCTTTGCAGCAACCAACCTGCAACTTACTTCCTCTTGCAATGCGCCTCTTATATAAATACAAGTTGCATAGGCTTCCTCACTTGCATCACAAAAGATGTGCAGCTCCAAATTGTCTGGACTATTGTTCAACTCTCCAAAGTACCATCTTGGGATTTCAATGTCTCCAAGATGTGCCAATTCTTTGAACCAATATTTCCACCTTACCACCATATGATCAGGTAACTCTTGGTCCCAACCAAGTCCAATTTCCCAGAGGCTCTGAAACCAAATTTTTGACTTTATCACAAATGGAGCCAGGAATCCAAGAGGATCAAAGACCTTTGAAGCCAAACTAAGAGCTGTACGTTTTGTCCACCTTGTCTCATTCTCAGCCAGCTCTACTAAAGATTTCCCATTGAAGGTAAACAAATCATCATCTTGCTGCCAAACAATGCCTAGCACCTTTGCGTCTATTGCCCACAACTCCTTAATACCAGAATCCTCAATACTTTCTGCTGCATCAGGTACTACACAGGAATGACTCATAAACTCTTGTAATTGCGAATGATTGGTCTGCCATTTTCTAAGCTCCATGCCAGCCTCCCTCATTATAGCTCTAGCCTCCATGAATATCTGTTTAGCCATTTCTGTATTATCCACGGAACACAGCAAATCATCAACATAAAAATTTTCCTTATGTGTTCAATAGTGTTAGGATAGACTTCAGAATATTTTAAAATGGTACTGCATAGTAGCTGCCAACAGAAATGGACTAGAGCTGAGGCCAAACAACACTGACTTCATTCTATATGCTTGAACCTTAGGTTCATTTTCCAACAAGTCTTTCGTATCCACCCACAGATACCTTACTGCATCTCTGTCCTCTGGTTTTAACTTTATCCGCAAAAAGGCTTGCTTCACATCTGCAGTCAAT
Source organism: Bathynomus jamesi (assembly GCA_023014485.1). Taxonomy (NCBI): domain Eukaryota; kingdom Metazoa; phylum Arthropoda; class Malacostraca; order Isopoda; family Cirolanidae; genus Bathynomus; species Bathynomus jamesi. The sequence goes on along the minus strand of JAJOZX010001922.1, from coordinate 555,488 downwards.
GCTACTCTACCAAACCTGAATCTCAGTAACAAGGAAAATAAATCTGCATTTAAATTTGGCCCAGCATCCAAACAGTCATTCAAGGAACACCACCTTTGTCCTTGGCTGAGCCATCAAAAACTACCCTCAGTTTGGTGGTAGTTTTGTCTCGCCGTACCACTGCATGGTGGTGGCAGATAATGTGCCTCCTGGCTCCCAGCTCACCTTGCACCCTTTCAGCATAGCCCTCCCTTACAATAACTTAGGATGGGCCTCATCGTATTCAATTAACAACTCCTCATTTTCTTAGCCTGTACAATGAAGTCTCCAACCTCCGATTAGCTAGCTGAAGGTTTGAACCGGGTTTGCAAGAATCCTTCCATGGGGCCAACTTCATAGCAACCATCTCTAAACCAATCCCTTTTTCAAATTGCTCTAAAACATCATTGTTCACTGTACTAGCCTGGTTGTCCTTTATGCCAATAGATTCAGTTCCCAAAACGCTTTCAAATGCTTTCCAGACCATGGCTGTTCTCCTCAATCTTACAAAAAGAGCCTTAACTTCCATTTCATTGCATAACTAACCATGTAGCATCCAGCCTAGCTTACTTTCAATAGCTACCGGGCCTTGAGATGTACGGACAATATTACCAGTGATGAAGTCCCAATAATAGTCAGCTCCAATCAAAAGACTAATATCTTCTGTTCCCTCAAACTTATTATTGCCCAAATTAATTCCTTTAACTTGCAATTCTTGGACACATGCCATATCTAAACAAGTAGTGATGGAGCACAAAGTTCCTCAATCTCTACAGCTGGACCTTGATAGTGGGACTTTCGGGTAACAACCTTTAACCAGAACTTCTACTTCTTAAATTTGGTTCGGTTTTGAACGGAACCCCCAAACCCAGAAATTCTTAAATTTTCCCTCTTAGTTCTTAAACTTCATTTTCTAGAAATTCTGGTCTTAATAAAACTACACTGGCTACCCACTATCAAACAACACTCTTACAGTAGCTTCTCCCTCATTCCTATTAATAAGGCTGCAGTTGTTTGCAATAATCCCCCTTTACTTTACTCCCTTGCCAAGCAGTGGCATGTGCCACTGATTCTCTACTTCTGGGGATAGGCTACTAAAGTGTTTTCACACAATAATGGCTGATGCCTACCATGACATTTTTTGCACAAAATTTTAAACTTACAAAACCTTGCTCTATGACCTTTCAAAACATTAAAACATGCTGTGGACTTAGTTACCCTGTCCTTTCTCTCCTCAAAGGGTAAGGCCCAGCCACCTCACATTTATATGACTTGTGGTTGCCTTCGCAAAATATGCATTCCTTGATTCCCTTTAATTTATTCTCAGAGGAGGCATGTAGAGCTGACACTGTACCGGGCTATTCCTTTTGTGGAAACTTTGGTGCTGTGCCTGCCTTGTCCCCCTTGTTTACCATCCCACTGTGCAAACTCAACTCCCTCTCGTCTTGCTAATTCTGTGCCTAAAAGACTTAACATCTGCTGAAGGGGGATGTACACATGTTCTGCAGATGTCCCTACTTAATTCAAGCAAATTGAGCTAGGCATTTAGACTCCAGTGAAGGAACCAAACTATTATACCATACTTTTCCATTCCTACACCCAAGTTGTCCAGGACCTAGTTCTAATTTCAAATTCATCATATAACTGCCGTAACTCCTTGACACTATTAGGATATTACAACAGGAGGTATAGCTAAAAGTGCACGGAGGTGGCTTTTTAATTAAGATCTCTGGCTTACCAAACCGTTTCTTTAATATATCCAAGCCACATTATAATTAGCCTCTGTTAATGCTAATCCTGCTATAGTCTTGCTGCCTCCCCTTCCAAGAGGGACCGCAAATAATTAACTTCTCCACGGCACTTAACACTTGACTAGAATGAACTGCTGATTGAAAACTGTCTGCCCATCCTTGCCATTCCTGAATACTCCCAGAAAATGTTTTGAGTACAAGCCTCGGTAATTGAACTACATCTGTTAACCTTAACTTCACAAACATCATTTGTTGAGTGTGTGTTTCATTATCAGACCTGGTCTCTAACTGTACTGAGCTACTGAACTCTTTTGCTCGGAGGCCTACGTTAATTATATCATCATAATCTCTTCAAAGTAAATTATGTTATTTTTCATTTCATCCTCTTCTATAAGAGCCTCAATTTTAACATTTACCTCACTTAGAGCAACCTTTTTAGTTTCTAATATGGAAAGCTGCGCAGTCACTAAGCGTAAATCCTCTTGCTGTATGGCAGAATCTATAGTGGCAATGACCTTTGTAATTAGACCTTTGTAGGCTTCTTCTCCTTTTTATAAATTTGTTCAATTCAGATGCACTCATTTTCAATGCAAAAACAATTGGAGTCACTCAAACACATGGGCTCAATGCAATAAGCTGAATTGGCAGAAATACTTAACCGAACTGATCAAACGTAAATTTTACTTTCAAATAAACTGAATTGCTAGGTGGGGTACTAACCAACACCAGTATGGAATACCAATTTTTCCACCCAAGTAACTGGCGCACTGGTCTGCAACCTTCGCCTACGAATAATAAACCAAATTAACCAAACTGGTAAATGTAGGCCAAAAACAACGACAGACAAGTGGCCAAGTTTCGCAATTGGGCAACCAAACTTTCTACCCTGGGACCTTAATTCAATAATAACCCAAAATTAACCAAACCGGTAAAATGTAGGCCAAAACAACGACAGACGACTGGCCAAGTTTCGCAATTGGGCAACCAAACTTTCTACCCTGGGACCTTAATTCAATAATAACCAAAAATTAACCAAACCGGTAAAATGTAGGCCAAAACAACGACAGACGACTGGCCAAGTTTCGCAATTGGGCGACCAAACTTTTTACCCTGGGACCTTAATTCAATAATAACCCAAAATTAACCAAACCGGTAAAATGTAGGCCAAAACAACGACAGACGACTGGCCAAGTTTCGCAATTGGGCAACCAAACTTTCTACCCTGGGACCTTAATTCAATAATAACCCAAAATTAACCAAACCGGTAAAATGTAGGCCAAAACAACGCAGACGACTGGCCAAGTTTCGCAATTGGGCGACCAAACTTTTTACCCTGGGACCTTAACTCAATAATACTCAACCCGTCTAGGCCTAACTTGGGCTACAATTTGCACAATCAGAACTTTGCCGAAAAATAGTCACTGACCTAGTCTTGGGGTAGAATCCGGTTCTGAAGGACCATGTTATTTTATTTATTTGTCGGGTTCAAAATCCCAGCTGAGCCGTGAACGGCCAAATTCTAAAGGGCCAGTTCTACCTGAAGCCCAAGTTAAGCTAAATTAAAACTTACGGATTTGAGATCCTATTAGGTCCTACCTCAGGGTAACCTCAGGGTTGCTGACTCGACGCGGGCCTACTTTAGACCTTTGTTACATGAATTTTAATGTAAACAAAAAGGGTACTATTTATGGTCTTCTTTCTCAACCTTGCAACAACAACGCAACCTGGACTATTGCACGGTGCAACAATCTTGTATCTAAACAACCAAACTGAATTGCAAGAGAGCTCTCTACAAGACCACACCCTGTACGTACGACATCCCACAAACGAGTAGAAAAGACGCGCAGCGCCCCAAATGATGCCAACAGTGTGACCAAACAATGATGCCACAAGAGCTCAAAAATGCTAGCTCTAAATTAAGTTAATTTTTCACTAACCTTACAATTATGAGATGGATATATATACACCTTAACTTAATATATACAAGCAATGCTGCATCAATCAGCTTAGTCATCATATCGCCTTGGGACAACAATGGTTCTTCCTCTTCTAGATTTTCTAACACTCCCCACCGAAGAGGCATTGTTGTCATTACCTTCTGCAAGGTTAGCCAAGCCTTCTCCATGAGGCTGTAACTCAAATGTTTCATCTTGACTATTTGTGTTTTTGCTGATTTCTAAAGCATAGAGTTTTTGTATAGGTCTCTTTAACTTTCCTCCTGAAGTCTTTACCAGTGCCGACCTAACTAAATTGTCTTTGCCAACAAACAACTCTTCAATTATGCCAAGCTTCCAGCATTGTCTTGGTCTTTCATCCCCAATCATTACCACTTCTCCCACCTTGATACAATTTGCATTGGAGCCCTTTACCTTGCCTGATGGGTAATAATTGAGTTCTGGCAGGTATTCCATCTGCCACCTCTTCCATAACTGATCTTGTAGCTCTTCAAGGTACCTGAACCGTCTGGTTAACTCTCCTTGAGTGCTCTGGATAGGCTGCAAGTCTTCTGGCACACTGGGTTTTGATGTTAATCGTTTACCACAAAGAAAATGATTTGGTGTCAATGGCTCTGCATCCTGCATACTGTTGTAAACAAAAGTGATAGGCCTACTGTTCACCATTGCTTCTACTTCACATAAAACAGTAGAGAATTCTTCTTTGCTCAAATGAGCATTAGCTAAAAGTTTCTTTAATGGACACTTTACACTTCTCACTAGCCTTTCCCAAAATCCACCCCACCATGGTGCTCTCTCAACAATAAACTCCCACTGTACCCCTTGGTGTGAAAAGTAGGATTGGAATCCTTCCTCTTTTAGCAAGGACCAAACTTCTTGGAGTTCCTTTGCAGCCTTTTTGAAGGTTTTTGCATTATCCAATATGATTTTATTTGGGAAACCCCTTCTGTTCACAAACCTTTTAAAGGCCAAAAGAAATACATCACTACATGTGAAAAGACATATATAACCTTTGTTAGACTCCCCTTGCTCATACACATAGACTGGCCCTGCAAAGTCTACTCCCACTACATCAAATGGGGCAGTATAGACACACCGTTCTCTTGGAAGTGGAGCCACCTTTTCATAATAAGGCTTTGCACTCCAACGCTTGCAAACCACACATTTATGCACGACCTTTTTTACTACTTGTCTAATTTTGGGAATCCAAAACTGTTGTCTGGTCTCTATTATCACTTCTCTAACTCCAGCATGTAACAGCTTATGATGAGTATCCAGGATCAAAAGGTCCACGAAGTGCCCCCCAGAACGTAGCAAAATTGGATGTCTTTTCTCCTCTGGAAGCCCAGAAAACTGTAGTCTACCTCCTACTCTCAATAAATCCTGATCCAAAAACACATCCAAACCCTTGAGAGCAGAATGTGTTGGTAGAACCTGTAATGGATGGCTGGTGAGCAATTCTCTCTCTTCACCAAATTTTTCCTTCTGCATATATACCACCCAGTATTTCCTGGCTTGCTGAATCTCATTACTGTTCAGAATTCCTTCCCTTCTTGTTTCTCCCTTAATGTTGTTGGTAAATCTATATACCCATGCTGTCACTCTTAACAATCTTTTCAGACTGGTAATGTCCTCAAGCCTCAATATGGGGTCCTGCTGCATAACTTGACAACTGTTCACAGCGCATTTTCTCACCTCACTCACCCATGCTTCTTCAGCCTGGCATTCTCCTACAATAGGCTGATTAGAAGGCCAGTTTTCACTTCCAAGTTTTAGCCACTCTGGCCCATTCCACCACAAACTTGACTGTGAAAGATCTTTCACTGAAATTCCTCGTGTTGGTAAATCAGCGGGGTTTTGGCTGCCTGGACAATGCTTCCATTGCTTGGGATCTGTGTGCGCTTGAATTTCCTCCACCCTATTGGCAACAAATGGTTTCCATTTCCTTGCCTGACTTCTTAACAAGTGCCAAACTATAGTGGAGTCTGTCCAATAATAGCTTGGAATTTCATAGAGGGCCAAAGACTTTCGCACTGTAATTGCAAGCCGACTAGCAATAACGGCACCCATCAATTCCAACCTTGGAACAGAAAGCCTTTTCAAAGGTGCTACTCTACTCTTTGCAGCAACCAACCTGCAACTTACTTCCTCTTGCAATGCGCCTCTTATATAAATACAAGTTGCATAGGCTTCCTCACTTGCATCACAAAAGATGTGCAGCTCCAAATTGTCTGGACTATTGTTCAACTTTCCAAAGTACCATCTTGGGATTTCAATGTCTCCAAGATGTGCCAATTCTTTGAACCAATATTTCCACTGTGAAAAATGCTCTGTATGAATTGGTCCACAATTAACCCACCCCTTATTTCTCCAGTCTAACTATAGAGTAGATCAAGTCTAGCCTAGAGGGGTCAGCCTAGAGATTACGGAAATGGTCCAGAGCGGGCAGATAAATTGAGGTCCACAGTAGGATTCCTCACCAAACTAGGTTAGGGCAATCTACCTTTACCTTTGTTAAGCTATGAGTTGATGCTGGGTCTTAGGCCACAATGTAGGCCTAAGTTGTCTGACCCAGCTTAATTTAATGAGTCTTCTAAGTTAGAAGTTAGAAGATCCAACTGGGCTAAAAACACAATTAGTCACTTACTGCTAGTTATTAGAGAGTCTCTTTTCTCCTTCCTGTATAATTGTCGAGAGCGTACTTGCTGGTGGGGATCTTTCTTCGGTGTCTGTTCTCGTCCCTTCTCCAGTTCCGTCCTCTCGCCCCGTCCTTCGTTTTCGTTCTCCTCTGTTCTCCTTTTTTCCACCAGCGTGGTCTTGGTTTTTTCTCCGGTTGGTTGATCGGTAATGTATATCTATTACCGAGCACGCTCTTGTCACACAGTATATAAATACTAGTGTGGAGAATAACTCTGGTGAGCAACCAATTGGTTTCATCCACCCAGTTATTGACATAAAAGGAATTTAATAATTGTTAGATTAACTACCTACCTACTCAGTGAACCATTTTCGTTACCTCCCAACTACCCACTCATCAGTTTTCCATATACTGGGGACCCCGGGAGATAAAAATTTTGGTGTCATTGTCACCAATTTTTATGTCTGAGTGTAGACTAGCTAACTATTTGACTGTAAAGCCTGTTAATCTGATTAACAGTGTCTATCCTCACTTTCTCATGGAGAAGGTGTAGCATTTAATTAGAAGAGAAAATATACATCCATAGGATGAAACTGTCTATGGTCTTTATCATAAGAAAAGAAAAAGTGAAAGTTAGAAGATAAAATTACAATTCCCCAGCATCTATTTTTTGTTGTAAAAATAGTCGCGCCTTTAATGCTGTTTGTCGCTGAGGTCTTGTGTCTGTCAATGTTGTAGTAGGATGCGTTACCACTACTACTGTCAAAGGAATAGTTACTGGAAGTTCAGTGTCTCCAGTTGTTACTGTCAGTGGAGAAGGTTCTCCAAAGTCCATTGCTTTGGGTCCAGACTCTAAAGGGTACAAAAGAGAAATGTCTCTTGTTGTGTCACCCGTTGAAGTCCTTAATTTGACCACTCTTGTTACCCCGTCTGCCCCTGGTCTGAGTTCTGAAACTCTAGCCAGAGGCCAGTATTGTCTTGGAGTACTGTCATGAGTGAGAACAAGGTCCCCTACCTTAATTGTGTCAGACCAATCCTTCTTAGTCATTTGTTTATGTCTCTCCCTTAGACCCATCAAGTACTCAGTTTCCACTGTTTAATAAAATGAGCTTTAACTCTAGTTAAGTGTTGTAACTTAGTCTGGAGTTCATCGTGTCGTTGAGTCCAGTTTGGGTCTTCTGAAGAGTCTATATTGTCCGGCGGAGACTAACTTGTTCTCGCCGAATCAAATGATTTGGAGTTAATGGTTCCGGGTCATTAATGTTGTCACTCACATAAGTGAGTGGTCTATTGTTAATGATGTTCTCAATCTCAGCCAGGAGAGTGAGCAACTCAACAAGTGTATCTGTTTTTTACCAATTGCTTTCTTCAAGCAATTCTTTACTGTGTGTATATTCCTCCCAGATAGAACCATACAAGGAGAGGCAACCGGAATATACTTCCACTTTATGTTTGAATTTTTATATATATATTGTGTGAGTTCATCGCTTAACAAGTCGTGGATGACTTGTTCACCAGCCTTGAAATATGTAGCATTGTCAGTCCAAACTGTCTTGGGTACAATGTCGTGCACAGAATCTCTTAAAGACAGCAACAAAAGATTCTGCTGTAAGGTCCTCCACAACATCCATATGGAAAAACTATACGCACTCACAACATGGTATGTCATGGTAGGCATCAGCCATTATTGTGTGAAAACACTCTTAGTAGGCCTACCCAGAAGTAGAGACATCAGTGGCACATGCACTGCTATGCAAGGGAGTAAAAGTAAAGGGGATTATTGCAAACAACTGCAGCCTTATTATTGGGAATGAGGAGAAGCATGGCCGGATTAACCATTAAGCAAAATAAGCCCGTGCTTAGGGCATCAAGGGAAGGGGGGCACCACAGAAATTTTCCATTGTCGGATTTACCATGGATTTATTATACTATTATAATCGCGGCTTATAGCCTATAAGCTGTTGAAAACTGAATTATATATATTCATATATAGTATTTATTTTTTTTCATTGTTTGAATTTGTAGTGAACAACAACCCTTTTGAGAGAATAAATATATTTCGTTGTAATCACACACTTTACGCTTTGCGTTATTATTTTGTTTATATCAAATCTTTGAGCGCCATATTAAAAATACATATAGATTAAATATTTTCGTGTGCTATAGGAAGTTATTCTGAACGTGTGATTTGTGCATATAATATTAAATATATATTTTACATAATCATTTGGTATTGTTTTACAGAAAGATTTAGGTTTATAGAATTGTAATATAAATTAATATTAAAATAAAAGAAACTATAAACTCTCTATATTGCTGTTGTATCAAGTGATGTTTATCACGGCCATTATAATAATAAGATATACTGACCTAAGTTAATTAGCGTTGAAGAAGTTTATCTGTTGCTCTCTCTTCTTCTCTAGGGTAAGTCTATGAAGTGTACTTTATTTGTATATATAACAATATTTTATCATACACGTATCTTTATTTTATAATTTATTTATCTATTGTCATAACAGTATAAAAGAATTTAGATTGTAATAACCAGAGTGAATAATTTGTAATGTATATATAACATCAAACGTAGTTAGGACAATTTAGGCCCTAAGCAAATGTTCATATTTCCTATAATTAAATATTGTGTTTTAAATAAATAAATAAATGTAAATATAAAATGTGGCTCGTTAATAGTGAAATGTTAATATTGATATTTTTATAGATTGCGTATTATTAATTCTAATGTTAAGTATTTTTATTTTATAGGTTTCGGTTCCTTCTTTCGGTTCCTTCTTTTGGTTCCTTCTTTCGATTTGATTTGTATTCAACATTTCGAGTTGATATTTCGGTTGAGTTATATTTAATTGCCACTTATATTTAAATTGCCACTTTGGTTGTGTACGGTTCCCATTTTGTCTTTCTGAGAATAAAAGAACAAAGCCAAGATTGTGATATGTGTAACTGTGTTGATTGCCACATAATATACAAATAAAATATTCTTTTTATTTCTGTATTTTACAGACCCCAAGAACCAAGATGAAACGTGTTCAGTTAAGTGGTGCACAAAAGCGAAAACTATCAAAAGAGAAACAAGAGAAGACTTTGGATTTAGAGTCCAAGACTGCAAAGCTGACTGATTTCTTCACACAAGTTCCACGACCACAACGTCAACATGATATACCGATTCTGAATCAAAACCAATCTCCGTCATCAGAAGTGGACACAAATACCACTTTGATCACTTCAAAATCAAAATATGATGACGTTGGAATCACCGAGGTGTCACAAGCAGGTTCATCTACCACATGTCTCACTACTGATCTCACTTTGCCTGTAAATTCTCTTGATACCTCTACTGCAAATGTTGATTCAAGTTGCTTTACAAGACATTCTGGGGTTGAAATAATTGCTGAAAATGAAAGTTTAGTGGACCATGGTGATGGTGGTGAAATGAATCAGTCTGCAGAAGATGAAGTAAATATAGCAAAAGATCCAGGGTTGTGGCTTGATTTCTCTGCTGATGATGTGGCTTATTGGATTGCTTGTGGACCCAGTGACTGTCAACACCACAATGGGCCATTTGACAAGTCTTACCGGCATTTCAGTAGTGGCAAACCAGCAAGATACTGTTCACAAAAACTTTTCGTTGGGACAAAAGCCAATGGTGAGAAATACAAGAGAGAGTGGTTATTGTATTCACCATCAACAGGATCAGTTTACTGTTATGTTTGTAAACTGTTTGCTCCTAAAAATGTCTCACATTTTGTTATAAGAGAAGGGTTCAGTGACTGGCGAAATACTATTGTAATTGATCATCATGAAAAAAGCACTACTCACCGAGACTCTATGCTAACATACTTAACTCGCAGACAAGGTGCGGGGTTGGGACAACAGTTGGAAAAACAAATTCAGGAAGAGTGTGATTACTGGGAACATGTCTTGAGGCGTGTCATAGCTGTTATTTGTACGTTAGCTGAACGTGGCTTGTCTTTTCGAGGAACAGAAGAAAGATTTGGATCATTGCAGAATGGGAATTTTTTAGGGCTGCTTGAGCTCATAAGCCGGTTTGATCCATTTTTAGCAGGTCACATTTTGAAATATGGAAATTCTGGCAAAGGAAATCCTTCTTACCTGTCCAAAACCACCTGTGAGGAACTCATTCAACTAATGGCTCAAAAGGTCCACGCACTCATTGTTGACGAAGTAAAATCTTCTGGTTATTTTAGTTTGTCAGTTGATTCAACACCAGATCTATCACATATCGATCAGTTAAGTGTTGTACTTAGGTACTTAAAAGATGGACAGCCTATTGAACGCTTTTTAACCTTTCTGAAAATGAAAAGCCATACTGGTGAGGAAATGGCAAATCAGGTGTTGCAGTACTTACGTGAAGTTTGTAAGCTAAACTTTTCAAAATGTAGGGGTCAATCTTACGACAACGCTGCCAACATGTCTGGGCGTTATAAGGGGATGCAGCAAAAAATTTTAGAAACAAACAAGTTTGCTATATATGTGCCCTGTGCAGCCCATTCACTAAATCTGGTAGGCCGAAGTGCTGTTGACTGCTGTCAAGAGGCGGTTAATTTCTTCTCTACAGTGCAGTTGCTCTATACCTTTTTTTTAGCCTCAACCAGCAGGTGGGAAATTCTTAAAGGTTGTATTGGAAATGAAAGTGTCTTAAAATCCCTCTCTGATACCAGATGGGAGGCACATGCTATGGCAACAGCAGCAATTTTGAAATCTTTCCTTAAAATTTTAGAAGCGTTAGAATGTATAGCTGAAGACCAGTCACAAAAGGGAGACACTAGAAGAGAAGCAAATAATATTGCAAATAAGATGCAAGAGCTAGAATTCGTTTTTATGTTGAATTTTTGGGATGAGATTTTGCAAAATTTTCATAGAGTAAGCAAAGTTCTACAGAATAAGGATGTGAACTTAAAAACATGTGCAGATCTGTATGGATCATTAGCTGACCAACTGTGCACTTCACGAGATGAATTTGAAAGATATGAAGCAGCTACAAAGGAAATGCTACCAGATGTTGATTACAAGGCAGCTCAAACTCGCAAACGTATCAGAAAGAAGGTACCCAATGACGGAGATGCACCAGAAGTATATCTGAATGCCAGAGATAAATTTCTTATCACCACCTTTTACACAATTGTTGACAAACTTGAAACTGAGATGAGAAGAAGAGGAGAGATATACAAAGAGCAGAGAGATTTTCTTTTCTAAGTGATGTGCCACATAATGTCACCACTTCATCATCTACTGAAATTGAAAGGTATTCTCAGGGTTGTAAAAAGATGATTGATGCTTACCCAGAGGACTTGAACACTAATTTCTCTGCTGAGCTTCAGCAGTTTCACTCATATGTGTGCCATAAGTTCAGTGCAAAAAAAAATGTAAAAACAAGATTCAGTCATGCTGAACTTTATAAAATAATTGTAGAAGACAATATTGAGTGTGCCTTCCCAAATGTAGAAATTGCCTTTCGTATATTTTTAACATTAATGGTCACAAATTGCTCAGCTGAGCGTTCATTTTCTCAGTTGAAGTATATTAAAAATACCAACAGAACAACTATGCAACAAGGCAGGCTGGATGCCTTATCTCTACTAAGTATAGAAGCAGATGTGTTACGTAAGATTAGTTTTGAGGATCTGATCAAAGACTTTGCAATTAAAAAAAGTAGGAGAAAACTTTTCAAATATAAATGAAGTGGAAGTATACAAAAATAAACATTATTTTCCATCTTACTGTAAGTTTTGTTTCATTTCAAAAAATAAAATTTTATTTTATGGTTTATTTTTGTTTATATTTTGAATTACATATATATGGGGCACCAAAATCTTTTAAGTGCTTAGGGCCTCTAAAGGTCTTAATCCGGCCCTGCCTATAATGAATTGGTACAGGCCCTAACCGATCACTACAAACCCCGAGTAGTTCTCATCTATGAACGTTTCAAATTTTATTCGAGGCATCAGACGGGAAATGAAAGCATTGCAGAGTTTGTTGCAGGAATAAAAAGCCATAGCCGTACGTGTAAATTTGGGGACAAATTAGACGAAATGCTAAGAGATAGGTTTGTAATGGGTCTCAAAGAGGAGTCTACCCAGAGAGCCCTATTAGCCATACAGGACCTAACTTTTAGTCAGGCTGTAGAAATAGCTACGGCTAGAGAAGCAGCTGCTAAAGATGTTAGAGCTTTTGGAAATCACAGTAGTAAAACCCAACACGTAAATAGCTTTAAATCTTCTAGGCCTGGCAGACCTAATGAGCCTACTAGACAGGCAAATAAAAGGTATGAGGCGAATACGACTAAGTCTACTAATTCTACTAAGCCTTCCAAGCCATGTACAGGGTGTGGAAAACACCATTGGAAGAAGGATTGCCTTTTAAAGAAGCAGTTTGCCGAAACTGTAGTAAAATAGGCCACATAGCTAAAGTGTGTTTTTCAAAGAAAAAGAAGGGTGAAAATTCTAATTTTAACATCTCTAGTGTAAATCCTCAAAGGGGAAATACTTCGAACATTGGAGTGGAGTACCTATTTTATGAGCAACAAAGTGGGAATAATACAGGCCCATATATTGTAGAGGTAGGTCTAAATGGAATTACAGTTCCTCTAGAACTAGATACAGGTGTTGCCCGAACTGTCATGTCCAGGAGGTTTTTGACGGAACTTTCCAAAATGCACCTAAACTACATGCCTCTAAAACTATCTTGAAGAAGTATGGGGACATACAAATACCTATTTGTGGAGAAGCATACGTCACAGTTACACTCAACCAGAAAACTTTGTCTCATCCCTTAACCCTTTTAGTGGTGGATGAGCAAGGGCCTACTCTACTAGGCCGTGATTGGATTGATGCTTTGAAAATGCCAATTGACAAATCTTGCCAAGGGTCAGGCAGATGTGCATACACTCTCATATCCATCTGACATAGACTCATTGTTAAGGGAGTTTTCTTCTGTTTTTGGGCCTGAAGTAGGCATCCTAAAAGGCCATCAGGTCTGCATAGAAGTAGATCCTAATGTAACTCCGAAATTTTGTAAGGCTCGTTCAATTGCGCATGCACTGCGGGAGAAGGTAGATTTAGAAATTGACAGGCTGCTAAAAGATAAAATTATTGAACCAGTCACACACGCTAAGTGGGCTGCCCCAGTAGTTCCTGTACTAAAACCGGACAAGTCCGTGCGGTTATGTGGGGATTACCGTTTAACAGCAAATAGAGCCGTCCTTCTAGATTGCTATCCTATACCCAAGCCTGATGAATTATTTAGCTCTCTTGCTGGGGGAAAATATTTCACAAAACTCGATATGTCCCAAGCCTATGCTCAACTAAGTTTAGATGAAAACTCTAAAGAATTAACTATCATAAATACGCACCGAGGCCTATATAAGTACAATAGGCTATGCTATGGAATAGCATCGGCTCCGGGTATTTTTCAGAGGACAATGGACCAAGTTCTAGATCACATTCCAGGGATACTTTGCTTTCTAGATGATGTCCTCATTTCAGGTTCGTCTAAAAAAGAACACCTAACTAGATTAACCACGGTTCTAAAAAGACTCCGGGACGCCAGACTTAAGCTAAAGAGAGAAAAGTGTTCATGGGTTACTAACGAGGTTTCATATTTAGGGTTCCGCATAGATGCCTCAGGCATTCATCCAACGATGGATAAATAGCAATAAAAAATGCACCACCTCCACAAAACATCACACAGTTACAAGCTTATTTAGGTCTCCTAAACTTTATAGGAAATTTTTGCCTAATGCATCGACTTTCCTTGAACCCCTAAATAAGCTATTACGATCTGGGGAACAGTGGAGATGGGAGAAAACTCAAAAGGAAGCATTTGAGGCTTCCAAGGACGTACTACTAAAGTCCACTCTCCTAGTGCATTATGATCCTAAACTTCCTCTTGTAGTTTCAGCAGACAGCAGTTCTTATGGAATTGGTGCAGTGTTATCTCACCACATTGATGGTGTAGATAGGCCTATCTGTTTTGCTTCTAGAACACTAACTGAGACTGAAAGACGATATGCACAAGTGGAACGTGAAGCATTAGCCTTAGTATTTGCAGTAAAAAAAATTCATTTCTATCTATGGGGTCATGAATTTAAACTAATTACTGACCATAAGCCTCTTTTAGGTTTATTTTCACCTAATAAAAATATTCCAGTTATGGCCTCAGGTAGGATTCAACGATGGGCACTGATTCTACAAGCCTATAAATTTGACTTAGTACATCGGTCAGGTAAACTTCTAGGTACGGCTGATGCGCTAAGTAGGTTGCCCTTAGAAAATCCAAATGACTGTGTACCTAAACCTACAGAATGGGTTCACTTGGTGGAGTTTTTGGAATCCACTCCAGTATCTGCGGTACAAATAGAGCAGTGGACAAAATCAGACCCTATTCTGTCTAGGGTCATCCATTTCTGCTCAGTTGGTTGGCCTACTAAGGTTGAGAGTGAATTACAGCCTTTTTATCAGCGTCAGTCTGGCCTCTCCATTCAAAATGGCTGTCTCTTATGGGGCCACAGAGTGATTATTCCAAATGAAGGCAGGTCGAATTTAGTGAAGGAACTTCACGCTGAACACATGGGCGCAACAAAAATGAAAGAGCTGGCGAGAGCTTATTTCTGGTGGCCTGGTTTAGATGGAGAACTCGAATCATTGGTTCGTTCCTGTCAAAGCTGCCTAGAGAACAGAGATCTCCCAAGGAAAAGTCCACTTCATCCTTGGGAATGGCCTACTATACCGTGGCATAGGATCCATGTTGACTATGCAGGTCCTATAAATAATACTTATTTCCTAGTCATTGTGGACGCCTACTCTAAGTGGGTGGAAATTCTTCCAACCACTTCCACGACTTCGGGTGTTACTATTCGCTTACTCCGTTCGGTTTTCGCTCGATGGGGTTTACCCATAGTCCTGGTTTCCGACAATGGTACTTGTTTTACCAGTAAGGAATTTCGTTCCTTCGTCCACCTAAATGGCATTAGACATGTCTGGTCTAGTGTTTTCCACCCGTCTACTAACGGTCTCGCGGAAAACATGGTCCGTACTTTCAAGTCGGCCTTGCGTCATTCTCGTGGGGAGGAAATGCAAGTGGTGTTGGATAAATTTTTGTTTAAATATCGAATAACACCTCACACCACGACGGGGGTGTCTCCCTCTAAACCCATGATTGGCCGGGGAATTCGTTCAGTTTTCGATTTGTTACGTCCAAACGAAACGTTACAACAACGAGTTTTACGCCATCAGGAAAAACAGAAGCTGTACCATGACACTAAAAGAGGGAGAGTTATAGAGGCGCAACCTAATGATCCAGTTATGATTCGCAACTATGGGGCTGGACCAAAATGGGTTCCTGCAACTGTCCAGGAGAGAACGGGCCCTGTTTCCTTCAAGTGCCAACTAGAAGATGGTCGTTCTATTAAACGCCATCAGGACCAGATATGGGAACGTGAATTGCAGAAGGACCAGTCTTTTCCGGAAGAGAGAACTGATCCTCCGGAAAATGGTTCAACTCGCCCGCCTATACAGGTTGCACCTAATCCTACTACATCAACCCCGCTCCGCAGGTCGTCTAGGGTCCCTCATCCCCCTGACAGACTAAACTTGTAGGGGAGTGAGGTGACGTGTATGTATATATATATGTATATAGTCTAAAAGTCACTAAAGGGGAAATATCACTAAATCTAAGCTGAATGGCAAGAGCAAGTCATAAACGAACCAACGCAGCTGTTCGTATTGTTTTGGGCTAGCCTAGTGATGTTTTTTCCTATCTGACCTAATCGTTGGTGCTGAGTGTAATTAGGTGGTGTTTCTAAGGTGACAAATGGGGTAGAAAGTTGTCCGTACTTAAGTATAGTTAGGGGAAATGTCTATAGCTTCTAAATTGGTAATGTAAGAGAGAGTTAGGTAGGCTGTTTGTGGGACACAGGAATCTAAATGGTAGGCTTCCACGAATACCTAATTCAACGCACCAGTAAGTGCTTTTGATTGTTTGCTAGAACCTAAGTAACCTAACTGGGGTGTCTACCCCACGCTATCACAATAGTTAACAATAATTACGCCAAATTATGTTAAATAGTATTACGTAGAACCTGGTTGGTTATCAGAGTTTGAAAGTCTAATTAGCCAGCGATGAGGAAAGTGGAGGAAAATATGATATTTTTTTCATTGGAAGTACACGGATATTTATGATAACGTAATACATAAGTAATACAGAATTTGAATGACAATTAGGTGGAAATAGTAAGTACAAGTGATGAGAACGGGGATAACTATGTGACGTAAGCCGATAATGAACTAGTGGCCAGGCAGGGAAACAATACAGTAGGCCCTATATTATAAAAATATAACATACAACATAACACCTTATGTTATAAATTTGGATCAGAGCGAAAGGAGATTTTTATCTTAGAAGCGTTCGATTTTGCTGTGATTAGCGAATTCGACCACTTACCTAAGCATTTATGAATATCTTGCGAGGGATGAACGCACTTAAAAGAAAAAAAATGAAAAAATAATACATGGGAACGTATTTGGACGTTTTCGAACGAATGCATAAAGTTTTGCATTTCATATACTGACACGAGTAAAAAATGAATATTTAATAAAAATTGATAAAGGGTAATGGTCAAGATAGGACATGGATGTACAAATGAACAACGTATAAATAATGGGAGAATTTAGAAGGAACGAATTAGAGACAAACTGTGGTAATAAGGACTACTGTAAGTACACTACGGGTTAGATGCAAGACAATCATAATTTATTATAATAACTTCTATAACAAATGGAAAATGGATACGACTAAACCATAGAAATGGTAGATCGTAGGGTTGTGACACAAACAAAAGTAGAAAGCTACAAATAAAATTTTTATTCAAACTCGCGTTAAGCGATTTTGGTTCTTATGTAAAAATGAATATTGATTATTCATTGTTCATTTTTACACACACGTGGTGTAGTGGTAGCATATCTGACCGGCAATCGGAAGATCCTGGGTTCGATTCCCGGGCGGTCACCTCATTTTTCATTTGTTCGTTATTTCTCTTCCACGTGTGCAGAACACTCCTCTATACTTACGTCGTTTCTATACATTAATATACTGCGTGGTCATTGCAGTTAAATGTACATATTCACGATTTGCGAGGGTGCCCTCTCAAGGCATTGGTTTCTGCCCTATGTAGGAGAATTACGACTTCTGACTGATCGAGGCCCGTGGTGTAGTGGTAGCATATCTGACCGGCAATCGGAAGATCCTGGGTTCGATTCCCGGGCGGTCACCTCATTTTTCATTTGTTCGTTATTTCTCTTCCTCGTGTGCAGAACACTCCTCTATACTTACGTCGTTTCTATATATATATATATATATTACAGTGATGGGCAGTATCTAGATACATGTATCGCCGATACGTATCGATCGATACTTTTGTATCGGTATCGGTTCGCTTTAGCTACTTGACAAAAGTATCGATTTATCGGTATCGCTAAGGTCAATTTTCTTAAATGTATCGAAAAAAATCGATACTTCGATACATCGATACATTAATAAGAATTTTTAAATATTTAAATATATGTTATAATATGACACTACTGAGTTATATTTATGAATATACATAAATAATATTATTAAATATTTATTTAATGACAGTACTACTCTACTGGTCACGTCACACAGTACGGCGCAACGTTTAAACACGTTTGTACTTGTGTTATTGAGATTAATTAACCATAATATAGAAACGCTCATAATACAGAAACGCTCATATACTATAGGAAAGCTTGATTTTCTCCAGGAATACCTAACCGTACTACAACCCACTGCAACAGCACTTGATAGGTTGCAGTCCGACAAAGAATGTTTTTACGGTTGCCTGCTTCCGACATTGTTAGCTGTAGAGAAGAAGCTAGATCGTTTGAATTCGGAGGCATTGCGTCATTGTCAGCCACTTCTCAATGCAGTCACAGTAGGGTTCACTAAGCGGTTTGAAAAGTTTCTGTGCCTTGATGCGTCGCATGAGTGTAAAGCAGCAATACTGGCATCGTCTTCAAATCCTCTGTTCAAGTTAAAGTGGATGTCAATAAAAGGCAAATTTAATACTAACATTGTCAAAAAGAGGGTTCAAGAAATGTTGGTTAATGCTGTTAAGAGCCTCAGCGAGCAGAACCCCCAGCAACAACTAAGTGATGCTGCATCTGACGGAAGTGCAGATGATTTCTTCTGTTATGAGTCTGCTTCCACTAATGTCTCTGCAACCCAAGATTCCACTGAGATGGAAGTTTTACAGTATCTGGGTGACGGAAGTCATTCTCTCCAATCTCTGAGGCAGTACCCAGGAATTCTACGGGTCTTCCTGAAGTATAACACACTACTACCATCCTCTGCTCCTGTAGAACGGTTGTTTAGTTTGGCTGGTCACATTCACGCTCCAAAAAGGAATAGACTGTCTGACCAGATGTTTAGCCAGCTGGTATTTTTGAAGGGTAATAGCAATTACTTTTAATTGTTAGTGTAATATTTTCAGTCATTCATGTATCCTACAAAATTAAAACATACTTTCATTAAATAAAGCAATTGTTTTTATTTACATCTATAAAACCCATTAAAATGTCGTTGATTTTACTTACAGTGCGTACAAATTGTAATGTTATAATGTTTCAGACCAACAAAGACCCTAGAATCCACTCATGGCTGGTCTACCTAACTGTGTTCGTAATTGTGTATGTCCTCCGTGGTGGCGGAGGGGACCTACAATTTTACGTGGGTTCCGAACCACAAGAACATAAGAAATTTATGTAACAACTTCCTGTACACTGTGTACATTGGCAACGACCAATTTAGCAAAACTAATTAATTATCGATTTTAAACTAAAGATAGAATCTCTGGATCCAGAGGATCACGTCATAATAGACTACTATCCACAAATATGTTACACTCTATATCTATTTATAACCGACATGCAAATATATCAGATCCAGAGAATCCAGTCAATTTCATTACGGTATCCATCAATACTAGTACCTTGTCACGAAAAATAAGTCACGGTCCATATCGATTGTGGACCAAGTCAAAATTTACAACCATATACATTACAATATATACACTTAGGAGGAAAAGTGTAGGTGTGGCTGTAAAGACTGTACAGTAATGTAGAAATGTGTGTGCACCCATCTTGGGTCTCCCATTTAAAGGTGTTTGTGGGGCAAGTGAAGATCATGAGTTTTTCAATACCTCACAGTACTATGGGGGGCACCGCTCAGCAGAGGAATCTCTTTAAATGGGGTGTGTAAGGACAGAGAGTATCCCCTAACCCAAGACGCTGCCTCCCTATATCCCACAACACTTGTGTTGAGCTGTCGGATCTATCCCCACAAAGCCTTAATTTTACTACCTTAAACTATACCCAATCTATCAACATATGCGTCTAATCGATTTTTAAACATGTTTATAGACGTGCTACTAATTACTTCTACCGGCAAACTATTCCAGCTATTTACTATTCTATGCGTAAAAAAGTTTTTGGCAACTGCTGTCTCGAACCTTCTACTTGTCAACTTACACCCGTTATTTCTAGTCCTATTATATTGAGATATTTCGAAAAAGCTATCTCTATCTACGTTATCGAACCCATTCATAATTTTGAAAACCTGGATTAGATCACCCCTTAACCTCCTAGTCTCGAGTGTTGTCAATTTTAACTCCTTAAGCCTATCCTCGTACGACTTTGACCTAAGCGACGGAATCATCTTAGTTGCTCGTCTTTGAACTCTTTCGATTTTGTCTATATCTTTGCGCATATGCGGATTCCAAAATTGGACCGCGTACTCCAAATGGGGTCTAACTAATGATTTATAAAGTGGAACTATAATATCGCGCGATTTGTACACAAAATTTCGAGCTATAAAACCTAACACTTTGTTCGCCGTATTGACCGCTGCTGTACTTTGTTTCACTACTTTTAAATCACTAGTGACTATAACTCCTAAATCTTTTTCCTGCTCTACGCTTGTTAAATCTTTCCCTGACATACTATACGCAAAATTACCGTTACGCGAACCTATATGCAAAATTTTGCACTTATCCACGTTAAATCTCATTTGCCATGTGACTGACCAATCAACGATTTTATTCAGATCTTCCTGAATTTTACCTCTATCTTCGTCATTAATCGCCCTACCACCCAGCTTCGTGTCATCCGCAAACTTTGAAACTGTACCGACTAGGCCGACATCTAAATCGTTAATATATATAAGAAAAAGCAAGGGGCCCAATACAGAACCCTGAGGAACGCCACTCGCTACATTAGCCCAACACGACTCCGCTCCATCAACGACCACCCTCTGTTTCCTACCTCGCAACCACTCTTCTAGCCAATTTATTACTACACCCCTGATTCCATGAGCCTTAGTTTTTTCAATGAGTCTTTTGTGTGGCACGGTGTCAAACGCGTTTTGAAAATCTAAATACACTACATCAACCGCCCGATGTCTATCGTAAACGTCAACCACGCTTTGGAAAAATTCTAAAAGATTAGTTAAGCAAGATTTGTTTCGCCTAAATCCGTGCTGCGTATTTCTAACTATCTTATGGAATTCTAAGTGTTCGACTATACGATCCCTAATTATTGATTCCAGAAGCTTACCTACAACAGACGTTAAACTGATTGGCCTATAATTTCCCGCCGCACCTTTATCGCCTTTCTTAAAGATAGGTGTTACGTTTGCTAACTTGAAATTATCTGGTACGCACCCCTCAGAAATAGACGCATTAAAAATCTTTGTTAGCGGCACAACAATGCTATCTTTTAATTCTTTTAGTTGTATGGGATATATGGAATCCGGACCCGGTGATTTACGCGTTTTCATTTTATCAATATAGCGCATTACTTCCCCTTCACTAACGACAATATTATCCAAAATTACCATTATCAAAAGGTATTATGTCTATGACCGTAGGGATATTCGTTACATCTTCTATAGTAAAAACTGACGTAAAAAATTCGTTTAGCAAGGTAGCCATTTCCTTGTTTTCAGAAACTAGATCTCCGTTTACATTTTTCAATGGACCCAAGACACTTTTTACTGGATTTCTATTATTGACGTATTGAAAGAATCGCTTGGGGTTTTCTTTACCGTCACGAGCTATGGAGATTTCAAATTCGCGCTTGGACTTTTTTATTACACTTTTCGCTTCACGCCTCAGAGAGATGTAGTTGTTTCGTAACAACAAATTGTTTTTATCGCACTTATGTTGCCTATAAGCCCTATCTCTACTCTTTATAATGTCTCCTACTCTAGAAGTAAACCACAAGGGCTTGTTGTTTACTTTCGCACGCTTAATTTTGTACGGTACACACTCCTCATTTATAGTCCTAAATACTGTTTCAAACGATTCCCACATTAGTTTTGCGTTGGAGTTCCCCATCACGTTTTCCCACTTGACGTGTGACAATTTATCTCGAAATTTACAAAAGTCTGCGTGCTGGAAGTTAGGAATTTTAGTCGAGTTAGTTGGTTTCGAGTGATTTACTGAGAGGACAAACTCTACCATATTGTGATCGCTATTGCTTAACGGTTCTATTACTTGAAGATCAGTAATTAGCCTATCATCCGTAGTTATTACTAAGTCTAAAATACTGTCCAACCTCGTAGGTTCCCCAACCTTTTGACTAAGAAAGGTATCCTCGAGAAAATTAACTAAACGATTACCTTCCGCGTCTCCCTGCATTGTATCGTAATTCACGTTGGCGCAATTAAAGTCACCCATAACTAAAGCCTGCTCACTACCGATTATTCTATTTAGTTCACGATATAACGCTTCGTCCGTATCAGCTGTTTGATTAGGGGCCTATATATAACCGCAACAAGAAGTTTGAAGTCGTTTAATTTAAGTTCTGCTATAGTCGAATCTATCGGTTCTGGAATTGAGTGCTTTACTTCTATAACGTTCGCAATATTATCTTTGATATACAACATAACACCGCCTCCTCGCCTACCTATTCTGTTTTTAACAAAAAGTCTATAACCTTTAATTTGATACTCCCCTACAAAGTCACGTGTTTCAGTGCTAAGCCACGATTCGTTTATCGCAATTAAATCATAGTCTTTACAAGCAATTAAAGAAAAAAATTCATTTATTTTATTTCGTAGGCTACGAGCATTTAAGGATAGAACCTTCAAATTGCTTGCAATTACGACACCTTCGCGAGCGCAGGGGAAACTTGTAGAATTTACGCTGGGACCGTTCGAGTTACGGCAGCCTGAAAAGAAGAGACAGTATTATGAAATAGTCTTCCTAAACGCGCAGCTCCTACGTCATTAAGATGAAGTCCATCTTCGAGGAACAAGTCCCTCCTGCCGTAGAAACTGTTCCAAAAATTCGCATAATGCACTCCTTCCTGTTGGCAAAGAGACTTTAGGTTATTGTTAATATAGGTCGCCTTGCTGTAGAAATCGTTACGTTGGATAATTCGAGGAAGTATACCTGTTAAGACAATCTTATTAGTTTTCTCCTTTAGTCGCTCTATTAAGTCCCTGTACCTAGCCAGCAGTTCTTCCGATCTAGAATTTAAAACGTTATTAGTACCGACATGAATAACATACGTTGTGTCCTCGGCGGTACCGTCTGTAAAATGGTCAACACTATTAGTTATATCCTCCACCCTTGCACCAGGGTAGCAGTAACGGTGCCTACGACGAGGGTTTCTCCCACAGAATTCCTCGAGCTGCCCTCGAACAATGGAATCGCCAACGAGTCGTATTTTCGGTTCATCAGCATCTTCGAAACCTAAAACAGAAAACTTATTGCTTGTTATTACTGGTAGACAAGTCTTTGCTTTTCGCAATGGGGCTCCATTTCGCACTGGAACGAAGGGTTGGGAACTAGGGGAAGAGAGAGGGCTATTAATACTATTTATATTATTAGTAGAAACTGAGGCATGAGGGGTCGTAACTGGAGTCTCAAGGGAATCCAATTTTGCCGTCAGAAACATCACGCTTTCTTGAAGCCTCACCCTGGGGCCTCCCTCTCACGGTCTAATTCGTTCCTCAGGACTTCCATGCTTGAGCACCACCTGCAAACTAATTGTTCATTATTATTGGCCATTGTAAACGCGTAAGCGGCAAATTTCCCTTCACAGCGACTGCAAGTACTTGACGGGGGTGCCATGCTTTTAATTAGTTAAAAAACAAAAAAACACAAAACGAGCGTTTGGAAATTAATAAATGCCATCTTCAATCGTTGGAGTTGTTGGCAGTAGACTTCAGCTGTGATTGTTTGGCTAGTATAAACAATAATATCTAATACCTACATATTAAATGAATAATTATTAAAATGTACCGGCGATACATGTATCGGCGATGCATGTATCGGTATCGCTTAAGACATCTAGAAAGTATCGGCGTATCGGTATCGCCTAAGACGTTCTTCATGTATCGATGTATCGGTATCGCTTTAGCGATTTTCATGTATCGATGCCCATTAGGGTGTACCATTTTTGGGTCATTTTCAAAAAGTCAAGGTCCAGGAGTCTAATGTTGTGCCAAATGATGTCCTAAACACGAATTTAACAAGCATTTTCTAATCCAACAAATTTTGAATCCCCCCCACCCCCCTTGAAATTTTGCCCATCCCCTTTTCCTAAAAAACCCATATATCTAAAAAACTATCAACTTTATCGAAAAATGTTATAGAATAAAAATGATTTAGAATCAAACGTTCTATTAGAAAAGTTCATTAAGATAGAAATTTATGTAATTTTGAAAATTTTCATATTCTTTTGTCCAAGAGCACCTTATTGTATTAATATAAAATAAGGTGCTTAAGTTACATTATATTATTTATGAGTATATTGTGAGTATAATCCAAATTTAAAAATCCTTTTTTACATTGAATTTTAATAAACAAGCATTGTTTTTACTCTTATTGTTTCTTTTCAGACTGCTTTATTTGAAAAATAAATAAAAAATGAGTCAAACAGCTACAAAACAGCATGACTTTATTCTTGGTCGCTTGCAGGCTGATATTATGAGTTCATCTAAAATTGTTTTACCATCCAATAAAGATGTTCTAAGCCATTTTATTTATTTACGGAGAATGCAGTATAAGGGTCCAAAAGTTACAAAAGATTCTACTGTTAATGAAGTTCTACAGAAGCTACTAATAATATGGAAAAAAGCATGCATTCCTACTATACTGTAGATATTAGTAAAAACCCTAAAGGCAGGAAGATGCTGTTAAATCTAGAAGAAATGCATAATAATTTAATCAAGCACAAAAAAAGAGCAAGCTTTGAAAATGAACTCTCTAATTTCATGAAAATTATGGATTCCCTTTTTGACATCTCTTCTCAAAATGCCGTTGAATTAATCCAAAAAGACCGCATGAGAACTGAGCCTCAGAAAGCATATGATATTTCATTCTTAGAAGATCAAAGAACAAAACGAGAAACATGTTTAGGTTTGCTAGATGCAGATTATGCATCAAAAGTACAGCGCAAGTACATTAGATTAGAGAAAGAGAAGAAACGCAAAGAGAAACATAAATCAGTGAAGCAAGTGAGTGCTACAGCCAGAACATCAGAGACCCTTCTTTCTAGCACGACCAGTTCTGAGACAGACAGCTATGAAGAGTTTCCGACAGAACCTACAGCAGGACCTTCAAATGCTTCCAGCCCCCAAAATATTCTTGCCTCGCCATTGGTTTCCTCCACTGCAGACAGACTTAATCTCTCTATTGAACAACGGACTGTTTTTGCTGCTGCAGTAGCCATTAGGTGTGGCAAGGATATTGAAAAACTGTCTCTCTCCAGGACCACATCTGCAAGAGCCGCTCGAAAGACAAGAAAACGAAAATATGAAACTTGCATCAAGGATTTTACTCCTCCTGATCACTGCCTAGTACATTGGGATAGCAAGCTGCTTACTAAATCATGTTCAGAACAAGAAGACCGCCTTGCAATACTTGTTACTGGATACCCAAATGTAGAAAAACTTTTATCAGTTTCTATAATAGATGATTCCACTGGATTGTCTCAAGCCACTGCTGTATTTCAAAGTATTGAAAAATGGAACTTGAAGCAAAATGTCTTTGGAGTATCATTTGATACCACTGCATCCAATTCAGGATGGATGAAAGGTTCCTGTAAGTTACTTGAAGAACTTTTGCAAAAGAAATTGATTTGGTTAGCATGCCGCCATCATGTGGCTGAAAGAGTTTTGTGTGCTGTGTATGAAACCATTTTTGGCCCAAGTAAATCTCCTGAGTTTGAGTTATTCAAAGAATTTCGCGAGTCTAAATGGAAGAAAATTAATACGAAATCTACATACAATGTTCTTGATGTTAAATCAAGGTATCAAAGAGGCCTAAAGGAAGAATGTGTAGAATTTATGACCCAATGTTTAAGAAAATCTGACTGCTTTCCACGTGATGACTATAAGGAAGTTGCTGAAACAACTTTAATGCTTTTAGGAGAGGTTTCCAGAGAAAACAGTCATTGGCGGAAACCTGGTGCAATGCACCGTGCCAGGTGGATGGCAATGATTTTGTATACAAATAAAATGTATGCTTTTGCCCACCAAGCATCATATGATGAATCATTGATTAAGAAATTAAAGAGAATGTGTCTATTTAATGCATTAATTTATGGAAAATACTGGCTTTTATGTTCTAATTCACTAGATAGTCCAGCTAATGATCTGAAGTTTTATCATGATTTGGTGAATTACAAGAAGGAAGATAGGGAAGTTGCAAATGCTGCTTTGAAATCTTTTGCCAATCATTACTGGTATTTGACGGAGGAAGTGGTCCCTTTGAGTTTCTTTGGATCGCTAAGTAATGATGAAAAAGATAAGATCGCAAAATCCTTAAACAAATATCCAGTTCCAGAAAATTATGTATGTGGGCAACCTGTTTTCCCCATTTTAAAGGAAGACACAAAGCTTCATCAGCTAGTAGGTCCAATTTCATGGCATTTATTTCAATGCTGTGGGTCAAAACCAGACTCATGGATAAAGAAACCAGCATCAACATGGGAAGAGGTCGATGACTACAACAAACTAAAAAACATTCTTTCATCTATTAGAGTAGTCAATGATACCGCTGAAAGAGGAATCAAGCTGGTTCAAGACTTTCATGACAAATGTCAAAATGAAGAAGAATTTCAAGGTCTTTTGCAAATTGTGGAAGAGAATAGAAGACTAATTCCTGATCCTAGTAAAGAGACTCTTAAAAGAATGAAACTCAGTAAAGAATAGTTCATTAACAGATAGATTAGGTATTTTTATTTGCAGAGATTGTTTTAATTTAGAAGAGGCTGATTTTTTTTTGTTATTAAATATACCATAAATTGTCTTTTCTTATTTTTATGTTTAAAAAGCTCTTATATCAATGATTTCTAATTAGGAAACTTGTTTCTTTTTATTTTTTTGAGGAAAGTGTTGAATAAAGCAAAAAAAAAAAGATGGGACCTCACAACTATAGATAAAGTGTTAATTTTTAGCTTTATTTTATATATACTGTATATAGTTTTGAGGTTGTCCTCACTTTGTATAGGCTAGTTATAATAAAAACTAATTATGATTTGCATTATAACTAGCAAATACAAAGCCCATCGCCGCGAAGCTGCATTGGGGTGATGCTTCAAAGGTGGCGGTAACACCTTATTTAAGAAGAAGGCACTGCAAGTAAAAATTTTTTTTAATTTAAATTTTTAAAAAATAAATGAAAATTTTCAAAATTAAGTAAATTTCTATTTTGATGAACTTTTCTAATAGAACTTTTGATTCTAAATCATTTTTATTCTATAACATTTTTCGATAAAGTTGATAGTGTTTGAGATATATGGGGTTTTTAGGAAAAGGGGATGCGCAAAATTTCAAGGGGGGGTGGGGGGATTCAAAATTTGTCGGATTAGAAAATGCCTGTAAAATTCGTGTTTAGGACATCATTTGGCACAACATTAGACTCCTGGACCTTGACTTTTTGAAAATGACCCAAAAATGGTACACCCTAATGCCCATCACTGTATATATATATATATATATATATATATATATATGCATATATAACTGCAATGACCGCGCAGTATATAAATGAATAGAAACGACATAAGTGTTAAGGAACATTTCTGCACACGAGGAGGAGAGATAACGAATAAATGAAAAATGAGGCGAACCGCCCGGGAATCGAACCCAGGGCCTTCCAATTGCCGGTTGGACGCGCTACCATTATGCTACGGACCTCACTTAATCACAAATCGAAATTCTCCCACATAGGGCAGAAACCAATGCCCTGAGAGGGCACCCTCGCAAATCGTGAATATGCGTATATAACTGCAATGACCAACCGGCAATTGGAAGGCCCTGGGTTCGATTCCCGGGCGGTTCGCCTCATTTTTCATTTATTCGTTATCTCTCCTCCTCGTGTGCAGAAACGTTCCTTAACACTTATGTCGTTTCTATTCATTTATATACTGCGCGGTCACTGCAGTTATATGCGCATATTCACGATTTGCGAGGGTGCCCTCTCAGGGCATTGGTTTCTGCCCTATGTGGGAGAATTTCGATTTGTGATTAAGTGAGGTCCGTAGCATAATGGTAGCGCGTCCAACCGGCAATTGGAAGGCCCTGGGTTCGATTCCCGGGCGGTTCGCCTCATTTTTCATTTATTCGTTATCTATCCTCCTCGTGTTCAGAAACGTTCCTTAACACTTATGTCGTTTCTATTCATTTATATACTGCGCGGTCATTGCAGTTATATGCGCATATTCACGATTTGCGAGGGTGCCCTCTCAGGGCATTGGTTTCTGCCCTATGTGGGAGAATTTCGATTTGTGATTAAGTGAGGTCCGTAGCATAATGGTAGCGCGTCCAACCGGCAATTGGAAGGCCCTGGGTTCGATTCCCGGGCGGTTCGCCTCATTTTTCATTTATTCGTTATCTCTCCTCCTCGTGTGCAGAAACGTTCCTTAACACTTATGTCGTTTCTATTCATATATATATATATATATATGATACAAGGTTTTAACATATATTCTGCTTGATTTTTTAGTTCATTCACAACAAAAATTAAAGGACTTATAAGTACAAATTTGCTCGAATTTTTCGTTTATTCACAACAAAAATTAAATGACATAATGACAAATTAATCATCAATATAATTCCCTTCCTTTTCTATGACCTCCTCCCACCTACAGAAAAAGTTTTTTATGCCACGTTCGAAGAAATCCCTTGGTTTCGAGTTTAAAAAAACGCGATCACTTCGTTTCCGATAGCTTCCCTGGATTGCAACTTTTGTCCATCTAGGTGGTGTTGCAGACTTCTGAATAAATGGTAGTCTGAAGGTGCGATGTCCGGAGAATAAGGTGGATGAGGCATTTTTTCCCAACCAAATGTCTCCAATTGGGCAGTGGTGATTCGAGCAGTGTGAAGGCGCGCGTTATCCTGGTGGAATAGAACACCTCTGCGATTAATTAATGCAGGACGTTTTTCTTGTAATGCCATCTTCAATCGTTGGAGTTGTTGGCAGTAGACTTCAGCTGTGATTGTTTGGCTATCTGGCAGAAGCTCAAAATGAATAATTCCTTGCATATCCCACCAAAGGCATAGTAAAATTTTCTTTGGATGGGGTCCATTCCTTGGCTGAGGTTCAGGCTTTGTTTTCCGGCTAAACCACTGATGTCGACGCTTAATATTGTTATAGAGGACCCATTTTTCATCCCCAGTGACGATCCGATTCAAAAACGGTGCTTGCAGTTGCCGAGAATGCAGTGATGTGCAAATATCGATTCGATGTTGAAGATTCGCTTGTGACAAATCATGCGAAACCCATTTTCCAACCTTCACTACTTTTCCTAACAGCTTCAAATGACGATGAATGGTCATATGGCTAACGCCGAGTTGCAGGCCAAGTTCTCTTACAGTTACCGTTGGGTTTTCCTCCACTGTTGCTTTCAGGAACTCTTCATCTAACTCATATGGATGTCCTATTCGTTGATAATCTTTCAGACTGGTCTCCATTTCCTACACATCCATTCGCTCAAACATCATTTCCATAAACTCTTTGAATGTTTCTTGCAGATTCACTAGCGTTAGATCCTTTATGGAACTCATACAGGATCACATGTCGAATATGCTCTTTCGTGGGCTCCATGTTTTTTCAATTACTGTAATATCGTAGGGGTGGCGTTGTAACTGTATGAAAAACACCAGAGAAAATATTCATTAGCCTAATCCTACACTAGCCTAAGCTTACACTAGCCTAAGTCATTCTGTATCATTCTGTATCGTGATAAAACCTGTGCGAACTTGTCGCCGAGTGTATTTTGTAACATTTCTAAAACTATTTCACATTATCTTGAGGTTATTCTAATTATCTACCGTCCGTTTTCTAATCGAGCAGAATTTATGTTACAACCTGATATATATATATATATATATATATATATATATATATATATATATATATATATATATATATATAAGTAAGTGAATCTGGAAGTTTTATTTCAATTTTTTACCTGTGAATATTAAGTTAACACTGAAGGAAAATAGCTTGGTTGTCAGGGGGCCAAGACATTTTAAATAATTAAATTAAATAGCTGATTCTTTCGCAATAAAAATTAGGTGGCAACCTACATTTTAACATATAGCTATCATATCTACAGCTAATTACGCAAAAGTACATTTCTCTTTCATACACATGAAGACTGTGTCGCGTTCCTGTGTATGAAAGAGAAATGTACTTTTGCGTAATTAATGCCCCCCACCCCTGCGTCGGTCTCTCTTCACATGAAGGTGAAGCTGGTTAAAATGTCTTGGCCCCCTGACAACCAAGCTATTTTCCTTCAGTGTTGAGGAGGTCTCTTGTCAGGCCTTTAGTTTGGGGACACTACACATTCTGACTTTCCTATTGTCCTGTGTTGTTTGGAAGGTGATTGGATTTAGTTTGAGGTTTTGTACCACTCGTTGATTTTTCTGCTGATCTTTGTATCGTCCGTAATATTGTCTTTGGCTGCGCTGAGAGACATTGACTGAGGCGCATTGTGGTGGGATGGCGGGAGGGGACCCGCAAATGTAAACACCCTCAAATCACGGTTAGCACCATGTCACGATCACGGTTAAGTGTACAATGGTAACAATTAGTAGGTCATGTTAATTCAAGTGACGACAGTGAATCACGGATAACTGCATGAATAAAATGTGTGTGTGTACGCAACGTTGCGGTTCCGTGCGTCGTTCTCTCTTTACATGAAGGTCAGGCTGGTGCCCCCCTCTAGGTCTGTCTTGGTGGAGGGGCGAGTGCTTTCTTGTACTCTCCACCTCACATAGCCATGTACGACCGATTCATCGGGGATTGTTCTGAGCCAGGCGTCCAATCATCTTTTGAAGATGTCCACAGCAACTCCCTTCATGTTCCTTAGGTCTTTGGGCATTTGAGTAAACAGTTTTGATCCTCTCACCACAAAACTAATTTTTTTCAGGGTTAAGGATGTTCCCTGTCTCGCCTTTAATTTGGAAACACGAAACAGTCTTCCTTTTCTACTTTCCACCGTTGCTTGGGAAGTTACAGGGTTCAGAGTAAGATTAGGGACAAGTTTCTTCATTATTTTCCAAGTGTAAATAATGGTGTATCCAGTGGTGTAGTGCTGTGGGAACGCGTGGGAACGGCGTTCCCTTACTTTTTTTGGTAGACGGAACGGCGTTCCCTCACTATTTCAAATAAATCCGAACTTACAAATCTCTAACGTCATGAAATTTTAATTCCCACCCCTAGAAGAAATATGAGAAAGAATCATTAACTGTTTCATTTCATTTAGCTTCGACTGAGGCAATGCTAGCCTATAAAGATCTGGTGAAACAGTCACCACGGCGTACCAGTTGTTAACTTTTTTTTAGTTAATCATTCCAGTTGTTAGCTATTTTTATTGATCGTACTGGATGTCGTATATCTAATGACACTGGAAATACTGCATCTTCAACCTTGGAATATATCCTAATATCCAGTGCATATGACCAAAATATCCCTGAAATTGGTCAGATTTCAAAAGATTTCCCGGGGGGCTTACAGTGCGCCCGGACCCCCAGCTGTATGGGCTCGCCGCGCTCGCCATTGTCCCCCCCGCATCTGAGTAACACTTTCAAAATGCGTTCCCTCACTTCTTTATTTAGCACTACACCACTGGGTGTATCTCTCTCTTCTCCTTTCCAGTGAAAATAGGAAGAGCTTTCATAATCTTTCCCAGTAATTTAGTTCTTTGCATCCCTCGATCTTGGCTGTGAAGCTTCTCTGAATCCCTTACAGCTGCCTAATGTCCTCTTTTTTATATGGGGATGTTAGAACAGAGCAGTATTCCAATTTCGGTATGATCAGGGTTTTCAGTATAGGAGTCATTATATTCCCATCCCTTCGTTTAAAGGCTATCAATATCTGCCCCGATATTCTCTTTACTCTGTTTACTGCTATCTTATTTTGTGATTCAAATTTCGCATCATCAGTCCTTGCAACCCCTAAAATTCTCTCTCTCTCTCTCTCTCTCTCTCTCTCTCTCTCTCTCTCTCTCTCTCTCTATATATATATATATATATATATATATATATATATATATATATATATTATATATATATATAAGAGCTATTGGTGGTATGACTGAAAAAACTCTTTGAAATATGCGCAATGATGAAGGGGCTAGTCTTTTCTGAAAGAAAGTACAGCCACTAGGTTCCTGTCAGGTAGATGTACCCTCACAGCCTCGATTTAGAAGAGTTCCAGCTAGGCTAGAAGAGGATTGTGTTCCACCGGAAGGTAGCTACGCATCTGAAGATCTCTACAGAAAGGCACATTATGAAGCTCTGGACCTCATTATAATACCCATAACTGAAAGTTTTAACGAAGTAGAGTACAAAATGTATGTCCAGTGTAAAGATTTGCTTCTCGAGGATGCAAAGGATAGACGTCCACAGCATAATTAGTGAGTGTAACTTCATTCTAGGGCTCAGACTTCCTTCCTGCAAGACTACATACACATCTAACAACCTCAGTATGAACTTTGTGTTCACGATTCCCTTGAACAGTTAATCCTACGTAATGTAGTTACACACGTGCAATCACTGACACCTGACCAGTAATTTCTTATCTCCTCTGTGATTACGTAAACAAAGTTAATTATAGTGATGCCTGCCTCCATTACGTGTAGTGAACGCTCGTTTAGTAGTATCGTGCGTATTAAATCTTATCTGAGTTCAAACACGACTCAGAGAAACTTAACCAATTGATGCTATTGCATGTACATAAAGAAAGGTAAGATCAAATAGGTTTAGTTGATGTTGATTATGGAAATGTCCAGAGTCCTGAACATACTGTAGGTTATCCTTGTTTGGTAAATTTAACACATTGTGCTTTGTCAAGACCATAGATCTGGTACGATCTAAGGTCACAATGACTGAAAGGGCAGTGAAGCATGCTGATATTGACATGAAATCAGCGTAAGACCTAATACTTTTTGTCTAAATATATGCAATTTACAAACTCCTCTAAAGTGTATAATTATAGTCAGTCGTGAGATGGAATAAATCTTCAAACTACTTTTGTATATATATATATATATATATATATATATATATATATATATATATATATATATATATATATATATATATATATAATAATATAATCTTGTTTCATGTTTCATGATTATGCTAAGAAACTAGGCTGTGGCGGGGTTATCTAGCTATGTTGCTCAACATAATACTTAAATACTACTTAAAAATCGGTTGTGATGTCCATTATAATAAGGAAAGCAAGAAGAGAGAACTTTATAAATTTTAGACAATGAGGAAACCTGTAAACTGTAGAGACACTTGCTTGGTAATATATACGTTCCAGTCAGGAAGGAGGGGCCAATCGCGAATCTCCGAGACTACTGAAATTACACCTTTTTTGAAAAGACTGTGTAGTGTGTAAGATGCATGCGTGTGTAGTAAGGAATATAGTGAGAAGCGGGTGTTTGAGAGTATGCTGGACTGCTCACAGGGTAGACGAGACAGGTAAAAAGGCCAGGTGAGGAGGACAGTGATGGGAGAAACAGGGTTCAGACACTTCCTGTCTCCTGTTGGAATGCCACATACAAACTCCTATATATATATATATATATATATATATATATATATATATATATATATATATATATATATATATATATATATATATATTTAAATTCGACTCGTGTAAATATGTGGCAGGTTATTATGAACCAGAAGTTATAATGAGATCGATGTACAGTTCCCTCGAATGATCTGTTAAATAATTTTAAATTAAATGTTAAGGCTCACTTACGTCATTGCAGAATCGAAGATCGCGTGATGATACAACTTTCAGTTTTACGTTTTTAATACAGTTGGAAAAGCGTATTTTGCATACTATATGTACATATATTAGGATTGAAAGTATTTTTGTGGCCATTTGTACAGAAAATGATGTTTTTTATGCAGCTCTGATATCATAAAGTATTAAATTATAACATTTTAAACGTTGTATAACGGTACGTTCAGTTTGTAAAACCATGTTTAGTACAGCTAGTGACAAAAACAATAAGCATGTACATTCTGTGTGATTGATGTAAATACTATGATTGACTGGTGTGAAAGAAAAGTGAAAACAAATACATTTATTATGAGGAATTGTGAACAGTCGATAAATTAGAGAAATGATAATTAAAGTAATGTGAATAGGCTCTAAGACTGCAACTAGAAAGGTTCTTGATGAAAAATCTCTCAACTTTCAGTACCTATTTCCCACCGAATCTATTTAAAAATGCCAACCCCCACAAACTCGACACCCCGTTTTCTTTAATTGCATCTATTGAGAAAGTTTTTTACCCGAACGTACTTATTTGGATATTGTGTTATATATATATATATATATATATATATATATATATATATATATATATAATATATATGATAATAATAATAATAACAAGATTAGTAGCAACTAATAGTCGTTAAAAGAACGTTAAACTTAACTACTACTCTGAAAACAATTACTGAGAAAAATATATAGCAAGATTGGGGTAGAGTTGGCAGATGCTTTTATTACGATGGGAATTGAAATCAATATATTTAATTTAAATACTCTTAGCACGTGTACATATATATGTAATAATAACAATAAATCAATATTTAAATTTAACACATTGTGCTTTGTCAAGACCATAGATCTGGTACGATCTAAGGTCACAATGACTGAAGGGCAGTGAAGCATGCTGATATTGACATGAAATCAGCGTAAGACCTAATACTTTTTGTCTAAATATATGCAATTTACAAACTCCTCTAAAGTGTATAATTATAGTCAGTCGTGAGATGGAATAAATCTTCAAACTACTTTTGCCGTATATATATATATATATATATTTTTTTTTTTTAATATAATCTTCTTTCATGTTTCATGATTATGCTAAGAAACTAGGCTGTGGCGGGATTATCTAGCTATGTTGCTCAACATAATACTTAAATACTATTTAAAAATCGGTTGTGATGCCCATTACAATAAGGAAAGCAATAAGAGAGAACTTTATAAATTTTAGACAATGAGGAAACCTGTAAACTGTAAAGAGACTTGCTTCGTAATATATACGATGCAAGCAGGAAGGAGGGGCCAATCGCGAATCTCCGAGACTACTGAAATTACACCTTTTTTGAAAAGACTGTGTAGTGTGTAAGATGCATGCGTGTGTAGTAAGGAATATAGTGAGAAGCGGGTGTTTGAGAGTATGCTGGACTGCTCACAGGGTAGACGAGACAGGTAAAAAGGCCAGGTGAGGAGGACAGTGATGGGAGAAACAGGGTTCAGACACTTCCTGTCTCCTGTTGGAATGCCACATACAAACTCCTTATATATATATATATATATATATATTATATATATATATATATATATATATATATATAATGAGATCGATGTACAGTTCCCTCGAATGATCTGTTAAATAATTTTAAATTAAATGTTAAGGCTCACTTACGTCATTGCAGAATCTAAGATCGCATAATGATACAACTGTCAGTTTTACGTTTTTAATACAGGTGAAAAAGCGTATGGTGCGTTCTATAAGTACATATATTAGGATTGAAAGTATTTTTGTGGCCATTTGTACAGAAAATGATGTTTTTTATACGAGATCTGATATCATAAAGTATTAAATTATAACATTTTAAACGTTGTGTAACGGTGCGCTTCATTTTGTAAAGACATGTTTGGTACAGATAGTGACAAAAACAATAAGCATGTACATTCTGTGTGATTGATGTAAATACTGTGACTGACTGGTGTGAAAGAAAAGTGAAAACAAATACGTCCATTATGAGAATTATGAGGAATTGTGAACAGTCGATAAATTCGAGAAATGATAATTAAAGTAATGTGAATAGGCTCTAAGACTGCCACTAGAAAGGTTCTTGATGAAAAATCTCTCAACTTTCAGTACCTATTTCCCACTGAATCTATTTAAAAAT
Source organism: Bathynomus jamesi (assembly GCA_023014485.1). Classification (NCBI taxonomy): domain Eukaryota; kingdom Metazoa; phylum Arthropoda; class Malacostraca; order Isopoda; family Cirolanidae; genus Bathynomus; species Bathynomus jamesi. The sequence continues at coordinate 519,597 of JAJOZX010001922.1, read as the reverse complement.
GCCAACCCCCACAAACTCGACATCCCGTTTTCTTTAATTGCACCTATTAAGAAAGTTTTTTTACCCGAACCTTCTTATTTGGATGTTATATATATATATATATATATATATATATATATATAAATAAATAAAACAATGATAATAATAATAATAATAATAATAACAAGATTAGTAGCAACTAATAGTCGTTAAAAGAAAGTTAAACTTAACTAATACTCTGAAGACAGTTACTGTGAGAAAAATATAGCAAAATTGGGGTAGAGTTGCCATATGCTTTTATTACGAAGGGAATTGAAATCAATATATTTAATTTAAATACTCTTAGCACGTGTACATATATATGTAATAATAACAATAAATCAATATTAATAATAATATTTAAGTGGGTGTTTAGAGGAGGAAAACAGCTTTGATGTTATAGTTTTAAAGCCGCATTACGCAGCTTGATGTTCTTTTAGCACATGCAATTTTATAACGAAATTTGATGTGCAGTAAAATTAATAGTTCAGAAACCAGAAGTTGTCATGTGAATGTGTTGATATATAGCGATGTAAACAACAGAAAACTATGTATTTAAAAGTAAATAAGCAAATAAGTATATATTATGAATGTATAAAAAATTCTTGTATTTGATTCAGAGCGGTTGAAAATATGCCAGTTTCCCTTAAAAAAGAGAGAAATTAATTTATTTAAATTAAAATAATAAACCTTCATTTTATTTTTCATAATACAAATATTAAACAAAGAATCTGCTTTTGAATTAAAATATGTTTAACCTGATTTTGTTTCTTGTGATGTTAGCAGTTTGTTAACGTATAAAATTGGAAATACAATTGAGTAGGTAATGTGGTATTAGAATGTGATAATATGTTTTAAGGCTGTTTACACTCGTTATGTCTATTAAACCTTTTTTCAGACATTTTAAGTTTTCATTTCTAATGTTCAAGGGTATAAGTTGAAAATCAAGTGTCAAAATCTGTCATTGTCTGTATTTGTTTGTTGGTTTTGTCTGTTTTTGCTTGTTTGATTTTGTCCGTCTCATGAAAGACCAAGAAGGTGGAATTTTTTTTTTTTTCGTCGTGAAGGAAGGCGAGGATGATTTTTTTTTTTTTTTTAAAGGAAGGTGAAGACGAATCTTATTTCTTTTTTTCTTTTTTTCAAGGAGAAAGGCGAGGATTTCTTTTTTTTTTTTTTTTTGAAGGAAGGTGATGACGAGACCTTTTTTTCGCGAGGAGGAGGGGGGCCCCGCAGGGGCCCCTCAAGGGGCAGCTGCCCTTCATTAAGGCCGGTGAGAACCCATAAATGGGTTAGGAACTTAACGAAGGCGAAGGCCTTCAGGGGGGGGGGCCCTCCAGGGGCAGGATTTCAGAGCACCCCAACTTCCTCTACCCAAACGCGCCCATACTACTCACCTTATTTGGCATTAAGCCCAATTGTTGTTTGCACTGAAGATGAGTGCAGCTGAATTGAACAAGTTTAGAAAAGGGAGAAGCGCCTACAAAGGTTGAATTACAAAGGTCATTGCCATTGTAGATTCTGCCATAGAGCAAGAGGATTTAAGCTTAGTGACTGCGCAGCTTTCCATATTAGAAACTAAGAAGGTTGCTCTAAGCGAAGTAAATGTTAAAATTGTGGCTCTTTAGAAGAGGATGAAAGAGAAAATAACATAATTTACTTTGAAGAGATTATTGATGACATAATTAAAGTATGCCACAGAGCAAAAGAGTTTAGCAGCTCAGTACAGTTAGAGACCAGGTTTAATAATGAAACAACCCTCAACAAATGGTGTTTGTGAAGTTAAGGTTAACAGATCTGCAGTTCATTTACCGAGGCTTGTACTAAAAGCATTTTCTGGGAGTATTGAGGAATGGCAAGGATGGGCAGACAGTTTTCAATCAGCAGTTCATTCTAGTCAAGTGTTAAGTGCGGTGGAGAAGTTTAATTATTTGCAGTCCCTCTTGGAATGGGAGGCAGCAAAGACAATAGCAGGATTAGCATTAACAGAGGCTAATTATAATGTGGCTTGGGATATATTAAAGAAACGGTTTGGTAAGCCAGAGATCTTAATTGAAAGCCACCTCCGTGAACTTTTAGCTATACCTACTGTTAATAATCCCAATAGTGTCAAGGAGTTACGGCAGTTATATGATGAATTTGAAGTAAGAACTAGGTCCCTGGACAACTTGGGTGTAGGAATGGAAATGTATGGTGTAATGTTGGCTACTATACTGGAGTCTAAATTGCCTAGCTCAATTTTGCTTGAATTAAGTAGGGAACACTCTACAAAACATGTGTACATCCCCCTTCAGCAGATGTTAAGTATTTTAGGCACAGAATTAGCAAGACGAGAGGGAATTGAGTTTGCACAGTGGGATGTTAAACAAGGGGACAAAGGCAGGCATAGCACGAAAGTTTCTACAAAAATGAATAGCCCAGGTACAGGGTCAGCTCTACATGCATCCTTTGAGAAAAAAGGAAATCAAGGAATGCATATTTTGCGAAGGCAACCACAAGTCATACAAATGTGAGGTGGCTGTGGCTTTACCTAAATAAGATTCCACGTTTCAATGGAGGGCCCTCCATCATTGGCAACGGCTGATGCGCACACGTGTTAAATGTGCTTGATTTGTAGTATTCGACCATGTACTTCCGCAGTCTGTCGCGGTTCTTCTCAGTCGCCAGGAACGGTAGTTGTGATGACGGCCGGGGCGGTGTTTGACGTATCGGGCAGTCGCATGGGCTGGTTTGACCGCTCTCGCTGCTGATAGCACTATCTCTCGCCGGCACCTCATCGCTCGCGGTGTCGGCTGCCGAGGTTGCCTCGAGTTGATGCGAAGACGTCTCACCGATCATCGGGAAGTTGTCGGTGATCATGCCGAGCGCGATGCATGCCTCCTTGCTGAGGAACAGCTTGTCGGAGTTGTCCGTGACATAGGTGAGTTGACGAGTTGTTACCACTTCACCGGTTTTGTCCTTTCCAGAGAGTCGCAGGATAACGGCGCCGAGTATTTTGATGCATCCGTTGTTGGCGGCGTGCATTCTCATCGTGACGGGGATAAGGTCGGCTTGTTTGAGGCCTATGCGGTGGATGACTGACTTTGATGCCTGCCAGACAGCTCTGGCAGCCGGTGTCAGCCATCGCACCGAGTGTAGCAATCTTGGGCGCGGCCTGTAGCTCGAATCCGAATGCAACGTAATCTTCATCGACGGCTGTCACTGTGAGGTTTATGAATGGCTGAGGTTTGGAGGCTTGTTTAATTCATGTGTCGGAAAGGCGATGATAAAGATGATGGTCAAGGGCGATGACTCTCCTGATGCGGCGTCGGCCAGTTGTGGCAATCGAGCAGAGGGCCTCGAATACAGTACCTTCTTTGCATATTGCATGTGAATTCGCTACTCTCTCGACTCTTGATGGTTTGTGCTTGCTCCTACACACTGCTTCAAAGTGGTTCTCACGATTGCAGTGGTTGCATATGTGGCCATAGGCTGGGCAGTCTTTCTTTCGGACCCTGCCTGGGGCATTTTTGCCGTGCCCTTTCCTGCCGCAATATGAGTACACCTCATGGTTGCCGACTGTCATCTCCTTCAGAGCGTCCTTATTGTTCCGTATGTAGGCGCTGTTAGCGGCCTCGACGCTCTGAGAGTCGAGGAGACGTGATGCTGAGCGCTTGTCGGATTCTTTGGCCTCGACGAACTGGAAGACCTGCTCTAATGTCATGTTCTGGTTCGTGTTGCCGAGTAGGTCCAGTTGAATCTCGGGGTCCTCAATGCCGCGGGTCAGGACGTCGCGCAAGATGGCCTCCGTGTAGTTCACATCCGCATCGCAACTCGAGCATTTGGTGATGTACGGGGCTCCAATAAACCTTAGCCCCCCCGCCCATGGCCTAAACATACCTTACAAAAGAGAATTTAATCCTGCATTTAATGAGAAACAATTAAAACTTGGTGTTCCCGCCAATGGCTTCCAAGACAGCCTGAATTCGCTTTGGGTAGCTTGCCAAAAGTGACGTGAATAGATCTTGATCGTTATGCAAATTTGCTAAAACAGTTTCAATGTGTTGCGTCATTGTATCCTTCGAAAATCGATTTGCTGCAGGTTCTTGAAACAAGAGACATTCAACCTTGTCCTTTATAACTGATCCAATGTGTTCACAGACGTTCAGGTCAGGAGAATTTCCTGGCCATTCTTCATTTCCAAAGAAATCGATCTCATGGTTCCGCAACAACTGTTGAGTGGCTAAAGCCTAAAAGCAGGGGGGCCTTATCGTGTAGAAGTGTGACCTGATCGACATCCATAACATTGTTTGGGTTTCTTAGAAAAGGAATGACATGCTGGGATAGAATAATATCACGAAAATACTGTCCATCCCAACTCTGACCATTTGGCTTCAGCACCCACATGAGCTTCTTTGCAGTGAACAAAACAAACACACCAACACAGTCTGGACTTTTTAATAATTCGCGATAATGTTCATTGTCATCGATTTCATCTGGTGTTGTGGCCCACACTCGATCATTTTGGTAGTTAGGCCGACGTGTTACGTAAACAAAAAATTCATCGGAGACAGCTAAATGCATGAAATCATCCACATCCCAATCTTCAAGATAATGGGCAAACCACATTCTGTCATCGATGTTAAGTTGAGTTTTTCTTGGCTTTGGAAGTTCATGCCAAGGCTTTAAACCTTGCTTACGACGGTACAGTCGAATGATCTCACCACTAACGATCTTTCCTCCCAACACTTCGATCTCTCTAGAAAGTTTAGCACAGCTGTTTTTCCGCTTACGCGTACCGCTTTCAATGATGTCCTTTGTTTCCTGAGAGAGTGGCAAATTTGGGCGCCCAGATTTGGTTGTATCCATTTCACATTCATTCAAAGTTTTATTCCAATTTCTTTTGACGAAGTCCTCATTTCTTCGCAACTTTTTGACAACCCATGAACGTGTTATAAAGGTGGCTCCAGCATCACGAGCTTCCCGAAGTGTTATTGCTCGTATGCGATCTATCACACGTTGCCTCTTCGAATCACCAATTAATTGAGAAGCCATTATATTATCACTTTATCAGCTAGAGTAATTTTAATACCTGCAATAAATAAAGAATTTTATATATTTTTATAATCACTAAAAACTATTTCGATATAAGTAAACATGTAAGCTGCAAATGGGGGGGGGGGGGCTAAGGTTTTTTTGGAACCCCTTACTTGCATACCCCTGCCTGGCCACGGAGTCGGGCGCCGAATGAACGCACGGTTTCGTCACAGTCTTGGCGTATGTTGTGCAGCGCCACTCTAGCAACCATGGTGCTCTCTTCTCTGACTGCGAGTTTCTTTATGGCTGCGAGCACCTCATTTTCACTTCTCCCTGTCAGACTACCACCGGCTGATCGTGTGAGGTCTTTGCGAACGGGTTCATCGCAGCACTCCAGTAGCTGCCACTTTGTCACGACCCATGATTTTGGTGGCATCCACATAGTCCATCCATCGCGGTGTGAAGTAGGACCATTCCTCGCTCGTCCCGGCTGAAGATATTGTTGGTCTCTTCACCTTCTCCACTTGGGCCGTGGCGCCGGCAGCGGACACGGAATGGACAGTGCAGTGGGCTGTGAGGAGTGCTGCTACAATGGCGTCGCTGTGTGCGGGGGTCTCATATGTGCACCCCTCAATTGGACATTTCACCACGGGCATGTTGACCTGTTGGGATTCACTATTGTTTTGTATAAAGTTCCATCATAAATAAGATTCCACTTTTTGTTATTACGTTTATTGACCAATATCCATAACGCTAAACAATGATGGAACTCTGAAACATACAAACAAAACATAAACATATACATGAAAAATAAAGGCATCAACATGAAGACACTAATCGATAATAATGAATATTCTCTATTACCTGTTGAGGAGAGAAAGTACAGGGTAACTAAGTCCACAGCATGTTGTAAATGTTTTTTGAAAGGTCACAGAGCAAGGTTTTGTAAGTTTAAAATTTTGTGCAAAAAATGCCATGGCCGGCATCAGCCATTATTGTGTGAAAACACTCCTAGTAGGCTTACCCCAGAAGTAGAGACATCAGTGGCACATGCCACTGCTATGAAAGGGAGTAAAATAAAGGGGATTATTGCAAACAGCTGCAGCATTATTAATTGGGAATGATGGAGAAGCTATTGTAAGAGTGTTGTTTGATAGTGGTAGCCAGTGTAGCTTTATTAAGACCAGAATTTCCAGAAAATTGAAGTTTAAAGAACTTAAGAGGGAAAATTTAAGAATTTCTGGGTTTGGGGGTTCCGTTCAAAACCGAACCAAAGTTAAGAAGGTAGAAGTTCTGGTTAAGGGGTTGTTACCACAAAGTCCCACTATCAAGGTCCAAGCTGTAGAGATTGAGGAACTTTGTGCTCCAAGTCACTACTTGCTTAGATGTGGCATGTGTCCAGGAATTGCAAGTTAAAGGAATTAATTTGGGCAATAATACGTTTGAAGGAACAGAAGATATTAGTCTTTTGATTGGAGCCGACTACACTATGCAGTGGTACGGCGAGACAAAACTACCACCAAACTGAGGGTAGTTTTTGATGGCTCAGCCAAGGACAAAGGTAGGGTGGCCAGACGACCGGCTTTAGGCCGGACAGTCCGCCTTTTGAGCACTCTGTCCTCCATCCAGAGCCACCTTGAGCCGGACGTTAATTTGTCCTCCTTTTTGGGGTATGGCTAAAAAGAATTATATAAATTACCTCAGGTACACTTAAAATAGCGGGTACTGAAGGCCACAATAACCGTTAACATATTTTTATTATATGTAGTTGGCAACACTGCTGAAAAGCCGCATTTGTTTTCAATTTCATGACTACGAGTCGGACAGTCAGTCTGCTCAAGGAGTAAAATTGAATATTCATTTCTTTCAGTTATATATATACAGGGTGTCCCATAAGTCCGGCATCATAGGAAAAATAATAAAAAAAAGGCAAAACAAAAGCTTTTATTTACAGAACGTGCTCAATATGTCCACCATTGTTTTCAATGCACAAATTCAGACGTGATACCCAGTCAGCAAGCACAAGGTGAATGATGTCAGGAGTAATGGTGTTACATGCCCCAATAATGCGCTGCCGCAAATGTTCAAAACTCCTAATTTTCTCTGCGTATACCAGCGCTTTCAAGTGGCCCCAGAGATAAAAATCTAGTGGCGTGAAATCCGGGCTTCTAGCTGGCCATTCCACAGGCCCTCGACGTCCTATCCAATGACCAGGGAATTGTTGGTACAGGTATTCCCTTACTTGGATGCTGTAATGTGCAGGAGCGCCGTCTTGCTGGAACCATGTTGGGAAATTTCCTTCTTCGTTCAAGACACTGGGAAATGCTTCTTCGTTGAGCAAACGTAGGTAGGTGCCTCCAGTGACATGCTCATCGAAAAAGAGGGGACCTATGATGCGATCCTTCCAAATGCCACACCATACCATCACCCGAGATGCACCTTGTTCCTTTGAAGAGGTATACCAGTGAGGGTTGTTTAGAGACCAGTAGCGGGTGTTCTGTCGATTTACCTCACCATTTCCATAAAAAACAGCCTCGTCACTGAACAGAATAGTGGACGGGAAATTGGCATCCCGAGCATATGAATTATGGTTTGTAGAAATAGAAAAATATGAATTTTTCCTATGATGCCGGACTTATGGGACACCCTGTATAATGTTATATTATATATATATATATATATATATATATATATATACGTAAAGAACGACGCTTTGTATAGGAGAATTAACCGCGCAAGATGAGAGCGAAAGAACGAAACAAATGAAAAAATGAGGTAACCACCCGGGAACCGAACCCGGGATCTTCCGATTGCCGGTCAGATATGATAACCATTACACCACGGGCCTCACTCAGTCAAATGTCGTAATTCCTCTACATGCGCGCAGAAACCAATGCCCCAAAGGGGCACCTCCCACATGCCGTAACATTATATTCATTATAACTGCAAACACGCAGTATAATTAACGTAAAGAACGACGCTTTGTATAGGAGAATTAACCGCGCAAGATGAGAGCGAAAGAACGAAACAAATGAAAAAATGAGGTAACCACCCGGGAATCGAACCCGGGATCTTCCGATTGCCGGTCAGATATGATAACCATTACACCACGGGCCTCACAGTCAAATGTCGTAATTCCTCTACATGCGCGCAGAAACCAATGCCCCAAAGGGGCACCTTCCGCATGCCGTAACATTATATACATTATAACTGCAAACACGCAGTATAATTAACGTAAAGAACGACGCTTTGTATAGGAGAATTAACCGCGCAAGATGAGAGCGAAAGAACGAAACAAATGAAAAAATTAGGTAACCACCCGGGAATCGAACCCGGGATCTTCCGATTGCCGGTCAGATATGATAACCATTACACCACGGGCCTCACTCAGTCAAATGTCGTAATTCCTCTACGTGCGCGCAGAAACCAATGCCCTAAAGGGGCACCTCCCGCATGCCGTAACATTATATACATTATAACTGCAAACACGCAGTATAATTAACGTAAAGAACGACATTGGTTTCTGCGCGCATGTAGAGGAATTACGACATTTGACTGAGTGAGGCCCGTGGTGTAATGGTTATCATATCTGACCGGCAATCGGAAGATCCCGGGTTCGATTCCCGGGTGGTTACCTCATTTTTTCATTTGTTTCGTTCTTTCGCTCTCATCTTGCGCGGTTAATTCTCCTATACAAAGCGTCGTTCTTTACGTTAATTATACTGCGTGTTTGCAGTTATAATGTATATATAATTATATATATATATATACTGTATATGTTAACGTACGGCCACATACGCAGTGTTCTCCTTTTTGGAAATTTGGAAATGGCCACCCTAGACAAAGGTGGTGTGTCCCTGAATGACTGTTTGGATGCTGAGCCAAATTTAAACGCAGATTTATTTTCCTTGTTACTGAGATTCAGGTTTGGTAGAGTAGCATTGACTACAGATGTGAAGCAAGCCGTTTTGAGGATAAAGTTAAAACCAGAGGACAGAGATGCAGTAAGGTATCTGTGGGTGGATACGAAAGACTTGTTGGAAAATTAACCTAAGGTTCAAGCATATAGAATGAAGTCAGTGTTGTTTGGCCTCAGCTCTAGTCCATTTCTGTTGGCAGCTACTATGCAGTACCATTTTAAGAAATATTCTGAGGTCTATCCTAACACTATTGAACACATAAGGAAAAATTTTTAGGTTGATGATTTGCTGTGTTCAGTGGATAATACAGAAATGGCTAAACAGATAGTCATGGAGGCTAGAGCCAGTGGTGGGATTAAAAAATTTTAAGAACCGATTCACCCTCCCCTCCCCTTCCCCGCTTCTCCTCTCCCTTCCGTGTCAGAAATGAAAACTAAAAAAATGTTTTTATTGAAATTCTTTATTTAATTTCCTTTTAAATATTTCCAAATCGCTACTTGATTATCCTTGTAGCCTTTATTTCTTCCTTTTTTAATCCTATTGTCATCGGCTGTGTGGTTATTTCTCAGCCACGTTTGAACTGATGGAGTAGGGTCCCAGGAATCGAATGGAAGGCCAATCAAATTAATTGACATCAAATTTTCCACATTTTGAACTGTAAGACGGCTTCTTTTATCTGAATATATAATATTTATAGTTGAAAGCTCTCTTTCTGCCTCCGCAGAACTAACGGCAACAGTATTGAGGATATTTTTAGCCTTTTGTATAGTGGTTGGAATCTCATGATTATGGCGATTTTTTAAAACATTTTCCAAATAGTCGCGGAAATCATTGAGGTTGATTTCATAATTAAAGATTTCATTGAATTCACACAATTTCTCTTCGGCGGCTTTCCAAGGAACAACAACTTCATTGATATTCCAAAAATCTGGCTCAAGTATTTTCACTAGTTCATGAATTCTATTATCACTATTTTATGCATTATTTATTGTTTTTAAATTATCACAGTCCATGATTTCATCCAGTAGTTTCTCACGAGGAAGGTTTCTATAGATTTGATTTTCTATAAAATCAATATTTTTAAAGGCGTCGGATTTTTTTTGTTTCATTAATTTTCTTTTCGAAGGTTCCTTGATTTTTTTTTAAGCATTTCAAAAGCCAAAATTGATCTTTTAATTAGTTTTTCAGCTCTCACGATATTTAGATTTCTGGTTTGAAGGGCGTTCGAAAGTAGTGATATTTCTTGTAGTATGTCAGTCATTAATGCTAAATCGTCTAAGAAGAATTTATTGCAAAGACGGGTAGCCATTCCTGAATATTTTTCGTTTGAAGAAAAATATTTGTACAAAGCTGGATAAGCACGCCATACAGCAAGTGTTGATCTTAAGCTGCAAGCAGCCCATCTTGGCCACAAAACTCTACCAATCTTTATAATTTCTAGTCCAAGTGCTTCGGAAATGTCGAAAAGTTCCGTTTGATTTTTGTTTGATTGGTGAAAAATCGTGTAGATTTTATCTATGAACATTTAGAAATGATTCACTTGTTTTATTTCAGCGATAGAATCATCTAAAACAAGTTGCAGGCGGTGATTCAAACAATGCCAGATGACGATGTCAGGAAAATCTTGTATAAGTCTAGCGCTCACCACTGATTTGCGACCAAGCATCACACTTGCACCATCAGAACAAAATGCGACCAAATTATTTTTCAAATATCCAATATCAAATTCAACTGCGTGTAAACTTGTTAACAAATTTGTGTATATTGTTTCATCATCCTGTGCTTCCAGCTCAACCAAATCGAAGAAAATTGTTGGCGAAATATCAGAATCTTCTACTTTTAAAAAAGTTATGAGCACTTATTTGCTAGATATAGTTGAAGCTTCATCGATGATGATACAAAGCTTTAAATCTTTTTTGATTATTTTAGTAACTATTTCCTTTTTAATTTATCTTGCAATGTGATCAACTATTTTAACGGCAGTTTTCCGAGAATGAAGTCCCACTCCCATGTCCAACCCATTTTTTACTTGTAGTTCAATCTCATGTTCAATGTCAGCAAATGGCCTAGTTCTTTTTGCCATACTGTAAATGGTATTAAATGGTATTTGGTAATTACATCATCCGCACGATCTTTCAATTGTTTTACGCATATTTGGTGTGCCTTCGATGAAAAGTGTTCATTCATTGTCTTCCTGAGAGATGCTTGCTGGACAGTTTTGTCTTTTCCTGGTGCTTCAATACTGCAGTTTCCCCATTCCATCGATACATGAATCCCCTTCATGTTTATTGAATCAATTTTTGCGCAGTAATTACAACCCAGTTTCTTGTTGTGAACAAACAAACCATCATATTTTTTCTGGAATTCTTCGACCTGTTTCGTTCTCCAGCAATCAGGAAGAACAGTTGCTGGAAATTCATCTCTGGTTTGCACAGTATTGGAAGTGGAAATTTCATTGCCTGTTGGTGTTAGATGTTCACTTGGATCTTCGTTTGAACTTTTAGATCTCGGTTTCTTTGTAAAAAAAATCAGACAAAACATGTTGTCACTTCATTTTTGGGGCTGAAATAGATAAATTTTGAATTATAATAACAACAGGGGTGGACTGGCAATGGTTAAGAGGTCCTTTAAATTTCGGATCCTTATTATTATTTTATTTTATTATTATTTTATTACCGTATCACGGTAATAAAATATAAAAGTTACCAGATCTAATTACTCACGTTAAAAAATTGACTATATAGTGGTACTTATAATAAGTAATTTATTGTATATTCGTACAAATGTATAACACGATACCAAGGCGAGACGGCTAGAAACACACCAACCACTGCTTTATCTAGACACGGACTGAAAAACGCACGCCTTCTCACACCCTCCCCACTCCCAATGTGCGCATGCGTCAGCTTCCGACAGCAAGTCACGTGACCAACTTAGTGCCGTTCAGAAAAGCATTGTTTATGGTGGTTATGAATATACGTAAAAAATTTTATTGCGTGTTTTTATAAAATAAATATTCGGTATAAAGAACAATCATGCACGGACTGAAAGGGTTAAGGACCGGTTAGGCGAACTCAGGAAATTTTAGGAACCAACCGGTTCGCACGAACCGGTGCAAACCGGCTGAATCCCACTACTGGGTAGAGCTATAATGAGGGAGGCTGGCATGGAGGTTAGAAAATGGCAGACCAATCATTTTCAGTTACAACAGTTTATGAGTCAGTCCTGTGTAGGACCTGATGCAGCAGAAAGTATTGAGGATTCTGGTATTAAGGAGTTGTGGGCAATAGACACAAAGGTGCTAGGCATTGTTTGGCAGCAAGGAGAGGATTTGTTTACCTTCAATGGGAAATCTTTAGTAGAGCTGGCTGAGAATGAGACAAGGTGGACAAAACGTACAGCTCTTAGTTTGGCTTCGAAGGTCTTTGATTCTCTTGGATTCCTGGCTCCATTTGTGATAAAGTAAAATTTGGTTTTCAGAGCCTCTGGGAAATTGGACTTGGTTGGGACCAAGAGTTACCCGATTATATGGTGGTAAGGTGGAAATATTGGTTCAAAGAATTGGCACATCTTGGAGACATTAAAATCCGAAGATGGTACTTTGGAGAGTTGAACAATAGTCCAGACAATTTGGAGCTGCACATCTTTTGTGATGCAAGTGAGGAAGTCTATGCAACTTGTATTTATATAAGAGGCACATTGAAAGAGGAAGTAAGTTGCAGGTTGGTTGCTGCAAAGAGCAGAGTAGCACCTTTGAAAAGGCTTTCTATTCCAAGGTTGGAATTGATGGGTGCAGTTATTGCTAGTCGACTTGCAGTTAAAGTGCAAAAGTCTTTGGGCCTTTATGAAATTCCAAGCTATTATTGGACAGACTCCACTATAGTTTCGCACTGGTTAAGAAGCCAGGCAAGGAAATGAAAACCATTTGCTGCCAATAGGGTGGAGGAAATTCAAGCACACACAGATCCAAAGCAATGGAAGCATTGTCCAGACACCCAAAACCCAGCTGATTTGCCAGCACGAGGAATGTCAGTGAAAGATCTTGCACACTCAAGTTTGTGGTGGAATGGGCCAGAGTGGCTAAAAGTTGGAAGTGAAAACTGGCCTTCTAATCAGCCTATTGTAGGAGAATGCCAGGCTCAGGAAGAATGGGTGAGTGAGATGAGAAAATGCACTGTGAACAGTTGTCAAGTTATGCAACAGGACCCCATATTGAGGCTTGAGGATATTAGCAATCTAAAAAAGTTGTTAAGAGTGACAGCATGGGTATATAGATTTACAGACAACATTAAGGGAGAAATAAGAAGGGAAGGAACTCTGAACAGTAAGGAGATTCAGCAAGCCACGCAATACTGGCTGGTGTATGTGCAGAAGGAAAAATTTGGTGAAGAGAGAGAATTGCTCACCAGCAGTACATTACAGGTTCTACCAACACATTCTGCTCTCAAAGGTTTGGATGTGTTTCTGGATCAGAATTCATTGAGAGTAGGAGGTAGACTACAGTTTCCTGGGCTTCCAGAGGAGAAAAGACATCCAATTTTGTTACCTTCTGGGGAGCACTTTGTGGAACTTTTGATCCTGGATACGCATCATAAGTTGTTACATGCTGGAGTTAGAGAAGTGATAATAGAGATCAGACAACAGTTTTAGATTCCCAAAATTAGACAAGTAGTAAAAAAGGTCTTGCATAAATGTGTGGTTTGCAAACGTTGGAGTGCAAAGCCTTATCATGAAAAGGTGGCTCCACTTCCAAGAGAACGGTGTGTATATACTGCCCCATTTGATATAGTGGGAGTAGATTTTGTGGGTCCAGTGTATGTGTATGAGCAAGGGAAGTCTAACAAAGGTTATGTATGTCTTTTCACATGTGCTACCACCAGAGCAATCCATTTGGAGATGGTAAGCAACTTAAGTAGTGATGTATTTCTTTTGGTCTTTAAAAGGTTTGTGAACAGAAGGGGTTTCCCAAATAAAATCATATCGGATAATGCAAAATCCTGGTATTAAGGAGTTGTGGGCAATAGACACAAAGGTGCTAGGCATTGTTTGGCAGCAAGGAGAGGATTTGTTTACCTTCAATGGGAAATCTTTAGTAGAGCTGGCTGAGAATGAGACAAGGTGGACAAAACGTACAGCTCTTAGTTTGGCTTCGAAGGTCTTTGATTCTCTTGGATTCCTGGCTCCATTTGTGATAAAGTAAAAAATTTGGTTTTCAGAGCCTCTGGGAAATTGGACTTGGTTGGGACCAAGAGTTACCCGCTTATATGGTGGTAAGGTGGAAATATTGGTTCAAAGAATTGGCACATCTTGGAGACATTAAAATCCGAAGATGGTACTTTGGAGAGTTGAACAATAGTCCAGACAATTTGGAGCTGCACATCTTTTGTGATGCAAGTGAGGAAGTCTATGCAACTTGTATTTATATAAGAGGCACATTGAAAGAGGAAGTAAGTTGCAGGTTGGTTGCTGCAAAGAGCAGAGTAGCACCTTTGAAAAGGCTTTCTATTCCAAGGTTGGAATTGATGGGTGCAGTTATTGCTAGTCGACTTGCAGTTAAAGTGCAAAAGTCTTTGGGCCTTTATGAAATTCCAAGCTATTATTGGACAGACTCCATTATAGTTTGGCACTGGTTAAGAAGCCAGGCAAGGAAATGAAAACCATTTGCTGCCAATAGGGTGGAGGAAATTCAAGCACACACAGATCCAAAGCAATGGAAGCATTGTCCAGACACCCAAAACCCAGCTGATTTGCCAGCACGAGGAATGTCAGTGAAAGATCTTGCACACTCAAGTTTGTGGTGGAATGGGCCAGAGTGGCTAAAAGTTGGAAGTGAAAACTGGCCTTCTAATCAGCCTATTGTAGGAGAATGCCAGGCTCAGGAAGAATGGGTGAGTGATGATGAGAAATGCACTGTGAACAGTTGTCAAGTTATGCAACAGGACCCATATTGAGGCTTGAGGATATTAGCAATCTAAAAAAGTTGTTAAGAGTGACAGCATGGGTATATAGATTTACAGACAACATTAAGGGAGAAATAAGAAGGGAAGGAACTCTGAACAGTAAGGAGATTCAGCAAGCCACGCAATACTGGCTGGTGTATGTGCAGAAGGAAAAATTTGGTGAAGAGAGAGAATTGCTCACCAGCAGTCCATTACAGGTTCTACCAACACATTCTGCTCTCAAAGGTTTGGATGTGTTTGTGGATCAGAATTCATTGAGAGTAGGAGGTAGACTACAGTTTCCTGGGCTTCCAGAGGAGAAAAGACATCCAATTTTGTTACCTTCTGGGGAGCACTTTGTGGAACTTTTGATCCTGGATACGCATCATAAGTTGTTACATGCTGGAGTTAGAGAAGTGATAATAGAGATCAGACAACAGTTTTAGATTCCCAAAATTAGACAAGTAGTAAAAAAGGTCTTGCATAAATGTGTGGTTTGCAAACGTTGGAGTGCAAAGCCTTATCATGAAAAGGTGGCTCCACTTCCAAGAGAACGGTGTGTATATACTGCCCCATTTGATATAGTGGGAGTAGATTTTGCGGGTCCAGTGTATGTGTATGAGCAAGGGAAGTCTAACAAAGGTTATATATGTCTTTTCACATGTGCTACCACCAGAGCAATCCATTTGGAGATGGTAAGCAACTTAAGTAGTGATGTATTTCTTTTGGTCTTTAAAAGGTTTGTGAACAGAAGGGGTTTCCCAAATAAAATCATATCGGATAATGCAAAATCCTTCAAAAGGGCTGCAAAGGAATTCCAAGAAGTTTGGTCCATGCTAAAAGAGGAGGGATTCCAATCCTACTTTTCACACCATGGGTACAGTGGGAGTTTATTGTTGAGAGAGCACCATGGTGGGGAGGATTTTGGGAAAGGCTAGTGTGAAGTGTAAAGTGTCCATTAAAGAAACTTTTGGCTGATGCTCATTTGAGCAAAGAAGACTTCTGCTCTGTTCTGTGTGAAGTAGAAGCAATGGTGAACAGCAGGCCTATCACTTTTGTTTATAACAGTATGCAGGATGTAGAGCCATTGACACCAAATCATTTTCTTTGTGGTAAACGATTACCATCAAGCCCCACTTTGTCAGAAGACTTACAGCCTATCCAGAGCACTCAAGAAGAGTTAACCAGAAGGTTCAAGTACCTTGAAGAACTAGAAGATCAGTTATGGAGAGGTGGCAGATGGAATACTTGCCAGAACTCAATTATTACCCATCAGGCAATGTAAAGGGCTCCAACGCAAATTGTATCAAAGTAGAAGTGGTAATGATTGGGGATGAAAGACCAAGGCAATGCTGGAAGCTTGGCATAATTGAAGAGTTGTTTGTTGGCAAAGACAATTTAGTTAGGTCTGCACTGGTAAAGACTTCAGGAGGAAAATTAAAGAGACCTATACAAAAACTCTATGCTTTAGAAATCAGCAAAAACACGGATAGTCAAGATGAAACATTTGAGCTACAGCCTCATGGAGAAGGCTTGGCTAAATTTGGAGAAGGTAATGACAACAATGCTTCTTCGGTGGGGAGTGTTAGAAAATGTAGAAGAGGAAGAGCCTTTGTTGTCCCAAGGCGATATGATGACTAAGCTGATTGATGCAGCATTGCTTTTATATATTAAGTTAAGGTGTGTGTATATATATATATATATATATATATATATATATATATATATATATATATATATATATATATATCCATCTTATAATTGTAAGGTTAGTGAAAACTTCACTTAATTTAGAGCTAGCATTTTTAGGCTCTTGTGGCATCATTGTTTGGGCACTCTTGTGGCATCATTTTTTTTGGGAACTGCGCGTCTTTTCTACTCGTTTGTTGAATACGGCACTTACAGGGCGTGGTCTTAGAGAGAGCTCTCTTGCAATTCACTTTGGTTGTTTAGATACAAGATTGTTCATTCGGGTGGCCCAAGAAAATGAAAGTTGAAAATATCTTTCTCCACAAGGCCATCCGTGTTCCATATCAAAATGTAAGAACTCGTACTAAAAATTAGACAGATCATACAATATTTAGAGGTTGCGATCAGTTCCTTTTTTTTTAGGATTTGAAACAAAAATACAATATCAATGTTTATTTCAAAATTTTAAGTCAACAGCACAGATCACATGTTATGCAAAAATATACTAGAACACACATGTCATAGCAGTTAATACGACTGCACTAAATCCTTGTATATCAAACAAACAACGTCACACCCGTTACTTTTTCTTCGTCAAAGCCAACTTCGTCGGAACTGGCAATCTTTTTCGGTGGCTGGCGACGAGTCGCAGTAGATGTTGTTTCTGGGTCTCGTCTTTCGTCAGCGCGGTATTGTAGGACTGAATAAGAGCGACTCCTCGTTCGGCACAGTCGTTGACGACCTTGAGGAGCCTGCACTTAGCCTTAAGTAACTGGTAAATGGGGTCTGTCAGCCAGAGGGAGGGAGGTTTTGACAAGAATGTCTTGGCTTCATCTTGTCCTTTCATGGAGAGTATATCGAATATCTTCAAAGACCGGCTCGTGATGTACGACGCCAATGAAGAACGATGATCGAACACAGTCCCGTCCAGACGTCTCCAGAGTTTTTTGGTTTGAGGGACGTAAGAAGTTGTCAACCATAGCTGCTTTGGTGATCTCTTCGACGCGATCGTCGAAGAGGGCGAGAGGCGCGAGGTGCTCAGAGAAGTGCCGCAAATGGCGATAGAAGGCCTTAACAACCGCCTCCCTGATGGCACGGTCAGGATATTCATGGAGGAGAGCAATTAGGTTTAAGTCGTTGAAGGGGGCCCTCTCTGGGAGAGGGGCCTCGTGCCAGTAGCGAGCGTAAATAAGAGAAACGAAGAGGCAAATCTTTGTGACGCCAGCTGTCTCGTGGGCCGTCAACTTAATCTGGCTCCTCAAAAGGAAGATCTTCAGCGAGTATATTGCCTTAGCCATCCACCGCGCGTTGTGCATAGCGTCTGGCACACGAAAGGAAGGTTCTCCGTCGGAGGATCCCCCTAGGAATATATGAGAGCTGGAGCAACTCTCCATAGTCATCCCGTGGGAGCTGGCTCTTGACTGCCTCCGAGTAAAATGACATCATCTCCTCTCGTAGGCCATCCGGCATGCCAACGAAGAGCTCGTCTCCAGCAGAACGGAAATCAACTATATTAATATCAGGCCAGGTCTTCTGGAAGCGTTTGAAGATTCCCACTTCAGGCCCACCGGTTGGTGTCAAGGCGACAGAAAATACGGCCGACAACATTACCTCGAACACGTGATGACAGCACGCGATCCAGATGAGCTCCTTGTCCAGAGCTTTCTCAATTAGGGTGCACGCGCCCATATTCAGCCCAGTATTGGTTGCCGTCGTGTCGAAGATTAGTCCCTGGATCATAGGTTTGAGGTTCCATTCCTCCAGCGTTTGGACACATGCATTGCACTGCTCCTCTCCCGTGCCGCGGGACGGCAAGAAGTTGCTCTGTTTCACCACCAGTCACCAAGATGGCGACGCGATCCACAAGCTTTTTATTGTCAGCGATATCTGGAAGCAGTTTACCGTTCCAGTGGAGAAGCAGTGGGCTGTCCGGCGAGAAAACAGCCTGTTGAGCAGTTGCTACCGCCTCACGAGTGGTGACCCGCGCTCGCTGAATGGTGTTTCGGGATAGCGCCACAGACTCCAGGCCATGACCGAGCGCTTGCGTGACGGCTCCTACGACTGACATGGCAGTGCGGTCAGGGAGTTTCACTCGGTCGAGCGCGGCGGCTACTTCCTTGGTCACAATGGTCTGCTTCGATTTCTTATTCCTTGGCTGATCTTGACTGGATGTTGACGGAGCTTGGAAATCATCTTCGGACTCCGTCGATGTGGAGGAGCTACAGATGTCAGCAATGGCGGAACTAGACGGAACAGCCGTATTCGCCTGTTGGGCGCTCAACATGCTTTTTTCCTTTCGAGCACTGGCCTGATCACTCCTGAGGCGCTTGCGAGTCTCCTTGTTCGTCACGGTCTTGTCGATCCCGGACATACTCGCGCTCGAGGGATCCTGCTGTTGCATCCGCAGGAACTATGTCTTCTTCGTCCGTCATAATACTGAGGGCGTCTTTTCGTGAGATGTCAAATAGTTTGGTGAGATTCTCCTTGAATTTTCTTTCCTTGATTCGGCACCCGTCTTTCGGTTTCAATCGGTTTTTCTTCAACCCACAATATTCTTCATAGAGCTTCCGAAGCTTGCGCATGCCGGAGTCCACCCACTGGGTCGGAATTCGTGCCTTGTCCCAGATTGTCAGCGCTCTGTCTATGGTGGCCTTAGCACTGTCACCGATTGTGGATCCCTTCTGGTGGTGAAATATGAAGTTCCTGAGAATAGCCCCGTTTGTTGGCAGGCCAGATCCCAAGATGTCCGGATCCGGCTTACCCAGGAGCCAAACTTTCGGACTGCTCCTTGTCGTTGTCATGGTCTTGGCCTGTGGAATGGAAGATAAAATGGAAATTAGAGTTAAAGAACATATACATATGTTTTATGTAGAATATAAAACAAACAATTTTAACAATTTTAATAAATTTTTATAAATTTTAATTTTTTTTTTAAATTTTTAACAATTTTAATAAACAATTCATTGTTCCAAATTGCTTATCAAGGTCAGTGCAGTAAATGAATGACAGAAAAACTAAGCATAGTGTCCGCCACTGGTGAAAAGTTTAACTTGCCTTATTGGTGTGATTCACTGCGCGGCGTAACCCAGATGGCAGGAACACAACAAAAACACGTCTACACCTGCCGAGACTTGGCGACTAACTGAGTAGTGGGAAGAGTGCATTGCTATCATATAGTGATTCTTTGGATATAGGTTTACAATCTACAGTGGCGTTGCTAGGAAAATATTTATTGTAGAACATAATGGTGACCCAAAATTACTGAAATTACAGAATTTAGATATTTTTACCTTGAGGTCGCGACCTCTAAATATTGGCCGATCTTCCTGATTTTTTGCATGAAGGCTTCTTTCGTGATATGGAACAGGAATAGCCTTGTGGAGAATAGCAATTCAAACTTTTATTTTTTCAGTTAATTTTTGGGCCACCCTATATGTTCATCGTGCAATGGTGCAGGTTGTGTTGTTGTTGCAAGGTTTAGAAAGAAGACCATAAATAATGCCCCTCTTGTTTTTTATCTTAATTTTATTCAACTGAGGCCTAAGGTAGGCCCACATCGAGTCAGCAACCCTGAGGTAGGACCTAATAGGACCTCCAAGTTCGTAAGTTTTAGTCTAGCTTAACTTGGGCTGAAGGTCGAATTGACCCTTCAGAGCTTGGCCGTTCAGGGCTCAGCTGGGATTCTGAACCCAATAAAATAAAAAAAATAACAGGCATGTTTGCTGGGTAGGCGTCTAATCAGCGAGCCAACAGGAATTTATGTAAATTCTTTGCTTGCGTAGAATGATTTGGCCGATATGATGTCTGCTACTATGAAAAGTTGGGGGTACGCGCGTCGCCCCCCCACGACCCCACTGTTCCCTCGTGCGTGCTGATTTGTGGAAAATTTGTAGTCATATGATTGGGTGAAAATAATTCGTTTTTCATAAAGCCTCACACTTCATTTTTATGTATTATCTGCGAAATAATAAGTATATAAATGGTAGGGTTCTTATAATAATTATTTTATCGAGTAAAAGTATATATGTCGGCGGATGGAAATATATAACACACCGCACATACTTTGGTGTCTCTTCTTTTTCCTTATCTCCTTTTGTAGGTGACTGAGTATGTTGCTTCGCTGCTTCTACAGTCGAACTTTACATCGCTTACTTACAGATCTTGAGGCTGTGTGATCTGACTGCAGGCGTTAGGATTATACCCTCGTCTTAAACGTCCATTTTTTTCGACGTGCTGAGAGAAAGAATCACTTACTTTTCGTGAAAATTCACTTGCCCTTAAAACACCTGGCGACAACTGACTTTTAAACTCTTGGTCTCGAGCACTTCCTTCAACCGTCACGATGCCGAGAAAGACTTCAGTCACATTTAAGAAATTATTAAAGCTGCAAAATTTCAGTCTAATAATATTGTTAGCAAATAAATTATGAATTTTAGCTTTATAATTAACTCTTTTATGTGACTGATCTTAGCTGAAAGGAACATTTAGAATTTAGGTGTCTTTTTAAAATTATAGATTTGGCAACATTGGAGAGAGTTCTAACTTCTAAGCAGGCAAAATGATTGCGTTATCTACTGCAGACATTAAGGCAATTTATAAAGTACTGAAGATTTAAAGATCAATACCTTAATTTATAAAAAATAGAAAATGTAATTTAAACTTTTACAAAAATTTATTTTCTTATTTCTTGTGGAAAACCATTTCCACACACACACACACACACACACACCTACACATATATATATATATATATATATTAGGCCTAGTATTAACCACTTTGATGTTACCGGTTATTAGTGTAAAGTTGGCACTACAATAATGATAATGGTTAATTCTACAGATCTACAGAAGCTAAGGCTAACAAAGACCCTAAGATCCATTCTAAGGTTAGCCCGAGAGAAAGGAAAGAGTAGGGGGTTAAGAGAAGAAAATAAGGGGTTAAGTAAGTAGCAACACCTATCACTCATGGGTTAACATTCATTCAGAAAAAGAGAAAAAAGACTCACCATCATCATCCGCCGGCCACTGCCGACAAGTCAGAAAAATAGTCGGAGAGAATAGGAAAGGGGTGAAAGATGAAAAGAAGTAAAATAAAAACACTTACAAACCATGCAAACAGTCTTAGCTCACAGTCATACCATGCAAACTACAGACATGGAAGTAAAGAGAGTTACAGACATGCAAATAAGGAGAGGATAAGAAAAAAAAAGTAGGTAAAATTAAACAAAAAAAGTGGGTTAGTTTACTCTACGAGCTGCATCTACGTTCATGTTAGTCTAATTTTTTTTTTAATTTTATTGCTGGCATCACACGCTGGCATGTCACAAGCTGGCATTAATCGTCAACAGACTCATCCTCGACCACCACCCCCAGAGCTCCTGTTACTAATTGTTTTTTATTTTAAACAACGTTAATATTTTTAAAATGCCTATCTAAACGTTTGCCACGCAACTTAAATCCGTTATTACGAGTATTGCTATTATCGAAATTGAACAGTTTGTCAAAATTTACGTTATTGATGTTATTAACGATTTTGAAAACTTCAATAAGCTCCTCCCTTAATCTCCTAGTTTCGAGTGAATGCAAGTCTAACTCTTTAATCCTATCTCATAAGGCTTGTTGCGCAATGACAGAATTAGTTTCGTGGCACGACGCTGAACCCTCTCTAACCTATCAATATCCTCACGCAAATACGGGCACCAAAACTGAACGACATATTCTAAATGAGGCCTGACTAGGGACTTGTAAAGGGCCAATATAATATCCTTCGATTTAAATTCGAAATTACGCGCTATGAAGCCTAACATCCTATTAGCTTTTGCGCAAGACTCTAGGCACTGGTTCCTAACTTTTAAATCCTTAGATACGCGTACGCCTAAATCTACTTCCTCGTCAACGCTCGCTAACTCTCTATCATCCATCGTGTACGTGTAATTATTGTTACGAGAACCTATATGCAAAATTTTACATTTGTCTACGTTAAATTGCATCTGCCACTTATCCGTCCACTCCATAATCCTATTTACATCGTCTTGGAGCCTATTTCTATTATCCTCGTTAACAACCTTACCGCCTATTTTAGTATCGTCCGCGAATTTTGACATGTCACTAGTCAATCCTACATCTATGTCGTTAATGTAAATTACGAATAGCAATGGGCCTAACACTGAACCCTGTGGGACACCGCTACCTACATCCAACCATCCCGATTCACTATCATTAACAACGACCCTCTGTCTCCTATTACGAAGCCATTCCTCTAACCAGTTAGCTACCTGACCGCGTATACCGTGCACTTTAACCTTCGCAATTAATCTTCTATGCGGAACTGTATCGAACGCCTTTTTAAAATCTAAATAAATAAAGTCATCCGCTCTATGCCTATCGTATTCGCGCACTATTTCGTTATAAAATTCTAACAAATTAGTTAAACAAGATCTATGGCGTCGAAACCCATGCTGACTACTATTAATCAAATCTCTACTTTCTAAGTGATCGATGATACGATCCCTAACTACGGACTCCAAACGTTTACCGACAATTGACGTTAAGCTAATGGGCCTATAATTGCTAGCTACTGTGCGGTCGCCTTTTTTAAAAATGGGCGTGACGTTAGCTAATTTGAAGTCTTCAGGAATAATCCCCGTTTCGAGTGACTGATTAAAAATCTTCGTTAAGGGGCCTACGATAATGTCTTTCAAATCTTTCAAATGCCTGGGATAAAAAGCGTCAGGGCCTGGAGCATTGCTAACTTTTAGCCTATCGATATAATGCGCAATCTCACCCTCGTAAACAGTTATTTCATCCAAAATAGTCTCGCTACTAAATGGAACGATATCGTCCACGTCGGGGACATTATTTACGTCTTCTACGGTAAAAACTGTCGCAAAAAAGTTATTGAAATACCCGCCATCGCCTGAGCGTCAGAAGCCAAAGCACCGTTAACATCCACTAGAGGGCCTATGTTATCTTTTATCGCTTACGATTATTGACGTATTCAAAAAACTTTTTTGGATTATGTTTACTATCCGCAGCTATAAGTATCTCTAAATTACGCTTAGCATTCCTAACTGATCTTTTAACCTGACGTCTAAGCTCGATATATCTATTAAAGTTAGCTGCCGTGCCATTGCGCTTATTAAGTCGGATCTTTTCCGTTTGACTGCCGCCATTGAAACATAAGAGGTGAGTGCCCCCAGCCTTCTTTACTTAGCCTTATAAGGCTAACTAACGAAAATATCACAACCTAACCTAACCAATCGTTAGGTCAACTGTACGACCTTGACGATTGGTTAGGTTAGGTCGTGATATTTTTGTTAGTTAGCCTTATAAAGCTAACTAAAGAAGGCTGGAGGCCCTGATCTTCAGGTGATCCCCTTATTTTTCTGAGTACACGATTAAAACTTAAAAATTAAGCATGGATCTTGAAAGTAATTAAAATTGTTTATAATAAACAAAATTTGAAGGGGAAATTAAGAAAAGCTTTTTTATAAAGTAACTTATTTTGTATCATCAAGACATTTCAGTTAAAATACAAAAAGTTTAATTATGTTTCAATGGCGGCAGTCAAACGGAAAAGATCCATTAAGTCTATAAGCAATGTTTCGCTCGTTTATGAACTCGCCTATTTCCCTAGTCCACCACTTGGGCCTACCATGATTTCTAGCGCGCTTGAGCCTACGAGGAATGAACTCCCTTTCAATATTCATAAAACTTTCTTTAAACGCCTCCCAATGCAAATTTATGTCATTACCCATAAATAAGTTATCCCAGTCCACTACTCTCATCCTATCCGCAAAACTATCAAAATTAGCCCTACGAAAATCAGGGACTTCTATTACGTTACTATCTTTAGTGTTTTCTATCGATAACTTAAACCTAAGAATTTGATGATCACTACATCCTAAACTCTCGCCTACTTCTAAACTATCTACTATATTTTTGCCGTTCGTCATCACCAAATCTAAAATATTGTCACCGCGCGTTGGTTCGGTAACCATCTGTCGTAAAAAATTATCCTCCATGAACTCAATCAATCTCAAACCCTCCTCATTACCAGTAAAAGTCTCGTAATTAACATTAGGGCAGTTAAAGTCTCCGACAATTATACTATTCCGATTGTCAATAAAGTTACCAAGAAGTGAGTAAAATCTACTATCGGTGTCGAAGGGTCTATAAACAACAACAAAATTAAAACTAATACTACGCGCCCTAACTTCAACGCATATCGCAACTTGCTGCCGGAAAATCTATCTTAACCTCGATAGAATGATCGAAGGTTAATGATGGAATGTTATATGACTAGGCTGGAGTTACCAATTTACAGTGGTCTACGGTTAACCGGTTTGATGTGGCTAATGGAGTAGGTTTACTATAATTAAGGAATGAAATGCTATAATTAGAGGTCACCAGCTTGGATTACACCCAAGCAAAAAGTATTAATAAGGTTAGAGAAATTACCTTGTTGTTTTGTGTTTAATTAAGAAAATATATCACTTATTTGTTCATAGTAAATAACAATGCAATAACGATATTTATAGTAATTAACAATGATATAACGGCATTTGTACTATGCTAAACATAACTGAATATTAGAAAGAAGAAAAATTGTTATACAGACTAATTGTTAAGTAATTACAATTATGATAACACTTATTTAGGTAGGCTAATGAGTTAGGCACAAATGAAACACAGAATAGATGGTGTAAGCCTACTGATAGCTGAAATAGTGCACGTACGGTAGGTACTGTAAATGGCTTACGTAATACATTGATTAGATAGACTAATGATTTATGCAAAAATGTAACACAGAAATGATGTAACCCTATTGACAGTTGAAATAATGCCCGTACGTTTGACACATTAAGTGGATTAGGCCGTCAAGAATGAAATGCTTAAAAGATCACATAAACAAACGGATGCAAAATAAAATGAATTACATGAAAGAACAAAATAACAGGATGATACACAATTACAGTATTGGAATGACACTTGAAATAGGCCTACTGCAATTCTAATGAGAAAGTTAGTTTGAACGGTATTAAAAACACTTTTGGGGCCTACGCGATTATGCAGATCTTGTGGAAGCAAGACGTACAAGGCAACGGTAGGCCTAGTGAGGATTGCTTAAGACGAGGCAAATGGAGCTTACCACAAATAATGAATACCTCGGGAGACGGAAAGACCTACTTGTTGGGTTGACCGATATCTGGGCAATTACGACTTCGTAGAATGATGCCTAGATGAAGTTGACCGTATACGTCTGGCACGTCGAGGATGACCTTGAAGCCGGTAGCGGGGCCTATTGAAAACTTGTTGAACGGGCGTCGCTCGTAAAGGTGGTGGAAGATAAGCGAAGCGAAATGATTTGGGGTTTGTAGCTTAATAGAAAGTTCACGAACCTGTTCCTCGAAAGAGGCTTCTGTAGCGTGGTGAAACTTGCCGGTGTCCTTGAGGATAAAAGTTGAAAGCCGGTCGAGAACTGGTAAGGAAACAACGGGACGCCTACTGCAGTGAGGTTCTTTCTTGCATGAAGTAATTGCAGAGTACAGTACTTCAAGTGTTGCTTCGTTCTTGCACAGTATACGGTTGAAGTGTGACTTGGTATGCAGCCGGCTAAAGTCGATGATGGCACTGCGTAGAGCGTAGACGTTCGAGGGGGAAGTACGAGTAGAGTGAGGAAGAATGCCAGTGAACTACGCCTTATATACCTTCGTAGGACGCTAACATTCGCGCGCTTTTGAGACGTCTAAACAAGCGTCCTGTTGTTTCTGTCCTTGAACACCACGTGTGTTTAAGATGTCTGCCGATGTCGAAAAGGAAAGAATTTCTTTGTCTGTTCTTTATCTGTTTCTCTCTCTCTCTCTCTCCATATATATATATATATATATATATATATATATATATATATATATATATATATATATATATATATATATATATATATATATATATATATATATATATATATATATATATATATATATATATATATATATATATATATATATATATATATATATATATATATATATATACGAGTATATAACGTTTTTATAAACACTCTTGATACACCTTTCAACCTTTCAAATGTTCGGTACGATAATACCTCACTTCACGAAGGTCGAGCTTGTCGCCCCTCCTCTCGACAATATACTGTATATATTGTTTTGCCGGTTTTGCCGCAGTATACGAGTATATACGAGGGGTGTACCGAAAGTAATACCTGTTGGCTGATAACTTCTTTATTAGAATGAATAGAAAGTTCAACGTACACATGTATCATATGTTCATCAACTATTGCTCTACACAAAACTACTCTTCAAAGTAATCTCCTTCACACACGATGCATTTGTGTCACCTCTGAACCCAAGACTGGAATCCTGTTTGGAAAAACTGTGGCGAGCACTGTCTGACTCATCGTTTCAAAGCGACTTTGATGTCCTCTGTGTCATCAAATCTTTATCCCGGACGCTTTGTTTCATCGGGCTGAATAGGTAAAAGTCTGACCGTGCCAAATCCGGAATGTAGGGTGGATGTGGTATCAGTGACCAGCCCACCTTTGCAATAGCTTCATTTGTGGCATCTAGCTAAGAACCTCTTCAACAACTTTACTTCCTCTTCTTTCCCTCCTCTTTTCCATTCTGACGGCATACTTGCCGTCTCTTCTCTGACAAAGCTAAACTCTTCGCTCAAACTTTCGCTTACATTTCAAACCTGGATGATTCCAGTGCTGTTCCTCCATCTCCTCCCCCTTCGACTTTATTATGTCTGAAATTAGAATATCTTCTAAAGATGTTTTTTCTGCCTTATCTGGGCTCAACTCTAGGAAGACGTATCGTCCTGATGGTGTTCTTCCTGTTGTTCTTAAGAACTGTGCTTCTTTGCTGACATCCTGCCAAAGCAAACTCTTTCGTCTTTGTCTCTCATCTGGTACTTTTCCTTCCTGCTGGAAGTTTACTTTCATTCAGCCTGTCCCAAAGAAGGGTGACCGCTCCCAACCCTCCAACTATCGTCCAATTGCTTTGATTTCTTGCTTTTCCAAAGTTTTTGAATCTATCCTTAATAGGAAGATTCTTAAATACCTCTCTTCTCACAATCTTCTTTCACATCGTCAGTATGGATTCCGCAAGGGACGTTCTACAGTACTGGCGATGTTCTTGCATATCTCTCTGACTCTTGGTCATCCTCCTTTCGGGATTTCGGTGAAACTTTTGCTATTGCGCTCGACATCTCAAAAGTTTTCAATAGTCTGACACAAATCTGCCCTTCTTCGGTTTCTAGCCTTCTATCTGTGCCTTCATCTCTAATTTCCTTTCTGGCCGATCTATAGCCGCAATTGTAGATGGCCACTGTTCTTCTCCTAAAGCTATTAACAGTGGTGTTCCTCAGGGATCTGTCCTGTCACTCTCTTTTCCTTTTATTTATTAATGATCTTTTAATTCGTACTTCCTGTCCTGTTCATTCCTATGCCAATGATTCCACTCTTCACTTCTCCACCCGCTTCCCAAAGCGTCCCTCACAACAATCATTTCATGATTCGCGTAGGACGGCTATGGGACACAACCTCTGATCTTTCTGCTATATCTGATTGGGGCAGAGAAAACTTTGTGGCTTTCAATGCCTCAAAAACTCAATTCCTCCATCTGTCTATTCATCACAACCTTCTACACAACTATCACCTTATCTTTAGCAACACACAACTCAATCCTTCCTCTTCTCTTAACATCCTTTTCTCGTGATCTTTCCTGGAAAGATCACATATACTTTCTTTCTAAAACAGTTTCTAAGAGGTTAGGTGTGCTGTACCGCCTCCGCGGTTTCTTCACCCCCACTTAGTTGCTGTCTCTGTACAGGGGTCTTGTTCGCCCCTGTATGGAGTATGCTTCTCATATGTGGGGTGGCTCAACCGAAACAACTGTACTTGACTGGGTGGAATGAAAGGCTTTTCGTCTCATCAATTCTTTGCCTCTTACTGATTGTCTTCAATCTCTCTCTCTTCGCCGCAATGTTGCCTCACTCTCTCTTTACTATCGTTATCATAAGGGACATTGCTCTTCTGAACTCTCTAAGTGCATGCTTCCTCCTTTAAGGAGAGCACGCAGTATCAGACTTTCTACACTTTCTCATTCTTTTTCTGTCCAACTATCTAACGGAAGGGTTAATTGGTATTTTCAGTCTTTCATCGACTCAACCTGTAAACGCTGGAACAATCTTCCTCAATCCATCTTTCCTCCTGTCTATGACCTCCCTTCTTTCAAACGCAGAGTGTCTAGGCATCTCGAAAACCCAGGACCTTGATTTTGGCTCTCTTCTCCTTCTGTAGGAGGGGCGCTTTTGCGGACATTTGCCCTTAGCCCCTCCTTCCTGCATTAAAAAAATATGAACATCACCAAATATGCAATTTCTTCTATAATAATGGTCATTGTAAATTCGGAGACAGAGGCAGGTTCTACCACCCGGACATCTGCAGGACTTACGCGAAATATGGAACCTGCAAATACGGGAAAAAATGCTATTATCAACATCTCCCGACGAACCCAAAGGACAAAGTGCAAAGTTTAAAGGACAAGAGGAATAACAATAACAATAGGAACACAAAAAGCGAACAAAAGTTTTTTCAACATCGCAGACACAATACGGCTGCTAAATGTCATACAACGCATGCAGTTGACACAACTGGAAACCTCCGAGCCAAACCGCTTCTGGGCAAGAAGCTACCAGAATAGATAGGCGGAAACGGATCTCTATCGGAGGACCATAGGGCAACGAAACAAGCGATACCGAAGGAAAACGAACTTGAAATGCACAAGGGGCAACGAAAAACAAAGAACATAAATATTGTCCTGGCTAATATTCAAGGAATAAGACCAAACCAATCACTCAATAAAGTTTCGTACCTGAAAGGATTTATGGACGAAACAAGGGTGGACATCGCATGCCTCACAGAAACTCATCTTGAAGATTGCCAAGGAAATTGTGAAAACTTCGAACATTGTATTAATAAGAAAGAGATAAATATAGAGGGTTTCAACTTACTTAGAGCGGATAGAACAGCGAGACGTAAAGGTGGCTGTGCTATATATGCACATGAAGGTCATATGACAGAGACAGTCATCTATAGACCTTCAAATACTCCAACCGAAAAATTCTCGGAGGCCATTGATGATATGAGCAACTTAATAAAGGCCATAAACCCTCCATCCCCCCAATATAATGCTCTGCGAAGACTTTAACTTCCCATCTATAAAATACAAAAAGGTGGATAGGAATATATATATATATACAGTATATACCAGGACAAGGGGGGGAAGCACAAGAGAAGACCAGAGGCAAGCAAAAATGTTGATGGCTCTCACAAACGAGTTTATGCTGACACAGGAGATAACAGAAAATACCAGAAAAAATAACTGCCTAGATCTGGTATTCATGAATAACACGAACTTGATTGCTGATATAAAAATAACCCCAACCATTATCTCAGACCACAACTTAATCGAGACATCATTGTTATTTTTATTTATTTTGATTGGGATCAGAATCCCAACTGAGCCTTGAACAGCCAAGCTCTGAGGGGCTACTTTAACTTATAGCCTAAGTTAAGCTAGACTACAACAAACTTACGGACTTGGAGGTCCTATTAGGTCCTACCTCAGGGTTGCTGACTCGAAGTGGGTCTACTTTAGGCCTCAGTTGCATAAAATTAAGAAAAAAACGAAAGGGGCACTACAGTATTTATGATCTCTTCAAGATTTTCTAACACTCCCCACCGAAGAGGCATTATTGTCATAACCTCTTGCAAGTTTAGCCAAGCCTTCTCCATGAGGTTGTAACCCAAACGTCTCATCTTGACTATCCGTGTTTTTGCTGATTTCTAAAGCATAGAG
The DNA here is from genome assembly GCA_023014485.1 of Bathynomus jamesi. NCBI lineage: Eukaryota > Metazoa > Arthropoda > Malacostraca > Isopoda > Cirolanidae > Bathynomus > Bathynomus jamesi. The sequence continues at coordinate 489,132 of JAJOZX010001922.1, read as the reverse complement.
TTTTTGTATAGGTCTCTTTAATTTTCCTCCTGAAATCTTTACCAGTGCAGACCTAACTAAATTGTCTTTATATGAAAATTGTCTTTGCCAACAAACAACTCTTCAGTTATGTCAAGCTTCCAACAATGCCTTGATCTTTCATTCCCAATCATTACCACTTCTCCCACTTTGATACAATTTGCATTGGAGCGCTTTACATTGCCTGGTGGGTAATAATTGAGTTCTGGCAAGTATTCCATCTGCCACCTCTTCCATAACTGATCTTGTAGCTCTTCAAGGTACTTGAACCTTCTGGTTAACTCTTCTTGAGTGCTCTGGATAGGCTGTAAGTCTTCTGGCAAACTGGGGCTTCATGTTAATCGTTTACCACAAAGAAAATGATTTGGTATCAATGGCTCTACATCCTGCATACTGTTATAAACAAAGGTGATATACCTACTGTTCACCATTGCTTCTGCTTCACACAAAACAGTGCAGAAGTCTTCTTTGCTCAAATGAGCACTAGCCAAAAGTTTCTTTAATGGACACTTTACACTTCTCACTAGCCTTTCCCAAAATCCTCCCCACCATGCTGCTCTCTCAACAATAAACTTCCACTGTATCCCATGGTGTGAAAAGTAGGATTGGAATCCCTCCTCTTTTAGCAAGGACCAAACTTCTTGGAGTTCCTTTACAGCCCTTTTGAAGGTTTTTGCATTATCCGATATGATTTTATTAGGGAAACCCCTTCTGTTCACAAACCTTTTAAAGGCCAAAAGAAATACATCACTACTTGAGTTGCTTACCAACTCCAAATGGATTGCTCTGGTGGTAGCACATGTGAAAAGACATATATAGCCTTTGTTAGACTCCCCTTGCTCATACACATAGACTGGACCTGCAAAGTCTACTCCCACTACATCAAATGGGGCAGTATAGACAGGGGCGTACCTAAAGTATTTGGCACCCGGGGCGGATCCTTCTTTTGGCACCCCCCATAAATAATTTTAAAATTTAAACACAGAAAAATATATTATGTTTGCAAGTAGATTTTTAAACAGTACAGTACTGTCATAAGAAAAATGCAGAATATTAAAAATTCAGTGAACAGGTAATACTGCATTTTATTTTATACAAAAAACACAGGAAATCCAGTCTCAACGTTCAGGATATTCTTCAAAGATAACTAGAGAGGATTCACAGTCTCTGCTTTCGAGCCTTAATTTCTGCAAATTGATCAATGACCTCATCAAAATTCACCTTCTTTGCATATTCATGTTCACTTAATTAACACATCTCCATGCAGTCACATTATCACCCTCTCTGTCTTAACATCACCATGTAGTTGCATTAAAAAAAATCGTGCAGTCATAACACCACCACCATCGTAAGTTCACCACATAGTCATCATTAAAAACTCACTCAGTCATACACATCATCGTCACAGTTACTTCAGTAGTCATGGTTGTATTGTAGGAAAAAAGTCAAGTCCAAAGTTTAGTACAAAGTGTGACTTTCCTGTGTCTTTTTACTGATGACCAGTAGTCACAGGGACCACCATTCATAAACATGAGTTTCTATAACATCACGACGATGCATTTACCGGGTATTATAACATCACGACAATGCATTTATAAACACTTAAACATCACAATGATACCACATTGTCAAAAATTACTGGACATTGGTATAAGTATCATGATATTGTCATAAACACAAGCACTTTATGCTTTATCATAATTATTTAATGAAACATACCTCATCATGTATGTGGAGTCACAGTGTCAAGTGAACAAGACTTGGAATGTCAGTTGCAGCCAGCTGGCTATGCTCAACAAACTGATGACTAAAACGTCAACAAACGTTCGCCTTTCGATGTAATTTTTATCAAATATTTAATTTTTCGTTTGTAAATTTTGTATTGCCGATAAAAATAAAAATATATTTTATAGTGGAAATTAACATTAAGCTGTTGTAATAGTTTGAACATTTTTAATTTTTTTTTTCTTACTTTGGCGAATTTTTCATTTGGTTTGAAAACTTGTACTGGTATTTCACCTCTCCCGATGGCACCCCCCTCCTGGCTGTCACCCGGGGCGGACTGCCCCCCTCGCACCCCCCTTAATACGCCACTGAGTACAGACACACCATTCTCTTGAAAGTGGAGCCACCTTTTCATAATAAGTCTTTGCATTCCAACGTTTGCAAACCACTCATTTATGCAAGACCTTTTTTACTACTTGTCTAATTTTGGGAATCCAAAACTGTTGTCCGATCTCTATTATCACTTCTCTAACTCCAGCATGTAACAACTTATGATGCGTATCCAGGATCAAAAGTTCCACAAAGTGCCCCCCAGAAGGAAAGCAAAATTGGATGTCTTTTCTCCTCTGGAAGCCAAGAAAACTGTAGTCTACCCCCTACTCTCAATAAATCCTGATCCAAAATCACATCCAAACCCTTGAGAGCAGAATATGTTGGTAGAACCTGTAATGGACTACTGGTGAGCAATTTTCTCTCGTCACCAAATTTTTCCTTCTGCACATACAGTATGTATACCAACCAGTATTGCCTGGCTTGCTGAATCTCTTTGCTGTTCAGACTTCCTTCCCTTCTTGTTTCTCCCTTAATGTTGTCCGTAAATCTATATACCCATGCTGTCACTCTTAACAACCTTTTCAGACTGCTAATGTCCTCAAGCCTCAATATGGGGTCCTGCTGCATAACTTAACAACTGTTCACAGTGCATTTTCTCATCTCACTCACCCATTCTTCTTGAGCCTGGCATTCTCCTACAATAGGCTGATTAGAAGGCCAATTTTCACTTCCAACTGTTAGCCACTCTGGCCCATTCCACCACAAACTTGACTGTGCAAGATCTTTCACTGAAATTCCTCGTGTTGGTAAATCAGCTGGGTTTTGGGTGCCTGAACAATGCTTTCATTGCTTTGGATCTGTATGTGCTTGACTTTCCTCCACCCTATTGGCAACAAATGGTTTCCATTTCCTTGTCTGCCTTCTTAACCAGTGCCAAACTATAGTGGATTCTGTTCAATAATAGCTTGGAATTTCATAAAGGCCCAGAGTTTTGCACTGTAACTGCAAGCCGACTAGCAATGACTGCACCCATCAATGCAATGCTGCATCAATCAGCTTAGTCATCATATTGCCTTGGGACAACAATGGCTCTTCCTCTTCTATATTTTCTAACCACCGAAGAGGCATTGTTGTCATTACCTTCTGTAAGTTTAGCCAAGCCTTCTCCATGAGGCTGTAACTTAAATGTTTCATCTTGACTATCCGTGTTTTTGCTGATTTCTAAAGCATAGAGTTTTTGTATAGGTCTCTTTAATTTTCCTCCTGAAGTCTTTACCAGTGCAGACCTAACTAAATTGTCATTGCCAACAAACAACTCTTCAATTATGCGAAGCTTCCAACATTGCCTTGGTCTTTCATCCCCAATCATTACCACTTCTCCCACCTTGATATAATTTGCATTGGAGCCCTTTACATTGCCTGATGGGCAGTGCTGGGCAGTATTTAAATACATTTGTATTTAAATACGTATTTAAATACATTTGTGTATTTAGAACTGTATTTATAAATACATTGTTTTTCATGTATTTAAATATAGTATTTAAATACTTTAATGAGTATTTAAATACAATGTATTTAAATACTCAAAATATAAAAATGTAAATACTTTTACTGGTTTAATACACGTTCTGTACTAGCACAGTACGACGCGTCGACAGTGTAGTACAGCATGGTTCATGTTTCAACGTGTCAGTTCAATCAGTTGTGTGCCACTCTTAGTCGAAAGCGGTTGATTTCTTTATCGTGCGCGTGTCATGTATGTATTTAAAATGTATTTACAAATGTATTTAAATACAATTGATGTATTTTGTATTTAGTATCTAAATACATTCGTAAAATGTATTTAGTATTTAGTATTTAAATACATTTCTCCCATGTATTTAGTATTTAGTATTTAAATACATTCAATGTATTTATTGCCCAGCTTTGCTGATGGGTAATAATTGAGTTCGGGCAAGTATTCCATCTGCCATCTCTGCCATAACTGATCTTCTAGCTCTTCAAGGTACTTGAACCTTCTGGTTAACTCTTCTTGAGTGCTTTGCATAGGCTGTAAGTCTTCTGGCAAACTGGGGCTTCATGTTAATCGTTTACCACAAAGAAAATGATTTGGTGTCAATGGCTCTGCATCTTGCATACTGTTATAAACAAAGATGATATGCCTACTGTTCACCATTGCTTCTACTTCACACAAAACAGTGCAGAATTCTTCTTTGCTCAAATGAGCAACAGCCAAAAGTTTCTTTAATGGACACTTTACACTTCTCACTAGCCTTTCCCAAAATCCTCCCCACCATGGTGCTTTCTCAACAATAAACTCCCACTGTATCCCATGGTGTGAAAAGTAGGATTGTAATCCCTCCTCTTTTAGCAAGGACCAAATTTCTTGGAGTTCCTTTGCAGCCCTTTCGAAGGTTTTTGCATTATCCGATATGATTTTATTAGGGAAACCCATTCTGTTCACAACCCTTTTAAAGGCCAAAAGAAATACATCACTACTTAAGTTGCTTGCCAACTCCGAATGGATTGCTCTGGTGGTAGCACATGTGAAAAGACATATATAACCTTTGTTAGATTTTCTTTGCTCATACACATACACTGGACCTGCGAAGTCTACTTCCACTACATCAAATGGGGCAGTATAGACACACCGTTCTCTCGGAAGTTGAGCCACCTTTTCATAATAAGGCTTTGTACTCCAACGCTTGCAAACTACACATTTATGCAAGACCTTTTTCACTACTTGTCTAATTTTGGGAATCCAAAACTGTTGTCTGATCTCTATTATCACTTCTCTAACTCCAACATGTAACAACTTACGATGCGTATCCAGGATCAAAAGTTCCACAAAGTGCCCCCCCGAGAAGGTAGAAAAATTGGATGTCTTTTCTCCTCTGGAAGCACAGAAAACTGCAGTCTACCTCCTACTCTCAATAAATCCTGATCCAAAAACACATTCAAACCCTTGAGAGCAGAATGTGTTGGTTGAACCTGTAATGGACGGCTGGTGAGTAATTCCCTCTCTTCACCAAATTTTTCCTTCTGCACATATACCACCCAGTATTGCCTGGCTTCCTGAATCTCCTTACTGTTCAGAATTCCTTCCTTTCTTGTTTCTCCCTTAATGTTGTTTGTAAATCTATATACCCATGCTGTCACTCTTAACAACCTTTTCAGACTGCTAATGTTCTCAAGCCTCAATATGGGGTCCTGCTCCATAACTTGACAACTGTTCACAGTGCATTTTTTCATCTCACTCACCCATTCTTCTTGAGCCTGGCATTCTCCTACAATAGGCTGATTAGAAGGCCAGTTTTCACTTCCAACTTTTAGCCACTCTGGCCCATTCCACCACGAACTTGAGTGTGCAAGATCTTTCATTGAAATTCCTCGTGTTGGTAAATCAGCTGGGTTTTGGGTGCCTGGACAATGCTTTCATTGCTTTGGATCTGTATGTACTTGAATTTCCTCCACCCTATTGGCAACAAATGGTTTCCATTTTCTTGTCTGCTTTCTTAACCAGTGCCAAACTATAGTAGAGTCTGTCCAATAATAGCTTGGAATTTCATAAAGGCTCAAAGACTTTTGCACTGTAACTGCAAGCCGACTAGCAATAACTGCACCCATCAATTCCAACCTTGCAATAGAAAGCATTTTCAAAGGTGCTAATCTGCTCTTTGCAGCAACCAATCTGCACCTTACTTCCTCTTTCAATGTGCCTCTTATATAAATACAAGTTACATAGGCTTCCTCACTTGCATCACAAAAGATGTGCACCTCCAAAGTGTCTGGACTATTGTTCAACTCTCCAAAGTACCATCTTCGGATTTCAATGTCTCCAAGATATGCCAATTCTTTGAACCAATATTTCTACCTTACCACCATATGATCAGGTAACTCTTGGTCCCAACCAAGTCCAATTTCCCAGAGGCTCTGAAACCAAATTTTTTAGTTTATCACAAATGGAGCCAGGAATCCAAGAGGATCAAAGACCTTCGAAGCCAAACTAAGAGCTGTACGTTTTGTCCACCTTGTCTCATTCTCAGCCAGCTCTACTAAAGATTTCCCATTGAAGGTAAACAAATCCTCTCCTTGCTGTCAAACATTGCCTAGCACCTTTGTGTCTATTGCCCACAACTCCTTAATACCAGAATCCTCAATACTTTCTGCTGCATCAGGTCCTACACAGGAGTGACTCATAAACTCTTGTAATTGGGAATGATTGGTCTGCCATTTTCTAAGCTCCATGCCAGCCTCCCTCATTATAGCTCTAGCCTCCATGAATATCTGTTTAGCCATTTCTGTATTATACACGGAACACAGCAAATCATCAACATAAACATTTTTCCTTATGTGTTCAATAGTGTTAGGATAGACTTCAGAATATTTCTTAAAATGGTACTGCATAGTAGCTGCCAAAAGAAATGGACTAGAGCTGAGGCCAAACAACACTGACTTCGTTCTATATGCTTGAACCTTAGGTTCATTTTCCAACAAGTCTTTCGTATCCACCCACAGATACCTTACTGCATCTCTGTCCTCTGGTTTTAACTTTATCCTCAAAAAAGCTTGCTTCACATCTGCAGTCAATGGTACTCTACCAAACCTGAATCTCAGTAACAAGGAAAATAAATCTGCATTTAAATTTGGCCCAGCATCCAAACAGTTATTCAAGGACACACCACCTTTGTCCTTGGCTGAGCCATCAAAAACTACCCTCAGTTTGGTGGTAGTTTTGTCTCGCCGTACTACTGCATGGTGTGGCAGATAATGTGCCTCCTGGCTCACCAGCTCACCTTGCACCCTTTCAGCATAGCCCTGCTTTACGTAGCTTAGGATGACCTCATTGTATTCAATTAACAACTCCTCATTTTTTCTTAGCCTGTGCAATGAAGTCTCCAACCTCCTATTAGCTAGCTGAAGGTTTGAACTGGGTTTGCAAGAATCCTTCCAAGGGAGGCCAACTTCATAGCAACCATCTCTAAACCCAATCCCTTTTTCAAATTGCTCTAAAACATCACTGTTCACTGTACTTGCCTGCTTCTCCTGTTTGTCCTTTATGCCAATGGATTCAAGTTTCCAAAAGGCTTTCAAATGCCTTTCCAAACCATGGCTGTTCTCCTCTATCTTAATAAAAAGAGCTTTAACCTTCATTTCATTGCAATACCTACCATGTAGCATCCAGTCTAGCTTACTTTCAATAGCTACCGGACCTCGAGATGTGCGGACAATATTACCAGTGATGAAGTCCCAGTAATAGTCAGCTCCAATCAAAAGACTAATATCTTCTGTTCCTTCAAACTTATTATTGCCCAAATTAATTCCTTTAACTTGCAATTCTTGGACACATGCCATAATAATCAACGAAACTGTACAGCTTACTGTAGTGTAGATAGAGTGTAAATTTGTAATGAATATTACATAGGACGCTTCCTGGCTCTTTGTTTGGAAAAATGCGTGATTATGTCCTCGAAACTCACCGACTGCAACACCTCATGCTCTATACTCAACAGCGCCAGGGACGAAAGGCGCTCCTGGCCCATTGTAGAGCGAAGGTAATTTTTGATCAGTTTGAGTTTCGAGAATGAACGCTCACCAGAACAGTTCGTGACAAACATACACAGGTATATTCTCATTGCAATTTCCATGTTTGGGAATGTTCCTTTCAGTTCGTTTGTGTTCATATGCCGATAAAATCTGTTGCACATGTCTTCACGTTCCGTCTGGGATTCTGTTTCACTTTCGGTGAGTTTCATTAGGGCAGCGAACTGCACAACTTCTGTTACCAACTCTTTCTCCAGATCAGCCGGATAGCATTCTACTAGATGTTCAGCTGACCGTCGAAGACTGTCGATGTCCAGGACTACAAGGAAATACAAAAATCCAAATCTTTTCTGCAGGACAGCGTACGCTTCTAGACGAGTGTTCAGAGTGGTACACAGTTTATCAATTATCGATAGAAATGCAGTGGTCCGAAATGAATCTCTTGGTGTCAGATTGGTATCTTCGGCAGTTCCGATTTCGTCATGATGGCGCTTTCTCTTCTTTGTGCGTTGAGTCGATTCCTTGTATACTCGATGACCACACTTTCCGATGACCTGGTCCTCGAATTCGTCAAATTTTGATCTAACTAACAAGAACAACAAATTAAACACCATCAAAGCGGATATTAGAGTGCCTGATGCCATGCCGCCTGCCGGAAAAAGTAAAACTCGTCGCAGACGGCAAATACGTGACATTTAATTTTTTTCAATTGAAATTTGCGGGGCCCACCGGGCGCGGGGCCTTGGACATTTGCCCGGTGCGCCACCCCCTAAATGCGGCCCTGCTTGATTTCTTTTAATTTATTCTCAGAGGACGCAAGTAGCGCTGACACTCTGCCTGGGCTATTCCTTTTTGTAAAAACTTTGGTGCTATGCCTGCTTTTGTCCCTTGTTTAACATCCCACTGTGCAAACTCAATTCCCTCTCGTCTTGCTAATTCTGTGCCTAAAATACTTAACATCTGCTGAAGGGGGATGTACACATGTTCTGTAGAGTGTCCCCTACTTAATTCAAGCAAAATTGTGCTAGACAATTTAGACTCTAGTATAGTAACCAACATTATGCCATACCTACCTTTCCATTCCTACACCCAAGTTGTCCAGGGACCTAGTTCTTACTTCAAATTCTTGCACCACAAGATTATCTTTTATTAGTGAAAATTGCCACAAGTTGGCACAAGTGAAATATTTTAAGTCTAAATAAATAAATACAAGTTAAACATGTCCAGTGATTAATTTTAATTCTTAAGCATTCAGTGTATAGTAATTTAGTTAAAAATTAAAGTGCAGTCATTAAAGAAGTTTAAAGCAAATATAAAAATATACTTTGTGCCTTTTAAACAATGTAAATTTTGGGGGGCATGGTGTGACTAGACGTGAGTTTGCTTTTAAGGATTATTTTGGCTTGTTGGTAAAATTGTGAAGTAAAAACAAACTTGTGTGCAACGACAACACAAGGGACGCCGTTTCCACATTTTATGATCTAAAAGGACGGTGCCAGCAAGCAAAATTTCTTTGTGGTATGTTTCATATTTATAATGTTTATTTTTTTACTATTGCATATCTGTATGCAATACCGCATACTGCAGATATTAACAAGCCTTTTATTGTTTGTGATTAGTACTGAAAGATTCATACTATAAATAGTACTGAAAGATTCATACTATAAATTAGCTTAGACTAAGTTAGGCCTATCTATGCAAGAGCCAAATTATAAATTACTCTAGCCTAGCTGAGGCCTACCGTAGCCTTTGTTTTAGATGATTAACCTCAGCTCTATTATATTGAAGAGGCATAGGCCTGCCCATTAATTTTCTTAATATACTTTACTTTATAAGCCTATTATGTTTCATGTATTTTCTTAGCAGATGGCCTACTAGTCATTTGTGGCCTACATACTTTCTTAGTTTTCCTGTTCAACTTAACACAATCCCATAATAAGGATTAACTGTAATTCACCATCCACAGGTTACTGGGCCTATATAGCATATATATTTTAATTATCAATTTTTGCCATTATTATGTATCATTTTTGGTCTGGAATATTACTTACAGTATTCTTGTCTCTCTCTTTGCAGACAAGGTTGTCATTGTGGCTATTATTTAGATATTATTTGTATATTATTTGCACATTATTATTTGTATATTATTAATATTATTTACACATTATTATTTGTATATTATTTGTATATTATTATTTACATATTTATTATTATTATTAGTATCAGTATTAGTTGCAGACTGTTATATATTAGCTAAACGGTGCCATTATTTAATTCTGCATTTATATGTCAAAGTTGTTACAGGTAAAAATCCCCTTTGCATTTATAAATAATTGTTGCATATAGTTTATTAATTGTTGTCAATAAAATACAAAATTCATGTTGATGATTTTATAATCAATCCTTCCCCTTTTTATTAAAATTATTTTTGCGCCGCAGTGCTGGATGCCAATCTAGTATTTGGGCGCTGGTGACCCTGGCATTTAATTAATTATTTATGTAAAGGTCAGTAATAATAAATCTGATCCTGACAACACTATTGGGAGTATTAACAGGAGGTACAGTTAAAAGTTCACGGAGGTGGCTTTTAATTAAGATCTCTGGCTTACCAAACCGTTACTTTAATATATCCCAAGCCACAGTATAATTAGCCTCTGTTAATGCTAATCCTGCTATTGTCTTTGCTGCCTCCCCTTCCAAGAGGGACTGCAAATAATTAAACTTCTCCACCGCATTTAACACTTGACTAGAATGAACTGCTGATTGAAAACTGTCTGCCCATCCTTGCCATTCCTGAATACTCCCAGAAAATGTTTTGAGTACAAGCCTCAGTAATTGAACTGCAGATCTGTTAACTTAACTTCACAAACACCATTTGTTGAGGGTTGTGTTTCATTATTAGACCTGGTCTCTAACTATACTGAGCTGCTAAACTCTCTTGCTCTGTGGCATACTTTAATTATGTCATCAATAATCTCTTCAAAGTAAATTATGTTATTTTCTATTTCATCCTCTTCTATAAGAGCCTCAATTTTAACATTTACTTCGCTTAGAGCAACCTTTTTAGTTTCTAATATGTGGCAATGACCTTTGTAATTCGACCTTTGTAGGCGCTTCTCCTTTTTCTAAACTTGTTCAATTCAGCTGCACTCATCTTCAGTGCAAACAACAATTGGGCTCAATGCCAAATAAGGTGAATTGGCAAAAATACTTAACCAAACTGATCAAACTCAAATTTTGCTTTTTTCAAATAAACTGAATTACTTGGTTGGGGTACTGACCAACCACCAGTGTGGAATATCAAATTTTCCACCCAAGTAACTGGCACACTAAAGTCTGCAACCTTCGCCTACGAACAATAAACCAAAATTAACGAAACCGGTAAAAGTGTAGGCCCAAAACAACGACAGACTAGCGGCCAAGTTTCGCAATTGGGCGACCAAACTTTCTACCCTGGGACCTTAACTCAATTATGCTCAACCCGTCCAGGCCTAACTTGGGCTACAATCTGCACAATCAAAACTTTGCCGAAAAATAGTTACTGACTCAGTCTTGGGATAGAATCCGGTTTCGAAAGACCATGTTATATTTTATTTTATTGGGTTCAGAATCCCAGCTGAGCCCTAAACAGCCAAGCTCTGAAGGGCCAGTTTAACCTACAGCCCAAGTTAAGCTAGACTAAAACTTACGGACTTGGAGGTCCTGTTAGGTCCTACCTCAGGGTTGCTGACTCGATGTGGGCCTACCTTAGGCCTCAGTTGCATAAAATTAAGATAAAAAACAAAAGGGGCACTATTTATGGTCTTCTTTCTAAACCTTGCAACAACACACAACCTGCACCATTGCACGATGCAACAATCTTGTATCTAAACAGCCAAACTGAATTGCAAGAGAGCTCTCTATAAGACCACGCCCTGTAAATGCCGTATTCAACAAACGAGTAGGCAGGACGCGCAGTGCCCCAAAAAAATGATGCCACAAGAGTGCCCAAACAATGATGCCACAAGAGCCCCAAAACGCTAGCTCTAAATTAAGTGAATTTTTCACTAACCTTACAATTATGAGATGAATATATATACACCCTAACTTAATATATACAAGCAATGCTGCATCAATCAGCTTAGTCATCATATCGCCTTGGGACAACAATGGCTCTTCCTCTTCTAGATTTTCTAACACCTACGAAGACTCTGGGGAGGACTTCGAAGCTTATGCCACTAGGGTGAGGTTATTTTTCGAGGCAAATTCCATTCCTGATGCTAAGAAAGTACCTACTTTCCTAACTACTGTATAATAGGCCCTAAAACGTTTGGCTTAGTTATGGACTTAGTTGCTCCTAAAGCACCGGAAACTTGCACCTATAGTGAATTAGTACAGGCCCTAACCAATCACTACAAACCCCGAGTAGTTCTCATCTATGAACGTTTGAAATTTTATTCGAGGCATCAGACTGCGAATGAAATCACTACAGAGTTTGTTGCAGGTATAGAAGCCTATAGCCGTACTTGTAAATTTGGGGACAAGCGGCTAGGGAAGCAGCTGCTAAAGATGTTAGAGCTTTTGGCAGTCACAGTAGTAAGGCCCAGGGCCGGCGAAAGCTACCAGGGGCCCCGAGGAAGGATTGGTATATGGGCCCCCCCCCCCCTGTTTACTCAGTATTTTATTATGAATGTTTTTTGTGTACATAACAAGCAAACTGATTATATGTCCAAGTCACTATTCAAAACATACAGTATGATAATCTCTATAAAATGTATGTTCATTAATTATAGTTCCTCTCTGTTATTTAATCAATTGCTTTATTAATATTTTTAGATTTTATCCCCCCTCTTTCCGGGCTCCCTAGAAGTCCGGGCCCCGGGGATATAACCCGGCTTCCCACCCTCTCGGCGGCCCTGGTAAGGCCCAACACATAAATAGCTTTAAATCTTCTAGGCCTGGCAGACCTAATGAGCCTACTGGATAAACAAATAAAAGGTATGCGACAAATACTACTAAACCTACTAATTCGAACGCTAAACAGGAGGAAAAGCCTTCCATGCCATGTACTGGGTGTGGGAAACACCAATGGAAGAAGGACTGCCCTTTAAAGAAGCAGTTTGTAGAAACTGTAGTAAAATAGGCCACATAGCTAAAGTTTGCTTTTCAAAGAAAACAAGGGGTGAAAATTCTAATTATGACATTTCTAGTGGTAATCCTCAAAATGGAAATACTTCGAACATTGGAGTGGAGTACCTATTTTATGAGCAGCAAATTGGTGATAATACAGGTCCATATATTGTAGATGTAGACCTAAATGGAATTACAGTTCCTCTAGAACTAGATACAGGTGCTGCCCGAACTGTCATGTCTAAAACAGTTTTTGACAAAACTTTAAAAAATACACCTACACTACATGCATCTAAAACAATACTAAAAATTATGGTAACATAGGTAACATACAAATATCTATTTGTGGAGAAGCATCCATCACAGTTACACTCAACAAGAAAACTTTGTCTCATCCCTTAACTCTTTTAGTGGTGAATGAGCAAGGGCCTACTCTACTAGGCCGTGATTGGATTGATGCTTTGAAATTGCCTATTGACAAAATTTTACCAAAGGGTCAGGCAGATGTGCATACACTCGCATATCCATCTGACATAGACTCATTGTTAATGTAGTTTTCTTCTCTTTTTGGCCCTAGAATAGGCAAACTAAAAGACCATCAGGTCTGTGTAGAGGTAGACTCTAATGTAACTCCAAAATTTTGTAAGGCTCGTTCAATTGCACATGCACTGCGGGAGAAGGTAGATTTAGAAATTGATAGGCTGCTCAAAGATAAAATTATCGAACCAATCACACACGCTAAGTGGGCTGCCCCGGTAGTTCCTGTACTAAAACTTCACAAGTCAGTGCGGTTATGTGGGGAGTACCGTTTAACAGCAAATAGAGCAGTTCTTCTAGATTGCTACTCTATACCCAAGCCTGATGAATTATTTAGCTTTCTTGCTGGGGGTAAATATTTCACAAAACTAGATATGTCCCAAGCCTTTGCTCAACTAAGTTTAGATGAAAATTCTAAAGAGCTAACTTTCATAAATACGCACCGAGGCCTATATAGGTACAATAGGCTATGCTATGGAATAGCATCGGCTCCGGGTATTTTTCAGAGAACAATGGACCAAGTTCTAGGTCACATTCCGGGTGCACTTTGTTTTCTAGATGTCCTCATTTCAGGTTCATCTAAAAAAGAACACCTAACTAGATTAACAACAGTTCTAAAAAGACTCGGGATGCCAGACTTAAGCTAAAAAAAGAAAAGTGTTCTTGGGTCACTAATGAGGTTTCATATTTGGGGTTCCGCATAGATGCCTCAGGCATTCATCCAACGGTGAATAAACTAGAAGCAATAAAAAATGCATCACCTCCACAAAACATCACACAGTCACACGCTTATTTAGGTTTCCTAAACTTTTATAGGAAATTTTTTGCCTAATATATCGACTTTCCTTGAACCCCTAAATAAGGGTGACAGGACAACCCAACCAGTGCCACCTTAACCAGTGCTAACTCAACCAGTAGACCAACTCACCCAGTGCCAAGTCAACCAGTACCAAGTCAACCAGTACTAACTCAACCAGTACAATCAAACCAACACTGATTCAACCAGTAAAGCTGGCAGGCAAAGCATGAATTGTACTCTACTTAATAATACCATTATTGGTTCCATGTCAATTCAACCAGTGTAACCTTAACCAGTGCTAAGTCAACCAGTAGACCAACTCAACGAGTAGACCAACTCAACCAGTAGACCAACTCAACCAGTACAATCAAACCAACACTGATTCAACCAGTAAAGCTGGCATGCAAAGCGTGCTAAGTCAACGAGTAGACCAACTCAACAAGTAGACCAACTCAAACAGAAGACCATCTCAACCAGTGCTAACTCAACCAGTACAATCAAACCAACACTGATTCACCCAGTAAATCTGGCATGCAAAGCGTGCTAAATCAACGAGTAGACCAACTCAACGAGTAGACCAACTCAACCAGTACAATGAAACCAACACTGATTCACCCAGTAAAGCTGACATGCAAAGCATGAATTGTACTCTACTTGATAATACCATTATGAGTATTCATCTTTGAATGTTAGCACTCTCCCTGCACTGGCTGAAACCAGTCCCACTCCTGCGACACGTGGAGTCGGAGTGCTTTTGCGGACCCCATTTTTTGTTTTGTTTTATTGTTTTTTGTTTTCATGATTTTTTTTTGTAATTTTGTATTTTATATTTTTTTGTATTTTGTATTTTATACTTTTTTTGTATTTTTTAAAGATTGTTTAGCTGCAACTCTAAATAGTCTAACCAACACTTTGCCTGTGAGCAATTGCCCTCAGAGAGCCCAACTTATCAGCCCAGACCCGTAACTAGCTAATTTTGCTCCCGAGGCAAGATCATAAAATTGCGCCCCCCTATACTTGCGCCCCCTATAAAATTGCGCCCCCTATTCCTATAACACTACACGATCCTCGAAGTGGTAAATTTATGTAGTGCATCATCGATACATTGTCCGCACAATAGTCTTTTTTGTAGAGATTTCCATTTACAGAAATTTTCACGATGATTAGTTGAATTTTCATGTTCTACAATAAGGTTTAAATTTTTCCAGTCATTAAATCCTTTTTTCTGATTTGCAATATTCGGTTTGGAAAAGCGCTGATCGAATAATATGGATGGAAAACAGAAAATAAAGTACTGAAAATTTATAGAAATGCGCCCTTTCCCTAATGGCATGGCGTGCTTGGGATAGTAGATACATATTTTATATAGTTTTTCTGCGCCCCTCAGTTTTGCGCACCAGAGGCAAGTGCCTCACTCGCCTCGCCCTTGTTACGGCACTGTATAATCAGCCTCTCCATCATAAGACCTAACCTTAGCTGCAAGTCGATTTGCTAAGAGAACATAGGCATTTCTGGATCGCTCAAGATTTTGAACCTGAGGATTTTGAAATGTCAGCCTATGAATTCCAATATCTTTTCTGATTCCATTCAAGAAAGACCACATTGTGGGATGAGAACACGTGAAAAGCGACTTAAGAGAGTTATGAAATCCTTCACAACAATTAGTGGTCTTGGGTGCAGAAGCCTCTGCATCCTCATAGTGATTCCACAGCAGTGGTTCAAACCCTGGATTTCGAACTCTTCCTCCAACTCGGGGTCCACGAATGTAAGTTGACTCAAAGTATGCAATTAAGTCATTAACTTCTGGCTCATCTGGAAAAGTGGCTCTCAACTCTTCGAATCTCTCTTCAACCTCATCAACAGGTACAAAAGTAAGTGCTGGAAGAGACTTCACGAGGATTGCAAACTCATGCTCAGTCTCAAATCTGACTTTTAGACCCAACTCCTTTACCTTTCTGATCACAGACTGATTGAAGTGAAAAAAGCAATCAGAAACTTGAGCTTGAGGAAACTCATTTTTGAATGAATTGATTGCAGCCAACTCAAAATCCAGCAAAATTTTTGTAGGGTTCAGACCATGAATCAAGTTTTTCAAGATTTCAATCATACGTGTGTATGTTTCAGCAGTTTTGTTTGGCAAAAGCAAGTAGATACAGGGAGGATACGAATTCCCAACCTTGGCACGAATATTATAAAGTTGAAAGAAAATTGTTGGAGTGGTGTCAAAAGTCCCATCCCCCATCCACACCTCACTTTGAAGACAATTATCCACAGTGGTGTAGTACTAAAATTTTAGGAAGGGTAACGCTACAGGCAAAACTTTAATAGAGCGTTTCACAGAACAATTACTGTTTAAAAATAGTAAAAGTTAATTCGAAAATAAAAAATATATATTTAGTAAATAAAACTACAAATACAGCACATGCTCTAGTTACTTTTAATTTGAATAAAACACACATACAGATACTCGTATCAGTCGTATGTATACGGTATAATGCAGTTTCATAGTGATATAGTAGATACTGCAGTTACATATAGTCTACAATAGGCTCCATACAGAACGAATGTCTGTTTCCTTCTTTGAAACTTGTCTGGAACGCGTATCATCTGCAGATCGGTGTCTTTTTAGCCATGAAGTCACGTAGGTTTTCGCTTGAAACTGATGAAGTGGTGGTCCGTTGATGCTCAGAAACATGAGATTTGATATGTTCTTCACAGTTAAGTTTCAGCGCAAATTTGTGCTAATTAAATTCATCTGACTAAAATCTCCGTAAGTGCTCAGCATTCAGCTATGGCTACTACAGTAGGTAGTATAACGCTACTTCACTGAAATTTTAGGAAGTATAACGCCGTTATACCGCGTTACCCCTCGACTACCCTGATTAGCCACCTTAAGTGTGCCAAGAATCAAGATTCTCAAAGGATCTTTAATTCCAGAATCATGCAAGACAATGCCTGCATAGTCATTTGGTATTTCAAAGTTTCGAGACTGAGGAGGAGGTTGAAGACCTTCAATTTGTTGGCGCTTGCGTTTGATACGTCGCTCAGTGGAAGACTTTTTTGACAGTCTAGCTAAGACATCATTGCTCAAGGGCTCCATATTGTCTCCAAGAATTGTCCTTGTGCTTGCACGGGTTGTTGCTGCATCCTCTTTAATTTTTGCAAGGACTGCATTTGCCTGTGCTTGAATTGAGTCTCCAGAGTGGGTGTGATCAGAGGGCTCTTTCACAACATTCATGCCAGTTGTGAGCATGGATGATCTGCATTTGAATTGCTGGTACTTCCTGCACCTCCACTATTTTTTGCCATCTTCCATCCAAGCCTCATTTGTCATAAGAACATACTCATGCCGTTGGTAGACCAAAATTTCCCCACCCCTTTGTGACTTAGAAAATTGCAGTGACATTTTGAAGGAAAAAACGAAAAAAAAAACAGGAAAGAAGTCAATATTCAGGAAAAATAAAAAAATATGACTTTCGCCGAGCACGGGGTCCGCGTTCGGGGATTCTTTGTCGCATACTGATGAAATAAAGAGAAGAAATGCTCCAGGGTCGATCCAGGGTTGCCAACCATGACAGAAAAAAATTCGCCAAGTTATTGCATATTTATCGCCAAATTTTGTCAGTCATAAAAATACTGAAATATTTTTCGTCTGGCATCACGTGATTGTTTAATTGGTTTGTTTACTTTGCTTGCGAGCCGCGCGTAAATTGTGAGAACGATGAATAGTGCTTGATATGTAATCTTGTTGATGAGTTGGGGATGTTTTTTTATACTATTGGATTAATGTCTTGGAATTAGCAGCCAAGAATATATATTTACTGTGTTACTGGTTCTACTACTCCGCAACACAACAAAATGGCGACGAGAATTTTGCTATTTTGAATGCTTGCAATACTGAATTTTTGCTTATATTTTTGCGGTATTTACGTGCTGCTAATTGGTAAGAGAATCACCACCACCACCACCACCACCACCATGGCTCGGTCGACTGGCCGCTCGTTACACATGCACTTATATAGTCTATAAGGCGTGATGATCATGCATGATGATCGTATGGATCTATTGTGTACACTAATAATGTGAAATAGTAATTGACATCTCTATTGTACTTATTCGTTATGATCCATTTAAAATTTGGGTGTTAGGAAGAGGGTGAAGGTCAAGAACGATGTTCATAACTCAGAATTTTTATCCGCATATCGAGAAGCAAATATATTAAATATTGAAAGAACAATAGCGCATTAGTGACACAACTGATATTAATACCATGGCAACATTACTACTACTACTACTACTACTACTGCTTACTGGTGTTACTGTGAATAATAACCGAGATGATAATTTTGAAACTAACGTTGGGTTAGGCTGACTTGATTCAATGTATTTGCCGTTGAGATAATGACTGTAGGAAAAAAGTTACAGGAAAAAAAGTCACAGAAAAAAAGTCAGGAAAAAAGTCACAGGAAAAAAAGTCAGAATAAAAAGCCTAACTGAACCTAAATTCACCTAACCTGACCTAACCTAACCTAACGACCTGTGTTAGTTGCCCTTCCCGAGTAAGATAGCCTGCCCTATATAGTGGGCCGACCAAAAATTGAAAAGTCCTCTAGAAAAAAACTTAACGGCGTTTTTTGTTAATAGCAGGCACTCACCTTAGATAAGTAGTATTGAGGATGCCAAACAAGATGTGGGTGGATGCCACTCTCAATTTTGGGTTTGAAGGTCCCATACAAGGTTACAAAAGTCAAATTCTGAAAAATTCCGAATTTTTGCATTTCACTGATGGCTCTATGTAACAACAAACATGTTTAAAGGTGTATCATTAGCACATAAAGCATATTTTTGTGATTTTATGGATAATAATTGAATGTAACTATGACTCTGGATGTCTTTATTTCCATTAAAACTACATTTAGCATGATGGGTGAGGTGCGCATGTGCCTACTACTACCATAGTATAAGTAATAGCATACTTTCACATGTTGAATATTTTCATTGCACTGGCTGGCCAGACATTGGTTTGGTATATGCAATTAAAAGAGTGCAGACAGTGCCAGTTGGTGAAATAATAATAATAATAATACTGCTAAAGGATAGGTATGTTTCGAATTGTTTCAATATATCTGTGGCTACTACATACTGTCATTCCCACTTGTCTTTGCAGACAGGGAGCTCATCAGCAATGGACCCTGTAGCTGTAATCAAGCACAAAAGGAAACGTCAGGATGTCAGTGAGGATTGTTGCTTCTTCTGCCAAAGCAGCGCTGGTGACCTGCGCACAGCATCAGCAGAAGGAAAAGCAAGAACTATGACTGTGGGCGATTAGAGAAAGAACCTGGGAGATACCTACTATTTTGATGTTTTACAAAGACTGGAAAGTCATTCCAAGGATGATTTCAATGCATTGGAACTCAAGTGGCATAAATCATGCTGCTCTTTATTCACCTTTGAAGGCAAACTCAAAAGGCTGCGAAGTCAGCAGCAGACCATGGGTGCATCGGCGACCACAAAAAGTGCAGGCTCTCCGGCTTTTCCCCCAAAGCGTAGATGTTCAACACCAGTGACTGACTGGACCCTCTGCATGTTTTGCCAAAAGAAGACCACAGAGAAACTGCACAGGGTAGAAACAATGGAGAAGTCAGATGACTTGATCCAGCGTGCCAAACATGACCCTGTCATGAGCATACCGTTGTCAGCAGTGAGTGATGTGATTGCAGTTGAAGGCTGCTATCATCTGCCATGTTTGGTGACATTTGAGAGACGTACTAGAAAACAAACGGTGTCAGAGGAGCAGCAAGGACCTGAAAATGAGTGCATGACGAAGCTGTGCAAAGACTTGACAGTAGGCCTGTCTCGTGGTCACGTATACGACATGGGAGATGTCTGGGACAGATACGAGAGTATGTGTACAGTAATGATACCGGCATCACCGTGAAATACTCCAGGCGAACAACGTTCTACGAAGATATTCAAAGGCTGCTTGGATCAAACGCCAGCTATGTACGCCCATTTCAAGGGGCCCGCTGCTGATTTACCTGGAGAGAGCTCAGATTTCATCATCTTCAAAGCACTGGCTAAGTCTTGTGAACAAGGTCCTCTCACCTCTGAGTCAGAGTCTACTGAAGATGAAGATGCTGATGTCTGCATGTGTGCCACTAGCAGCATATTCCAAGATATGGTACACGTGGCTCTGAAGGTTCGATAAGATCTTCTTGAAACTCCTGGACACTCCGAGACATGGCAAGGTCTTGATCAGGAACATGTTGATCGCGTCATACCCGACAGTCTGTACCTGTTTCTACGATTGCTCTTTGGAGGAATGGATGCTGTGGATGAGGGAAGTGAAGAGGACCAGAAAGTGAAGCAGAGTGTGTGTAGCATTGCCCAGGACATAGTCTATGCAGTTTCCAACCGACGAAAGTTGACACCAAAGCATGTGGGCTTGGGTCTTACTCTGCACCAAGCCACCCGCTCAGAAGCACTCCTAGATCTGTTCCACGCGGCAAATCACACAATTGGTATCGACACTGTAAGAAAGATAGACACCACCTTCACTCAGAACATCCTGGAGAAGTATGCTGAGAATGGATGTGTCTACATCCCTGACACCATCGTCAAATAGAGAGTGATTCACTGCTCTTGTGATAACATAGATGTCTTGGAGTCAACCTTAGACGGGAAGAACACCTTCCACAGCACTCAACTGATGGTATGGCAGAGTCATGGCCAAAAGGGTGGCAAGCACAAGAGATCGAAATCTATCAAACTTGATGACCTACAGGAGCTCCAAAGGCTGGACCAGGCTATCCTACCATCCTGCAAGAGGCCATCTCCTCCTGGCTACGACACTGACATAGACGACTTGTCACATGAACCTGAGAGGGACCGGGCACGTGCCAAGGACTTGACCTGGGTGGTGTCACGCATCTATGATGAAGCGATGTCCGTTCCAAGCTGGGGGGCATTCAATCAATCTGTCAGCACTGCGGATCCACCAGTAACGACCGCCGGGATGTTGCTAATTCTGCAGGCACCAGCAGGTGACAATGACACCATTACTACCGTCATCAATCGCTTCATGGCCATTTCTGAGTATGTCAGACAGAAGTACACCATCATCACTGCTGATCAGCCTCTGTACAGCAGGGGTAAGGAACTAGTCTGGGCAAACTCGAAATTTGCCAACGTGGTCTTGCTCATGGGAGGCTTCCATATCTGCTTCAACTTTCTGAAAGCCATTGGTCAGCACATGGAAAGTGTGGGACTTGATGACTTATGGACAGAGGCAGGTGTGTACGCGGCTAACACCACTGAGACAATGCTGGACGGCAAGGCCTACTACCGAGCTGTGAGAGGTCACCAGCTGACGTATGAGGCACTGTGGCGCATCAAGTGGCAGATGTTTGAGTCATGGCTGGCTGCAACTGGCAACGGAGGTGAGAACGTCAAACAGCTTGCCTTCAATGTTGCTTCGCTTTTCAAAGACAGAGTTGACATAGATGAGATGCGCCTGGAAGTTGGAAGATGGGAACCTCCTACCAGTGTGGCCAAGACTTCCTCCAATCCCTGAAGCCTGCCTGGAGCTTGTTGCTTGTGGTTGCAAGAAAAAGTGCAAGACAGCTAGACGCAACTGCTTCAGGAAAAGGATGAAGTGTACGACAGCTTGTGGTTGTGACGACAGCGGTTGCTGTAACCCAGCTGGACAATAGATCTATGTCTTTCTTCCGGGCTGAAATCGAGAGAAGCTGGAATGTGCTGTAAGGAACTAATAACTCTGTTCTTAAGTGATTGCAATCCACACAATTGTGACTGTCCAGTGCAGCATTTCGGTGTGTTCATCAAGAAACGTGAACTTGTAGATGTTACTAGTGTGTAAACTGTATAGTTATGGGGCTATATTTATTGCTTTGTGATTTAGTTGTGCTAATTCTGTTACTGTGAGTGCTTAATTCATGCCATCAAACTTATTAGGCACTAATCATGTTAAAATAAATTGTTTTGACAAAGAGACTTGCTCAATGTTTTTTTCGCCAATTAAAATAAAAAATCACAAATTTTTAGCACAATTTCGGTCGTGATTAACTTGAATTTGACCTTGAGTTGGTAATTCGGATGGAATAAGCGTGTCATCATACTTCTTTATCACTAAGTGTGGCAAAATGAAACATTTGGTCAAACCAATTGGCTCAGAATATTTTTTTAAATTAAAATTAGAAAATATAATTTTTTGCACAGTTTGACCTCGAAAATGACCTTCAAAGCCAAACGCGAGAGTGGCACCCACCTGCATTTTATTCCTCACCTACAGGTACATTGATTTAGCATGGGTGCCAGGTATTAACAAAAAACGCCGTTCAAAGTCGATTTTTTAATTTTGGCCGGTCCACTAATATGGTTCCATGTCCTGACTGGTTGAGTTAGTACGGGTTGACTTGCACTGGATGAGTTGGTGTACTGGTTGAGTTAGCACTGGTTAACTTGAGCTGGTTGAGTTGATGTACTGGTTGAGTTAGTACTGGTTGACTTAGCACTGGTTAACGTTACACTGGTTGAGTTGTCTGAGGGCAATTGCTCACATGCAAGTTGTTGGTTAGACTACTTAGAGTTGCAGCTAAACAATCTTTAAAAAATACAAAACGTATAAAATACAAAAATACAAAAAAAATCATAAAAACAAAAAACAATAAAACAAAAAAAATGAGGTCCGCAAAAGCACTCCGACTCCACGTGTCGCAGGACTGGGACTGGTTTCAGCCAGTGCAGGGAGAGTGCTAACATTGTTTTAACTTCTGCCCTTGTTTTCTTACAAACATTCTTCTAGAATTGTCTAAAAGCAATAACCTGAAACTGAGCTAGGAATAATTATTGGATTTCAGTGTGTGTGTGTGTGTGTGTTTAAGGATTAGAACTAAAGTTCCAAGAGATTCACTTCACATGTTTTCGAATCACTATTGAATAACTGAATAATTGAATTGAATAACCTTTATTAATAATAGAATAAATACATTGGTTTTACAATTTACAATGACATAAATAATTGGGAAGCTGGACTATTTATTTTATTTAATTTGGTCCCTAAGCTTTAGGTTTTACTAAAAGAGATCTTTCCATCAGTACTTTTTCCAAAAAGTGGTTGCAGCCCATTTGCGATGTAATGCGAGACCAGACCAAAACGAATGGTTTATAAACGACTTCACCCCAAATAAAATTTATCATTGTACATAATTATTGTTACTTATTTTATAATGGAAGAGAGAGAGAGAGCTTCGTGTTTGGTATACGTTTGGATAAAAGCGCAGATCCGTTTTCAGAAATTTAAATTTTTCGAGCCTATGTGAATGGTCACTTGACTTCAGACTCGTTTAATATTGCTTTGTTTTATATAATTTATACAAAAAAAAATGTTTAACACTGAAAATTTAAAGTCTTGAAACTTTTAAACCTAGGTTGGGCTGTAACTAAATCAGTGAGTGAATTGGATAATAAGAAATTAGTTACCTGTGCCGATTTTTGTCTCCAAAGAAGAACCAAATAAAGTCATATCTTCTAGTGAAATTTAAAACATAGCTATACAATATATTTTAGGACATCATGATGATTAAATCTTTGAAAATATTTACAAGCAAAAGTAAAATACATAGAGTTTCACAATGAAGAATTATTCTAAAAGTGTTCCTCCTAAAAATATAATTTTCTTTTATTAACATTTGGGAGAACGAATTAAAACAGATATTTACTCAATTTTTTATTAACAGCTCAGTAGGCTCAAATTGATTACATGCTATTTCAGAATTGAATACTTAAAAGTTAAATGTAATGAAACATTAGTTGATGGCAGAGAATGAAGGGGTAAATTAGATATTTTAAAAATGCTAAAGTGCACAAACAATGAACAAAGCTTTGTCTACGGAAGATTATTAAGATATTTGTAAAATAAAACAAGATGAGTGCAAAGCAGAAATATCATCTAGACTCTAGAGACTTTAACAGAAACTCCAGCAGTATATGGTTAAATCTTCGTCAGGACAGGACGTTGTTGATATATTCAACGAAAAACTTTCACATCTCAAGTAAGTATATTCTAAAGTAGGAGAAATGATGCATATATATTATATAATTAATATTTAACATTAAACTAACGAGAATATTTTCGGATCTTGTGGGTTATAAGTTTATAACCCATCATTTACTTCATTTTTCATATAATACAACAACCCACAAGATCCGGTTTTTCTTGTGTAAAATTTAAATCTGAATCTATTTTCTTCTAGGTATTTCTTGTGTAAATTGATATTAACGGAGATATAAGCAATTTTTGGATCGATTAAAATAGTATGTTGGTAATTATTTGTTTTACCCCTGTGGGTCGATTTTGTAAAGAGAATAGGTTTTTCTGGTGTTTTTTGGTGTGTTTTATTCAAATCTGACCTTCATTTCTTGTGCAAATGAATTATTGAATGCCCAGTTAGGTTAACTGAATGCCCGGTTCGGTCAACTGTACGCCCTTGATGATTAGTTAGGTTGTGATACTTTCTTTAGTTGGGTTAAGTCGTGATATTTTCATTAAAACTAACGAAAATATCACGACAACCTAACCAATCATCAAGGGCGTACAGTTAACCTAACCGGGCATTTAATGTTAGAAAATCTAGAAGAGGAAGAGCCATTGTTGTCCCAAAGCGATATGATGACTAAGCTGATTGATGCAGCATTGCTTGTATATATTAAGTTAATGTGTATATATATATATATATATATATATATATATATATATATATATATATATATATCATATAATTGTAAGGTTAGTGAAAAATTCACTTAATTTAGAGCTAGCATTTTTGGGCTCTTGAGAAAGATCTTGCACACTCAAGTTTGTGGTGGAATGGGCCAGCAGAGTGGCTAAAAGTTGGAAGTGAAAACTGGCCTTCCAATCAGCCTATTGTAGGAGAATGCCAGGCTCAAGAAGAATGGGTGAGTCACCCGTGAGTGAGATGAGAAAATGCACTGTGAACAGTTGTCAAGTTATGCAGCAGGCACCCATATTGAGGCTTGAGGACATTAGCAGTCTGAAAATGTTGTTAAGAGTAACAGCATGGGTATATAGATTTACAGACAACATTAAGGGAGAAATAAGAAGGGAAAGAATTCTGAACAGTAAGGAGATTCAGCAAGCCAGGCAATACCAGCTGGTATATGTGCAGAAGGAAAAATTTGGTGAAGAGAGAGAATTGCTTACCAGCAGTTCATTACAGGTTCTACCAACACATTCTGCTCTCAAGGGTTTGGATGTGTTTTTGGATCAGGATTTTTTGGGAGTAGGAGGTAGACTACAGTTTTCTGGGCTTCCAGAGGAGAAAAGACATCCAATTTTGCTACCTTCTGGGGGCACTTTGTGGAACTTTTGATCCTGGATACGCATCATAAGTTGTTACATGCTGAAGTTAGAGAAGTGATAATAGAGCTCAGACAACAGTTTTGGATTCCCAAAATTAGACAAGTAGTGAAAAAGGTCTTGCATATATGTGTGGTTTGCAAGCGTTGGAGTGCAAAGCCTTATTATGAAAAGGTGGCTCCACTTCCAAGAGAACGGTGTGTCTATACTGCACCATTTGTTGTAGTGGGAGTAGACTTTGCAGGTCCAGTGTATGTGTATGAGCAAGGAGAGTCTAACAAAGGTTATATATGTCTTTTCACATGTGCTACCACCAGAGCAATCCATTTGGAGTTGGTAAGCAACTTAAGTAGTGATGTATTTCTTTTGGCCTTTAAAAGGTTTGTGAACAGAAGGGGTTTCCCAAATAAAATCATATCGAATAATGCAAAAACCTTCAAAAGGGCTGCAAAGGAACGCCAAGAAGTTTGGTCCTTGTTAAAAGAGGAGGGACTCCAATCCTACTTTTCACACCATGGGGTACAGTGGAAGTTTATTGTTGAGAGAGCACCATGGTTGGGAGGATTTTGGGAAAGGCTAGTGAGAAGTGTAAAGTGTCCATTAAAGAAACTTTTAGCTAATGCCCATTTGAGCAAAGAAGAATTCTGCACTGTTTTGTGTGAAGTAGAAGCAATGGTGACAGCAGGCCTATCACCTTTGTTTATAACAGTATGCAGGATGCAGAGCCACTGACATCAAATCATTTTCTTTGTGGTAAACGATTAACATGAAGCCCCAGTTTGCCAGAAGACTTACAGCATATCCAGAGCACTCAAGAAGAGTTAACCAGAAGGTTCAAGTACCTTGAAGAGCTACAAGATCAGTTATGGAAGAGGTGGCAGATGGAATACTTGCCAGAACTCAATTATTACCCTTCAGGCAATGTAAAGCGCTCCAATGCAAATTGTATCAAGGTGAGAGAAGTGGTAATGATTGGGGATGAAAGACCAAGGCAATGTTGGAAGCTTGGCATAATTGAATAGTTGTTTGTTGGCAAAGACAATTTAGTTAGGTCTGCACTGGTAAAGACTTCAGGAGGAAAATTAAAGAGACCTATACAAAAACTCTATGCTTTAGAAATCAGTAAAAACACGGATAGTCAAGATGAAACATTTGAGTTACAGCCTCATGGAGAAGGCTTGGCTAAACTTGCAGAAGGTAATGACAACAATGCCTCTTCGGTGGGGAGTGTTAGAAAATGTAGAAGAGGAAGAGCCATTGTTGTCCCAAGGCGATATGATGACTAAGCTGATTGATGCAGCATTGCTTGTATATATTATGTTAAGATGTGTATATATATCCATCTTATAATTGTAAGGTTAGTAAAAAATTCACTTAATTTAGAGCTAGCATTTTTGGGCTCTTGTGGCATCATTGTTTGGGCACTCTTGTGGCATCATTTTTTTGGGGGGCACTGCGCGTTCTTCCTACTCGTTTGTTGAATGCGGCACTTACAGGGCGTGGTCTTATAGAGAGCTCTCTTGCAATTCAGTTTGGTTGTTTAGATACAAAATTGTTGCATCGTGCAATGGTGCAGGTTGTGTTGGTGTTCGAAGGTTTAGAAAGAAGACCATAAATAGTGCCCCTTTTGTTTTTATCTTAATTTTATGCAACTGAGGCCTAAGGTAGGCCCACATCGAGTCAGCAACCCTGAGATAGGACCTAATAGGACCTCCAAGTCTGTAAGTTTTAGTCTAACTTAACTTGGGCTGTGTGGCCCTTCAGAGCTTGGCCGTTCAGGGCTCAGCTGGGATTCTGAACCCAATAAAATACAAAAATATATAGCATTCAGTTAACCTAACCGGCATTCATTAATTCATTTGCACAAGAAATGTAGGTCAGATTTGAATAAAACACCAAATTACACCCGAAAAACCTATTCTCATATCAAAATCGACCCGCAGTGGTAAAACGAATAATTACCACCATGCTATTTCAATCGATTTTAATCGATCCAAAAATTGCTTATATCTTCGTTAATATGAATTTACACAAGAAATGCCATAGAAGAAAATAGATTCAGATTTAAATTCTACATAATAAAAACTGGATCTTGTGGGTTGTTATATTATATGAAAAATGAAGTAAATGATGGGTTGTAACCCACAAGATCCATATTTTCTCTGCGTATGAAATTGTTAGAGGCACTCATTTATCTATGGGAGTAATTATAAAAGTTGTACCCTCCCCCAACTTTTATAATTACTCTCATGAAAATGAGCGTTTCTAACAATAGGATTGTGTTCGTGCCCCCCCCCCCCCCTCCACAACGTTTTTACTCCAGTTACGCCCCTGCAGTTATTTGAGTACGGTTAAACAAAACCAATAAATATTATTATTATTTTAATGCATTACCTTCAGCAACATACACCAAACAACTTCCACGCACTTGAAAACTAACAATACCAGTTCGAGCATTGTGCCAAAATTTAAATGAAACTTTCGTGGAATCTACTGACTGGAATTTGATTACATACGTCTCATTCAAGGAAAGTTTGTACAATTTAGCAATTAAAAAAAAAATAATAATATCCTTACTGTATATACAGGGTGTCCCATAAGTCCGGTCTCATAAGAAAATTTATTTAAAATTAAATTAACGAAAGTAATACATGGGAACTAAAATAAATGTTCAAATTGATGTCTTGTTTTTGGACCTTTGAATAAAGTCTTCTTGTTAACCCTTTAAGTTAATCAGCTGAAATATACTCAATAAATTTATCCCCATTCATCAAAGGTTTAAAACTTTAATCTGTTTTATATTTAATTGCTTACATGTTTGTATACCCATTTTATGGGTATCACGAAGATACCCATAAATCATTAAATCAGTTTCATAAATAGTGAAAATAGATCTCTCCCATACGTTCAATTCTGGCTTTCAAAAATGGCAAAAATATTCCTCAAACTTTCTTCTTTTTGTTCTCTTTTCTCCGAAATCTCTTTTAGCTCTTTGGAATTTGATGCTGAGTTCATGGAATGGTTCTTGAAAGAAAGAATTCAATTTTTTTAGAAAACAGTTTTCCCATTTGAGATACCAATTATATATATATATATATATATATATATATATATATATATATATATATATATATATACATATATATCACTAAAATATTTGAAAGAATAGTTAGACAGAAAATCTATGACTTTTTGGAAACTCAGAAAAAATTCAATGATAACCAACACGGGTTTCGATCGGGCAGATCATGCCTATCACAACTAATGGAACACTACAACATTATTGATTCACTTGAAAGTAATGAAAACTATGATGTACTATACACAGACTTTGCTAAAGCGTTCGACAAGTGTGACCACGGAATCATAATACATAAACTGAAATATATGGGAATAACAGGAAAAGTAGGGAAATATATAATTTCCTTAGTGAGCGGAGGCAAGTCGTTACAGTACAAGGAGTATCTTCATCAGAATCAGAGGTCCTCAGCTCAGTACCACAAGGAACAGTATTAGCTCCACTACTCTTCATAATCATGCTAACTGACATAGATGAGGACGTTAACAGAGACAGCACAGTAACATCCTTTGCGGATGACACAAAGATCAGTAGAAAATAAGAAACCCAGAAGACATAGGATCTCTACAAACCGACATAAACAAAATCTACAAGTGGACTGAAGACAACAATATGAAGTTTAACACCGACAAATTTCAGCTATTACGGTACGGAAAAAGAAGACCTAAAGTGCATGGAATATTATACCCCAAATAGACAGGAAATTCAGAGAAATTCCAGAGCAAAAGATTTAGGGGTTGTAATGACAGATGATGCGAAATTTGAAACACAAAATAAGATAGCAGTAAACAGAGCAAAGAGAATAACGGGTCAGATATTGAGAACTTTTAAACGAAGGGATAGGAATGTAATGATTCCTCTACTGAAAACCCTGATAATACCCAAATTAGAATACTGCTCGGTCCTAACTTCCACATATAAAAAAGAAGACATTAGACAGCTGGAGGGGATCCAAAGAAGCTTCACAGCCAAGATCAATGGGTGCAAAGGACTAAATTACTGGGAAAGGTTACGAGAACTAGACCTATATTCACTGGAAAGGAGAAGAGAGAGATACACCATTATTTACACTTGGAAAATAATGGAGAAACTAGTCCCTAATCTTACTCTGAATCCCATAACTCCCCAAACAACGATGGAAAGTAGAAGCGGTAGACTGTGTCGTATTCCCAAATTGAAGGCGAGACAGGGAACATCCTTAACCCTGAAAGAAAATAGTTTTGTAGTGAGAGGACCAAAACTGTTTAATCAGTTGCCCAAAGACCTAAGAAACACGAAGGGAGTTGCAGTGGAAATCTTCAAAAGAAGACTAGACGCCTGGCTCAGAACAATCCCCGATGAGCCGGGCGTACCTGGCTATGTGAGGTGGAGAGCGCAAGAATCCAACTCACTACTTCACCAGGCCAACTCGAGAGGAGGGGCGACAAGCTTGACCTTCGCGAAATGAGAAATCATCACGCGGAACCTTTGTAAGGTTGTAAGGTAAGGTATATATATATATTACATACTGTATATTATATATATATATATATACACACAAGGGACACTCAATATATTTTGCCCCAGCCTTTATTCTTAGCTAAATAATAAGCCATAGGGCTGAAATGTCTTTTAGGCCGTAAGTTTGAACTTTCTGCGCTTCACATAACCGGATTTTTTCAGTTTGAACCTCCCCTCCTTGTAGAAAACCGCTTTTAAACGCCCTTGTATAAAACCGATGGTTAACGCAGTTTCGAAAATGGCGTCTGACAGTGATGTGCGTCGTAAACAGAGAGCTGTTATCGAGTTCTTAACCGCAGAGAAGGAAACAGTTGGAAATATTCACAAACGTCTACAAAACGTTTACGGAGATGCTGTTGTTGGTCGAAACACAGTTGGACGCTGGTCTAAACGTGTTGGGTCATCGGAGAGAGGGAGAGCCAGCCTCGATATGAGCCACGCAGCGTTCGCCCGGCATCGGCTGTGACATCTCACACTGTGCAACGTGCTAACACCATCATTCGATCAAATCGGCGCGTCACATACAAGGAACTATCACTGGAGCTTGGAATTAGTGAAGGAAGTGTGAATATGATAATTCAGCAACCAAGATACTGAAAAGTGTGTTCACAGTTTGTTCCTCGCGAACTGACTGAAGATCACAAAGCCCAAAGAAAAGAAATTGCTTCCGAGTCGTTGGTTCGATACGAGACTGAAGGGGATGACTTCCTTTCGCGAATTGTGACTGGGGATGAGACTTTGGTACACCACTTTGAACCTGAAACAAAACACCAACC
The DNA here is from genome assembly GCA_023014485.1 of Bathynomus jamesi. Taxonomy (NCBI): domain Eukaryota; kingdom Metazoa; phylum Arthropoda; class Malacostraca; order Isopoda; family Cirolanidae; genus Bathynomus; species Bathynomus jamesi. Next base: position 458,314 of record JAJOZX010001922.1, on the reverse strand, counting down.
CATGGAGTGGCATCACGCAGACTCCCCACGCAAGAAAAAGTTCAAAATGGCTCCCTCTGCACGAAAGGTTATGGCCACCATCTTCTGGGACATGAAAGGGTGATTCTGGTGGACATTATAAAGAAAGGACAAACAATCAACTCAAAGGCATACATTGCTACCCTACAGAGACTCCAGAGACTTAGAAAGCGAGTTCAACCAGAGAGAAAACTGGAAGACGTCCTTCTTTTGCACGATAACGCAAGACCACACAACAGTTTGCAAACAAGAGAGGCCATCACAAAAATGCGCTAGACTGTGTTATCCCACCCTCCATACAGCCCGGATCTGGCACCTTCAGACTTCCATTTGTTTGGGCCAATGAAGGATGCTATTCGTGGAAGAAAGTTTCAGAGTGACGATGAGGTTGTTGAAGAGGTTAAGCGATGGCTCCAGCGGAACCAGCGGACTTTTACTGGCAAGGAATAAAGGCCCTTGTTTCGATGTGGAGGAAAGCCGTAGAAAAGGATGGAAACTATGTATAAAAATAAAAACTTGTAAAAAAGGTATGTAACTACTTGTGTACAAAATTTCTGGAACTTACAAGGAAACTTGGAAAGAAAAAAAAGGTGGGGCAAAATATATTGAGTGGCCCTCGTATATATAAAACTAGGTGAGGTACCCGGCGTTGCCCGGTTAGGTCAACTGAGTGCCCGGTTAGGTCCCTTGACGACTGGTATCCCCAAAAACCCTCACCCCCCTTTTGCAACTTGGGGCTAATCCCCTCCCCCATTACCCCCACCCCTCCCCATTACCCCACCCATCCCCCATTACCCCCACCCCTCTCCCACACTTACCTCCACCCTTCCCCCATTACCCCCTTTAGGCTCTTTTCCGTTCTACCCCAGCAACAAAAAATGAAATTATATATTATTTTCTACTGTAGTTTTACTTGCTGAATTCAATAATATATATCTTATTTTGGAGAAATTAATAACAAAAGAGTTATAGTCCGTTTATTTTATTTAAAAGTAGAGATTGCATTTAAGATTTCAATAAAAATGTCCTTTCCTTTTTGTCTTCTCCTCCACAGAAATTCACATAAATAAGAATCTATCATATTTCTAGATGTTCCCCAATGTCTCTCGTTCCTTTGTTTAGCTAAATCAACTGTACGCCCTTGACGATTGGTTAGGTTAGGTCGTGATATTTTCGTTAGTTAGCCTTATAAGGTTAACTAAAGAAGGCTCGGGTAGAACGTTATTTCCTTAACTATGTTTATGAAATTCCATTTATCATCCATAACAATATCTACAAAAGAGAGAAAAAAATTAATAATTATAACCATAACTAATTAAAGCACGAATACTTTCTCCAAAATAAAATATATATTATTGAATTCAGCAAGTAAAACTACACTAGAAATTGTTGCTGGGGTAGAACGGAAAAGATCTAGAAATTGTTGCTGGGGTAGAACGGAAAAGATCCCCCTTTATGCAACTTGGGGGATAACCCCCTCCCCATTACCCCACCCATCCCCCATTACCCCCACCCCTCTCCCCACTTACCCCCACCCCCACCCTTCCCCCATTACTGCCCGGGATAAATTTCACAAACAGACAGACAGACAGGCTAAACTACAGAAAAGAACGCAGCCGTGAAAATTTTGAGCTTCACATTGTGTCAAGATTTCTGAATCTGATCAGATATCCCCCAAAACCCCCCTGACCAAATAATTGACCTCCCAATTACTGTCGGTTCAATTATTTGGTCAATAAAACTATAGAAAAGAACACAGTCATGAAAATCTTGAGCTTCACATTGCCGCCCATAATACAAACAGACAGGCTGACCGACTCTGTGTTGACATTCTTCATTCCATAAGAGGTCCCCGTGCCAAATTTGGTAGCTCTAGGTCAAACGGTTTGCGCTTGCATAAAGGACAGACAGAGAGACAGGCGGAAATATATAATAGACTAGGTGAGGTACCCGGCGTTGCCCGGGTTAATTGAATGCCCGGTTAAGTCAACTGAATGCCCCCCAAAACCCCCTCACCCCCTTTATGCAACTTGGGGCCTAACCCCCTCCCCATTACCCCACCCCTCCCCATTACCCCACCCCTCCCCATTACCCCTCCCCCATTACCTCCCCCTCCCCATTACCCCCCCCAACTCCCATTACCCCACCCTCCCCCATTACCCCCACCCAGTGGTGTAGTGCTGTGGGAACGGCGTTCCCTTACTTTTTTTGGTAGACGGAACGGCGTTCCCTCACTATTTCAAATAAATCCGAACTTACAAATCTCTAACGTCATGAAATTTCAATTCACACCCCTAGAAGAAATATGTGAAAGAATCATTAACTGTTTCATTTCTTTTAGCTTCGACTGAGGCAATGCCTGCCTATAAAGATCTGGTGAAACAGTCACCACGGCGTACCAGTTGTTTACTTTTTTTTAGTTAATCATTCCAGTTGTTAGCTATTTTTATTGATCGTAATGGATGTCGTATATCTAATGACACTGGAAATACTGCATCTTCAACCTTGGAATATATCCTAATATCCAGTGCATATGACCTCAAAATATCCCTGAAATTGGTCAGATTTCAAAAGATTTCCCGGGGGGCTTACAGTGTACCCGGACCCCCAGCTGTATGGGCTCGCCGCGCTCGCCATTGTCCCCCCCACATCTGAGTAACACTTTCAAAATGCGTTCCCCCACTTCTTTATTTAGCACTACACCACTGCCCCCACCCCTCCCCATTACCCCACCCCTCCCCATTACCCCACCCTCCCCCATTACCACCACCCCTCTCCCACCCCCACCCTTCCCCCATTACTGCCCGGGATAAATTTCACAAACAGACAAACAGACAGGCTAAATTACAGAAAAGAACGCAGCCGTGAAAATTTTGAGCTTCACATTGCGTCAAGATTTCTGAATCTGATCAGATATCTGGTCAATAAAACTATAGAAAAGAACACAGTCATGAAAACCTTGAGCTTCACATTGCCGCCCGTAATACAAACAGACAAACAGACAGGCTGACCGACTCTGTGTTGACATTCCTCATCCCATAAGAGATTCCCGTGCCAAATTTGGTAGCTCTAGCTCAAACGGTTTGCGCTTGCATAAAGGACAGACAGACAGACAGGCGGAAATATATAATAAAAAAAGATAGGTGAGGTACCCGGCGTTGGCCGGGTTAATTGAATGCCCGGTTAGGTCAACTGAATGCCCCCCAAAAAACCCTCACCCCCCTTTATGCAACGTGGGGGCTAACCCCTCCCCCATTACCCCCACCCCTCTCCCCCACTTACCCCCACCCCACCCTTCCCCATTACTACCCGGGATATATTTCACAAACAGACAGGCTAAACTACAGAAAAGAACGCAGCCGTGAAAATTTTGAGCTTCACATTGTGTCAAGATTTCTGAATCTGATCAGATATCCCCAAAAACCCCCCTGACCAAATAATTGAACTCCCAATTACTGTCGGTTCAATTATTTGGTCAATAAAACTATAGAAAAGAACACAGTCATGAAAATCTTGAGCTTCACATTGCCGCCCGTAATACAAACAAACGAACAGACAGGCTGACCGACTCTGTGTTGACATTCTTCATCCCATAAGAGGTTCCCGTGCCAAATTTGGTAGCTCTAGGTCAAACGGTTTGCGCTTGCATAAAGGACAGACAGACAGACAGGCGGAAATATATAATAATATATATAATAATAATAAAAAAAATAGATATAGGAGAGTGATCAATTGTCAAAATATAAAAAGTTAAAAGGTGAACAAAATTGAGAAGTGTCTTACCAGGTTATTATCAGGTTGAGGGACTAATTGAACAGAAGGTTGGGAATGACTGGTTGTTGGAAGAATCAATATGAAAAAAGTTGGAGCCAGACGGAATGATTGTAAGGTATGAGAGTTTATCTGGCTATGTTTAAGTTAAAGACAGAACTATAGTCGTTGAGGGTTGATTTAATACTGAGGATTGATTGATTGATTGAATGTTTAAAGTTTTATATGAAAGAGCTCAGCCAGTAAGGCTATTCACACCCTCCAAGACCAAAACATCAAATTCCAAGGGAGAACTTCCGTTCTTCCTACATCAAGTACAAGGTCTATTATTATCGGGATGAGATAGAAAGAGAGAAAGCACACCATTACCCTCTTTGGGGCCAATTCCAGAACACTCAGAAAGGGATGAACATGAGGCCTGTTAGTTCTACTAAATATGAACTGATAAAAATGGAACGAAGTACTAAGTCATCAGTAAAGCCAGATGGAGTAACTACGAGGTAACTGATTAATAAACCTGTGGGCAGTGATGGGCATCGATACATGAAAATCGCTAAAGCGATACCGATACATCGATACATGAAGAACGTCTTAGGCGATACCGATACGCCGATACTTTCTAGATGTCTTAAGCGATACCGATACCGATACATGCATCGCCGGTACATTTTTATAATTACTAGTACAGTTCCCGTCGCTTCGCTGACGGTTAGACAGGCTAAACTACAGAAAAGAACGCAGCCGTGAAAATTTTGAGCTTCACATTGTGTCAACATTTCTGAATCTGGTATCTCCCAAAACCTCCTCACCCCCATTCATGCAACTTGAGGGCTAACCCCCTCCCCCATTACCCCACCCATCCCCCATTACCCCCACCCCCACCCTTCCCCCATTACTGCCCGGGATAAATTTCACAAACAGACAAACAGACCGGCTAAACTACAGAAAAGAACACAGTCATGAAAATCTTGAGCTTCACATTGCCGCCCGTAATACAATTTCTGAATTTTTTTCTCACAATTTCTGAAAATGTGACGGACGGACGGACGGACAGACGGACAGCTCTCTTATTATAGTATAGATTCATTTAATATGTAGGTATTGGATATTATTGTTTATACTAGTAATTTGTACGCACTGTAAGTAAAATCAACGACATTAATGGGTTTTATAGATGTAAATAAAAACAATTGCTTTATTTAATGAAAGTATGTTTTAATTTTGTAGGATACATGAATGCTGAAAATATTGCACTAACAATTAAAAGTAATTACTATTACCCTTCAAAAATACCAGCTGGCTAAACATCTGGTCAGACAGTCTATTCCTTTTTGGAGCGTGAATGTGACCAGCCAAACTAAACAACCGTTCTACAGGAGCAGAGGATGGTAGTGGTGTGTTATACTTCAGGAAGACCCGTAGAATTCCTGGGTACTGCCTCAGAGATTGGAGAGAATGACTTCCGTCACCCAGATACTGTAAAACTTCCATCTCAGTGGAATCTTGGGTTGCAGAGACATTAGTGGAAGCAGACTCATAACAGAAGAAATCATCTGCACTTCCGTCAGATGCAGCATCACTTAGTTGTTGCTGGGGGGTCTGCTTGCTGAGGCTCTTAACAGCATTAACCAACATTTCTTGAACCCTCTTTTTGACAATGTTAGTATTAAATTTGCCTTTTATTGTCATCCACTTTAACTTGAACAGAGGATTTGAAGACGATGCCAGTATTGCTGCTTTACAATCATGCGACGCATCAAGGCACAGAAACTTTTCAAACCGCTTAGTGAACCCTACTGTGACTGCATTGAGAAATGGCTGACAATGACGCAATGCCTCCGAATTCAAACGCTCTAGCTTCTTCTCTACAGCTAACAATGTCGGAAGCAGGCAACCGTAAAAACATTCTTTATCGGACTGCAACCTATCAAGTGCTGTTGCAATGGGTTGTAGTACGGTTAGGTATTCCTGGAGAAAATCAAGCTCATTTTCACGAAATGTTGGCAGTCCTAGTTGTTTCATTGTTTCATTTAGGACACTTTTATGCTTCAACAGAACTGATAAACTGTCGAACAAGGAGTTCCATCTTGTGACGCATGGTAATGTCAACTGACATTTTAGAGTTTCCTGGATTATTTCGGCTGTTTTAGGCTTGCCACAGAAATGAGTGACTGATTGATAAGAAATGCCTCGGGGGACCAAGAGGAATCGCTGCGTTACAAGTATGAACCTGTTTAAACTCAACACCGAGTGCGGGTGGCCAATAGTGATGCAACACCAATGAGCGTTTCTATATTATATGAGCGTTTCTATATTATGAGCGTTTCTATATTATGGTTAATTAATCTCAATAACACAAGTACAAACGTGTTTAAACGTTGCGCCGTACTGTGTGACGTGACCAGTAGAGTAGTACTGTCATTAAATAAATATTTAATAATGTTATTATTTATGTATATTCATAAATATAACTCAGTAGTGTCATATTATAACATCTATTTAAATATTTAAAAATTCTTATTAATGTATCGATGTATCGAAGTATCGATTTTTTTTCGATACATTTAAGAAAATTGACCTTAGCGATACCGATAAATCGATACTTTTGTCAAGTAGCTAAAGCGATACCGATACCGATACAAAAGTATCGATCGATACGTATCGGCGATACATGTATCTAGATACTGCCCATCACTGCCTGTGGGAATGAAATTTGGTATACACTGCAAGATTTAAATCTCTTTCAACCGTCCAGATGCCACTACAAACTTGAATACTTGGTCCATAGTGAAGTTTATCAATGGGGGAGAAAAGTTACTCCCACCTAAATGGACAGATAAAGTAAACTCCCGGACACCATATTGCAAAAGAGAGGATCTTAATTTTTCCCATTGCTTAGTATAACATGGACAAAAAAGAAAGAAATGGGACAGTGTCTCTGGTAAATTACAACTAACACATAATGGGGAGAAGGCAAGTCCAATCTGGTGCAAGTAGGCCTGAAGGTCTACATGGCCAGACCAGAATCTAAATATTATAGAAGCTTTATAGTGAGAAGATGGTACAGGCCAATTTCTTGTGCCCCAAGAAGGCTTAAACGTTCCATAAAGAGTTGAGTGCCGTAATCTCTCCCATTGGGTTTTGTAATCATTTTGCACTGCCACTTTAGCTACCGCAAAACCCTCGCCTGTGTGGAAATATAGTGAAGTAGCAGCAGGCCAGTGTATCAACCATCTCATTGCCTTTAATTCCAACATGGCTTGGAACTCACTGGAAGGAAACCAGAATTCCTAAAGCAGAGGGGGTCTTCAATAAAGAATGGATAGAAGTAGTTAGGGCCAGATATGTAGTGAGTGTGGGTAAGTTGATCAGGTGAAGAGAGGTCTGGGAGTCTGTAATTGTTCGGACATTACAAGCATTACTTGTGGATACCAAAACACATAATGCCTGTTGGATGGCAAATAACTCTGCTGCCTGTAAACTATGATTGGAGGATAGTTTCCAGGAAAAACACCTTTTATGATTTGAAACTAAAACAGCTGATGAACAAGATGGCTCAGGCACATCTATCTTAGATCCATCGGTATAAATATACAAGTAATCTGGATACTTCTCTTCCAAGTATGCTGTGAAACACTGCACAATCACTTCTTTGAGGACAGGAGGTTCATATAAAAATGAGAGAGAGAGACAGGTTGGTACTTCAATCTCGAAGGTGGTATGGAAAACTGATGAGTGGGTAGTTGGGAGGTAACGAAAATGGTTCACTGAGTAGGTAGGTAGTTAATCTAACAATCATTAAATTCCTTTAATGAGATTAACTTTGGTGTAAAAACTCAATTAGTCACTTACTTTTTGTTATCGGAGTGTCTCCCTTCTCCGGTTATGTTTTCGAGAGCGCCCTTTGCTGGTACGTCCTCTCGCCCCGTTCGTCGTTTTCGTTCTCCCTTTGTTCTCCTCTTCGCGGGGCTTCTCGTACCAGCGTTGTCTTGGTTTATTCCTCGGTTGGTTGAGCGGTAATGTATCTCCACTACCGAGCACGCTCCTCCCACACAGTATATAAATACTAGTGTGGAGAATAACTCTGGTGAGCAACCAATTGGTTTCATCCACCCAGTTATTGACATAAAAGGAATTTAATGATTGTTAGATTAACTACCTACCTACTCAGTGAACCATTTTCGTTACCTCCCAACTACCCACTCATCAGTTTTCCATATACTGGGGGCCCCGGGAGATAAAAATTTTGGTGTCATTGTCACCAATTTTGTCTGAGTGTAGACTAGCTAACTATTTAACTGTAAATGCCTGTTAATCTGATTAACAGTGCCTATCCTCACCTTCTCATGGAGAAGGTGGTAGCATTTAATTAGAAGATAAAATATACATCCATAGGATGAAACTGTCTATGGTCTTACCATAAGAAAAGAAAAATGAAAGTTAGAAGATAAAATTACAATTCCCAGCATCTATTTTTGTTGTAAAAATAGTCGCGCCTTTAATGCTGTTTGTCGCTGAGGTCTTGTGTCTGTCAATGTTGTAGTAGGATGCGTCACCACTCCTACTGTCAAAGGAATAGTTACTGGAAGTTCAGTGTCTCCAGTTGTTACTGTCAGTGGAGAAGGTTCTCCAAAGTCCATTGTTTTGGGTCCAGACTCTAAAGGGTACAAAAGAGAAATGTCTCTTGTTGTGTCACCCCGTTGAAGTCCTTAATTTGACCACTCTTGTTACCCCGTCTGCCCTGGTCTGAGTTCTGAAACTCTAGCCAGAGGCCAGTATTGTCTTGGAGTACTGTCATGTATGAGAACAAGGTCCCCTACCTTAATTGTGTCAGACCAATCCTTCTTAGTCATTTGTTTATGTCTCTCCCTTAGACCCATCAAGTACTCAGTTTTCCACTGTTTAAAGATAATTTAATTCTAAAGACGGGAGAAAATTATCCTAATTTAGCACAAATAAGACAACACTTCCCCAATATCCTAACTAATTACAACTTGAGAGATTTTCCAACACATAAGACCCTTTGAGACTGTAGGCATTGACTATACAGGAGCATTGACTGTAGGGGTGGGTGACACTGAACAAAAAATGTACATTGTACTGTTTACATGTGCAGCCTCACGAGCTGTTTATTTGGATGTTGTGGAGGACCTAACAGCAGAATCTTTTGTTGCTGTCTTTAAGAGATTCTGTGCACGACATTCAGTACCCAAGACAGTTTGGACTGACAATGCTACATATTTCAAAGCTGGTGAACAAGTCATCCACGACTTGTTAAGCAATGAAATCACACAATTATATATACAAAATACAAACATAAAGTGGAAGTATATTCCGGTTGCCTCTCCTTGGTATGGTTCTATCTGGGAGAGGAATACAGACAGTAAAGAATTGCTTGAAGAACGCAATTGGCAAAAAACAGATACACTTATTTGGGTTACTCACTCTCCTGGCTGAGATTGAGAACATCATTAACAATAGGCCACTCACTTATGTGAGTGACAACATTAATGACCCAGAACCATTAACTCCAAATCATTTGATTCGGGGAGAACAAGTTAGTCTCCTGCCGGACTACAAGATAGACTCTTCAGAAGACCCAAACTGGACTCAACGACATGATGAGCTCCAGACTAAGTTACAACATTTAACTAGAGTTAAAGCTCATTTCATTACCAACCGAGGAATAAACCAAGACAACGCTGGTACGAGAAACCCCGCGAAGAGGAGAACAAAGGGAGAACGAAAACGACGAACGGGGCGAGAGGACGTACCAGCAAAGGGCGCTCTCGAAAACATAACCGGAGAAGGGAGACACTCCGATAACGAAAAGTAAGTGACTAATTGAGTTTTTACACCAAAGTTAATCTCATTAAATTAAGCTGGGTCAGACAAGTTAGGCCTACATTGTGGCCTAAGACCCAGCATCAACTCATAGCTTAACAAAGGTGAAGGTAGATTGCCCTAACCTAATTCTTGTGAGGAATCCTACTGTGGACCTCAATTTATCTGCCCGCTCTGGACCATTTCCGGAATCTCTAGGCTGACCCCTCTAGGCTAGACTTGATCTACTCTATAGTTAGACTGGAGATATAAGGGGTGGGTTAATTGTGGACCAATTCATACAGAGCATTTTTCGCAGTGGGAAAGAAGTGAACACTGGGACTGTAAAAAATTTAACTTGTAATTGATATTTATTAAGAAATCCAGTAGCTCTAAAGAAGAAAGGTGGCTTATTTGCCACAGTCCAGTCCACTGCAAGGATCAATGGATAACCCACCTCGAACGACTGACGTAAAGGGTGAGAAAAGGGGGAAGCCAGAACATTAAAGTAAAGTACTTCCTCAATGTAGATAGATCTCTATGATACTGAAGGGCATGGAGACCAGTCTCACCCTGTAGGGCAATAAGAGGAGTAGATAGGCGAGCACCCAAAATAAGGCGCATACCAGAATTATGTAAGGTTTTCAGTTTCTTTTTCAAGGTGAAAGAGGCTGAATCATAAATATCAGCATACTTTATTTTTCCTAAGATAAATGATCGGTAAAAAGTGAGAAGTGTGGATCGATCTGCACCCCATCTATGAAAGGCAACAGACTTTAATGAGTTCAGTCTGTTCAGATGTTTCGTGCAAGAAGTTACCAGGTAGTTAATATGACAAGACCAAGTCAGTCTGGGGCTGTCAAGGACCATTCCCAAAAACTGGAAGGATGTGACCATAGCTACTGGGGTGTTACTAATTTGGATAATGGGATTCACTTGAACTTTCTGATGTGTAAAGAACATAATTCTAAATTTTTCTTGATTCAGGGAAAGACCCCAGGTTCCGCACCATGATGAAAACTTATCAATTGGTTTTTGCAACATCTGTTGGGCTTCTAAATGGGTGTCAGCTGCCACATAGAAAGCTGTATCATCAGCAAACTCTGATGATTGAACTCGTTCAATAAATTGGTATATCCGAGAGATATGCAGTGAATAACAATGGACTAAGACCATAACCCTGGGGTACACCCTTGTTAAAAAAAGTGGTTAGAAATAACCGCATATATTTCCAAATAAAATATAAAAAATAAATATAGAATAAAAATAACAACCCTCGTTTCTAACCAACTAGTGAAGTTGGGTTTCCCTAATTAACAAAAAGAAGAAAGAAAAAAGTTTCTGAGACAAAGAAAAACGGAGCTTTGTCCATTCTTGAAAAATTTTGACTGCTGAATGCAGCGGGCTAGTTTTTTCATAAAAAAATTCTCGTGGTTCCCCAACTAACCGAGCAACTTAAAGTCAACCTTTAAACCTCACAACCTTTAAACCTTATCATTAATAACCACTGCAATTAAACAAAAACCCTGTTTAACTAAATAGAGGCCTATCAGAACTAGGTGTAAGTAATTTAATTAAAGAAAATAACTAAGGTAAGAGAAAAACTAGGTACCTAGAAGAAACTCGAACCGGGCTACAACTGCCCTAACTAAATAATTAAATGGCTGTTATAGCCCCTATTAAAACTTAAAGGCAATATAGCCCTAACTTAACTTGAGTAAAACCTTCAAAACCTTAAACCTTAAACCTTTAAAAACAAAAACTTAAGGGCAATACAGCCCTAGCCTAACTTAACCTGCAAAACCTAGGTCTGGGAAATAGCCCCTACAAATAAATAACTTAGCAGTGTGTTCAATAGTAACTTAAAACTTAACAAATAAAATTCAAATCTGGAAACTAAATGAAACTTATGGATTAGTTAGAAACAGAAAGGATAACGTTCAACTGGCAACTTCATTTTTGGTAAGTCTAAATTGATTTTAATGAATTTAGCTTGACCATAGTTAGTAATCTGGCTGCTGACCAAATTTTAACCTTAAAACCACTGCAGCCTACAGTGAAAAAGTCTGTAGCTATGTTAACAGTGTCTAAATGGGCCATTATTATTTCTATAATTACTGTCTCTATTTAAAGTAAACTTAACCTTAATATTACACCCAAATAAAAATAATCTCTCTCTCAAAAAAAAATAAATAAATAAAAAGTTTCAATAAATTTTTCAATAACCCTTTTTAAAGGAGTAAGTTGTTGAGTAGACGTCATTAATTAGCACCTGAAAAGTGCGGTTGGACAAGACGTCTAACATCTTAGTAATCTACCATGAATCCCCAAATTGCTTAACTTATAAAGTAGACCAGTATGGGAGATGGAATCAGAAGCTCGACTAAGGTAAAAAAATATAACAAGAACATATTTTCTCTTGGTGTATAAAAGTTTCCAACCTCAGAAGTTGATCCACGGTGCTTCTCGTCTTATGGAAACCACACTGCGAATCTCGAAAAATGTGACATGTTTCAAAAGTCCATAGCAATCGCTGATGGACTCTCCTCTCTAGTACTTTACCCAAGCAGAATAATAAGCATATGAGACGATATGAAGACGGACTAGAAGGGTTTTTCTGTTGTTTGAGGATAGGAATCATTAATGCCTGTTTCCATGATGAAGGAAAGACTCCTGTGCTCATACTATCATTGAATGCTGATAATAGAAATGGCAAGTACTCCAATGGAAGATGACTAAGAAAATGTGTATGTATATTATCCAGTCCCAATGCTCCACCTCTGGAATGTTCACATTGCCTTAAGGAGAACTGTAATTCCTGCAATGTAAAGACCAGATTATAATTCTCATCGTAATCAAGAAATAAGGAAGACTGCATGTCCCTGCAAAAATCCTCATCTTCAATAACTACTACAGTCCCCAGAAATGAATGGAAGAAGGTTCCAAAAACTTCAACTTTGGCACGTACATCACTTAGTACAGAACCATTTACAACAAGTAAAGTGTGAATCAGTACCCTTAATGATTTTCCTAATTTGAGTCCAAACCTTGGTGGAAGATGTAGTGAAACTGAGGTTTGAACAAAACCGACTCCATAAAATTCTCTTTGCCTTACGAATAGTACGACGAGCTATAGCAGTTGCCTTATTTAGGAGGATCTTATTATATAAAGTTGGGTGATGAAAATAAAAACGTCGAACACGACGGCGGGTAGCCACTGCCTCACTACAATCCTCTGTCCACCAGCATTTGTGGTATTTAGGAACAAAATTTCCTGTTGTCTTCTTTAGTGTGGAGGTACTTGTTTCCACTACTAAGGCTATAAAGTGTTGGATTTTTTCATCTAAGGATCCCTCTATAGAGGGGGTGTCAGGAAGAGCTCTAGACCAAATTCTCCAATCTATGTCACGTAGTTTCCAGGTTGGACGTCGTTTATGAGGTGTGGATACTAGTGAAATTTGCAGAGCAGTGAGGATAGGAAAGTGGTCACTACCCAGACTTCCACCAACAGTCACAGTACAGTTAGGAGCAAACCTACTTCTACAAAGGGCCGGATTAAGGCTGTGAAGGGCCTAAGGCAAATAAGAGGAAAACTATATATTGTACTATATATTGTATATAATTCATAAAATCTTCAAACAAATAGAAATGTACGAGTATATTTATTCAAATTTAACACCTAACAAAAATCAAAGCTATGTACATTAAAAAAAAAAAAACATCAAAAACAGCATACAATTCAAATAGAGAATGATTTCTTCCTTCCTAGCTTTAAACTGTGATATCAAACAAAACATCTCCCTTTCTTTGACATGCTGAATGATCATTACACACTAGGCCCAAATTCCCAACGTCCAGTGTTTCCAGTGGCCAAAAAAAAATGTATCCCAAACAAGGCCAAAACGTACCAAAAAACACAAAAAGTATCCATTCTATTTGATATATATATATATATATATATATATAATATTATATATATATATATTTTTTTTTTTTTTTTAATTTGATACGACAAGCATATAAAAAATATATTTATGACAGTAAATAAGTAATAATAATAATAATATTTATTTCATACACAGGCGTGCCTGGTACATATCAAAAGCACAACTCTATATACAAATAAAATAACCTGATTCATTAACCCTTTACCGTCACATGTTGCCTCCAGTTAACTTTTCAAATACACGCATTCATAACTTAACCCCTACAAAACATTCCGGCGTTATGGGTTAAAACAGATACAGAGGCACAAATACAAGAACGCTCAACTATGGCACAGAAACACGCAAAAATTAGGTTACCGATGTTGGCATTTGAACCATTATGGCCAGGTGGGCATGCAAACAATGTTTGATATCACCAGCTCTACAGTTGTCAAAGTCTATCTGCACCAAGTTATACTTATGCCGAATGTTCATATGGTTCACCATAACAACTGGCATATCTAATCACTGATGCAACACTACCATTGCTGCTACACCTTGGGCTTTTTAAAAACAACAGTTGTCAGCAATCAACAAGCATTGGGCATGCTAGGCTGCTAGCAGACCCCAACGAAGCCAAGTGGATTTCATCACTGTAGTAAAATGTACGAAAATGGTTAAAATAAGTTAAAAAAGTATCCCAAATCTGAAAATTTACCCATTTCGTTTCATTGAGGTCAGCGGCGTAAGACAGTACTACCGATATCAAAAAGTATTCAAATGACAGGGGCGTAACCAGACTTAAATTCTATACGCAGGCACGGATCTACGTCGAGCGAAGCGAGTTGTTGTGGGAAAACCTGCCGAACGTTTCATTTAATTTTTATGCAAATTTATATATTATATGCTAAGCTTTAAATTGATTATATTATTTATCTATTAGGTCATCCTCATAAGTAATGCGGCATTTTAAAATTTTTTTTTTTTTCCATTTTTATCATTATTTTACGGATAGAAATCAAACAACTCTTTGAAGTTATTTATATTTATTTAAATATAAATAACTTCAAAGAGTTGTTTGATTTCTATCCGTAAAATAATGATAAAAATGGAAAAAAAAAAAATTAAAAATGCCGCATTACTTATGGGATGACCTAATACTATCATTTTAAAACTTTTTCCAGTGCCAAATGACCAACTATCAAGACGTCATTTTATGGTATGATTTTCCTTAAATCAATACACCCATTAAGTATATGTGTAAATATATTTTACTGCGGGATATTTTGGATCATTGACTTTTCAAAAAAAATTCTAAAGGATTTTTTTAAAGAAATCTTGTTCAATTGAAAAAACTTTCAAAACTTTCCGGAATTACGATGTACACAAAAAAAAACTATACGCACGTGAGTATAATGCGTATGCCTAGTTACGCTCCTGCAAATGATACTTTTGTATCCCCAATGGGAACAATGCCAACGTCTGAAAACAATTTCGGAAACAGATTAACCCTTTGGAGCCAGTCATACAAAAATGGATGAAAATCATACATATACAGGGCGTCCCAAAAAAATGTATACACACTTTAAATACTTATAAAGGCAGTGTTTATTAAAATACATTTCATTTTCAGAATGTAATAGAATCTACAGACATTATTTAATTGTTTTGTCAACGCCTGTTTTCAAACTGACGTCCGTTCTGGTCCAGGCATTGCTGATAACGCGAAGCAATGGAATCGCAAACATCACGAAACATTTCGTTTGGTATTTGTGTGTATTCTCGTTCAATGGCTGCTCTCAATTCAGCGACTGTTGCAGGTTTTATAGCGTAGACTTTGTCTTTTAAGTATCCCCTTAAAAAAAGTCTAGTGGTGTGAGGTCTGGTGAACGCGGAGGGTATTCTACGAAACCCCTTCGTCCAATCCACATCCACATCGTGCCAAGTACCACTCGCAATACTCCACTCTTCGGTCCGGATCATCATCATCTTCATTAATAGCATGGACTAATCTTGGAATGTAACTTTTCCATTGACAGCGCTTCAAAATGCGTTGTACAGACGATTCTGAAATTCCTACCTCACGACTCGCTTGCCGCACAGATTTTCTTGGACTTTGGTGATACGTTTCCAGTACTCTTTCTTGCTTTGTGGGGCTTGTCGATGTCCGTGGTCTTCCGGAACGCTTCTTGTGGACATTCTGAACAGTTCCATCGGCTTCAAACTTATCTCTAATTCGAGTGATGGTAAGTCGCGTTGGTGGATCTGTTTGAAACTCCCTCCTAAACTGTCTTTGCACTTCAACTGCGTTTTCACACTTCCAGTAGCATTTTAGAATGAATTTCCTTTGTTCAAAGCTTAGTCTGACTGCCATTATTAATTCTAATGGGTTTAACTTGGAAAGAAAGAAACATCAATTGAGCTATCAGCTGTTAAAGTGTGTATACATGTTTTTGGGACGCCCTGTATATCAGGTTGTTACATAAATTCTGCTCGATTAGAAAACGGACGATAGATAATAGAATAACCTCAAGATAATGTGAAATAGTTTTAGAAATGTTGCAAAATACACGCAGCGACAGGTTCGCACGGGTTTTATCACGATACAGAATGATACAGAATGACTTAGGCTAGTGTAGAATTAGGCTAATGAACATTTTCTCTGGTGTTTTTCATACAGTTACAACACCACCCCTACGATATTACAGTAATTGAAAAAATATGGAGCCCACGAAAGAGCACATTCGACATGTGATGCTGTATGAGTTCCATAAAGGATCTAATGCTAGTGAATCCTCAAGAAACATTCAAAGAGTTTATGGAAATGATGTTGTGAGCGAATGGATGTGTAGGAGATGGGTTGAGAAGTTCAGAAATGGAGACTTCAGTCTGAAAGATTATCAACGAACAGAACGACCAAATGAGTTAGATAAAGAGTTGCTGAAAGCAACAGTGGAGAAAAACCCAACGGTAACTATGAGAGAACTTGGCCTGCAACTTGGCGTTAGCCATATGACCATTCATCGTCATTTGAAGCTGTTAGGAAAAGTAGTGAAGGTTGAAAAATGGGTTCCGTATGATTTGTCACAAGCGAATCTTCAACATCGAATCGATATTTGCACATCACTGCATTCTCGGCAACTGCAGGCACCGTTTTTGAATCGGATCGTCACTGGGGATGAAAAATGGGTCCTCTATAACAATATTAAGCGTCGACATCAGTGGCTTAGCCGTGAAACAAAGCCTGAACCTCAGTCAAGGAATGGACCCCATCCAAAGAAAATTTTGCTATGCCTTTGGTGGGATATGCAAAGAATTATTCATTTTGAGCTTCTGCCAGATAACCAAACAATCACAGCTGAAGTCTACTGCCAACAACTCCAACGGTTGAAGATGGCATTACAAGAAAAACGTCCTGCATTAATTAATCGCAGGTGTTCTATTCCACCAGGATAACACGCGCCCTCACACTGACTGCTCGAATCACCACTGCCCAATTGGAGGCATTGGCTTGGGAAAAAATGCCTCATCCACCTTATTCTCCGGACATCGCACCTTCAGACTACCATTTATTCACAAGTCTGCAACACCACCTAGATGGTAGCATAAATTTTTTTTCTATAGGTGGGAGGAGGTTATAGAAAAAGAAGGGAATTATATTGATGATTAATTTGTCATTGTCATTTAATTTTTGTTGTGAATAAACTAAAAATTCTAGCAAATTTGTCCTTATAAGTCCTTTTTTTGTTTTGAATGAACTAAAAAATCGAGCAGAATATGTTACAACCTTATATATCGACAATAATACACCATCAGATATAATAACAAAAAAAAATTCTTAACTAAAAATCTTTTATTTTCCACCTCTGAAAATATAATTAAGCAGTTATATATGATATTACTTAACCAACCTTGTGGCAAAGATTTAGGGTTTATGATATAAAAATTAGGGCCTAAAGCTACAGCCTTATTAGCCTAATGGTTAATCCGGCCCTGCCTCTACATAGAGAGAGATCTAATGTTGAATAACTTCCATTATTAATGTTAAATCTTGTAGAAAGATCAACAAGCCAATAGCACAAAATCCGGGGAAAGAATAAAATTATGTAAACTTAAAGCAGTTGATGTTGGAGAACCTGACATACCTGTATCCCAACCCCTGTGTCTACCATTAAAATCACCACAAATAAAAGCTTGTTGACTGAGTTGACCTACATAGTGTTCGATCTCTAAAGCGGTTAAAGGAAGGTGTGAATTATAAACTAAGTATATCTAAAGTTCCACTGTTTACTTTTAAAGCTAAAGCGAGGACCTCGAGAACTCCCACAGGGAAGGAACAGAGAGGTAAGACGATAGAGCCGTAGATCTAAAAGGGGTAGAGGGTTCAGAGACCGCAGCCCCACCATCCATCCCCACTCCAGGTGGCCTTTGGGACATTGCCACACTCGAGCCGGGTCTCCCTCTCACAACCCGACTCCAAAAATTCTGAAGGCGGGGAGAGGGATTCACCACATCCAAGCCTTGAGTCTCCTCTCTTGACACAATAGGTTTTGGTAGAACAGGGAAGTCATTACTTGTAAATGTTCTTTCTGAGGCTACATTAGAGTCTTGATTTCGAAGAATAGATCTAGTTTCACTACAAGAGAGATTAGATGCAAGTTTGAGCCTCTCTATTTCTTGTGCAGTTCTAAGGTAGGAGCAGCCACTGAAACTAGCTGTATGAGGACCTGAACAATTGGCACAGATTTTAGTAGTATTTGGACAAGAGGAGACATGACTTCCAGAGCAGTAAACACATCTCACTGTTTTCGACCGACAAGACTTAGCCATATGACCAAATACCTGGCATTTAAAACATTGAATCTGATGTGGAATAAACTGATGAACTCTATATGGCAGCGTTTCTTAACCTGGGGTGCTAGCACCCCTAGGGGGTCCTGAAATCAATTTTAGGGGGTGCTGGAAAAGGGCTTCTGTCATGTGCACTGTGCAGTATGGATACGTTAGGTCCATTAACCAAACTCCTTCACAAATTCCTAATCTTTTCTATTTTATTAACAGATATTATTGAATGAGAATTTGAATATATATTTAATTACGAAAGATTTATTGCACGTTTACATTATCACCATTAATATTAAGAAGGAAGACGTTGACTCTGTGTCACAAGAAATTTACTTTTTTTGCATGATTTTGACCCCAAGATTAGGGGGTAAGTAATTCTCCTTGATTGTTATTCTTAACATTTCTTTTGGCCGCTTGATCTATTGTTATATTCAAGAACAAGTATTTTATTATATTGTTATATTCAAGAAAGTATTTAGGTTTAAATTTGTAAATATAATTCTTTGTGTGTCTTGTCTTAATATCGTTTTAAAATTTTCCCCGTTTATTTTTTACTCTAAATGTGCTGTTTTTAAATATATGTTCACTTTGCTTTAACTTGATATCTTTTTATTCAAAATATTATTGGTCAACTATAAATTGTACTCATATCCTTATTTGTTTTGTATTTGCGTGGTGCTTTTTGCTACTAACTTTTGCTAACTTTTTGCTACTAACCAGGTGAAGGGGGTGCTGGACTGCCTAGACCTAACTACAGGGGGTGCTGATGTCGAAAAAGGTTAAGAAACGCTGCTATATGTTATATAAGCTATAAAGATCTTTGCTGGAAGAACTTGAGCATTGAAAGAAACTTTAACCTGTTGAATTGGAACATATGTAGAACCGGTTCTTTTTGTGAGTCTCCTGACATTTGCTACTGGATGACCATTATTAATTAACTCATCCTTAATTGCTAGTTGATCTTCCTCCAGATCTATAGGTCCTATAATACTATGTAAAATATGGGTATCATTAACTAAAGAGCAATCCACCTCCTATGGGCCCAACCCCCAGGGAGTTCCCAAAAGCTGGGAGGAAGGGCAGAGGTGGTCTTTATTTGCGCTGTGCCAGAGCGTCTCTGGAAGACTGGTGCCTGCATACCTAACCCATGGAAAGGCGAATCCCTTGGTGCTATGCTAAAAGCCAAAGGTCTCGATGCAAACGAGATATCTTGATTCTTAGGAGTAATCCTATATAAAAAGGAAGCCTTCACTGGGTCTGAGAGCTCTGAATCTATATGGGCCATAGGCCTATTAGGGGGAGCCCGGCTAGGCCCAACATTGCCCAGTCCCTGGAGACCAGACTGGGAAGAAACATTTACCCCAGCCACATCAGCATCAGTAGGCCCATCCAATACTCTACTCATAACCTTAAGTGGTGGTGAACGTAAAGAGGGGGAGAGAGTTTGAATAACTGACGGGGCAAAAGACACATCCTCCTCCGAATCAGATCCATGCAACCTTTTGCTTTTCAACCTCTCGAGATCCGAACTGGTAGCCATATCGGAACTAGGCGAACCCGCCATGTGCCGTAATCCCCAGAACTCAGCGTAGGCAAAAAGCCCGAGCCGAGTCGAGAACCCCTAACACAACGGGCCTATACTATTCAGAGACTAGAAGGATACAATTCGAATGTGGTCAAGTCGAAATCATAATTAACAATCGAAAGAAGTTACAGATAGTTAGGTATAAATCTTAGTATGTGGGCCTAGTCCTAATTGGGCCCAGCCTAAGCCAGGCAAAGCCAGGCCCTTTGATGTAACACTTAGACCCTGCACTTATTGTAAGAAAAGTGGACTATTAAGTTTGTTGGCTACACAATCAGGGTGTAAATTATATAACCAAGCCTTAATCTAACTGGTTTCAGTAATAAATCATTTGAACTTTTTATTTACAAGCAATTCTAGGTACGTCCGATTACCACAAAGGTTCACCGAAAAGTCTACTGAGGATATATACGGACTCTAGAATACGGAGATCGGTTAGTTGGTTGGTTGAGTTACTAATTTTGAAGTTGAAGGGAAGTAGTAGGTGGTTGTGAAGGTGGCAGTGATCCCTTATTGCTGATTTGGAAGGTTTATTTAAGGGCTGCGATGTTCTGGTAGAAATACTGCGATGCTCATCCACTCTTGTTTGATACTGGCGAATGGTGCTACCAATATAGTTCGCTTTGCAGCGAACACAGTTCAAAACGTAGATAGTGGACGAAACAAGGAGCTGCGGTGTTTTTTCTTGAGTGGAATTTGCATTATACAGAAAATTTAAGATAGTCTGATAAAAAATCTGTATAAGTTTTTGTAAAAAAAAAAAAAAAAAATTAAAAATAATGGAATAGCTAATGTAATTTGTACTCTTCTTTATGAATTCTTTATACTGTGATTTATATGCATTATTACATTAACTTTCAATCGATTCCAGACATTAATTCAAATCATTTTATATTTAGAATTGTTATTAATTAATTATATGCAAAGTCGGAGATATTATAATTTAAAAATCAGAATTTGAATTATAATATGCAAGAGCCATTAGCGGTTTTACGGGGGAGGGGGAGGGGGACGTTTGGTTAATTTGGCGCCCCTTTTTGTCAATTTGGCGCCCTTTTTGGTCAATCTTGTCGCCCCTTCCAAATGCTTTATTTTTTATAACAAAGTTTTTAATTTCTAAAAGCAAAAAAGTATATCCTTTTTTAAATTATAAAAATATCAACACCACCCTCGTAAATATCTGGCAACTTACCTTTCAATTTTATTTTTAGAAACTGTGTATAAAAATAATATTTCCCTTCGTATACTCAATAAATTACGCTTTCCAGCTTTACATATTCATTTATTAATGGGTGTAAGCATTTGTAGACACAAGGTTAATGCGCTTGTAAACCCTTTGCGTAGTATTCACAGTCACGATCTTCCTCTCTCAAAATGACTGATTCACGTAATACTTTCAACAGATGAATTAGATAACGTCAATCAAATTAGTTCCAATATTTACTACCAGAAACCTGGTCTTTAACTACATTTTAGTAAACGCTAAAAATTTGCCTGCTGGTGCTTAAAGGGTTAACATATGTATTTTTAATACCAGTGTATGTAATTATATATGTAATTAAACATTATTTTGGCGCAATTTTTATATATATAAAGGTCCTCCCCTCACTTTCGAAAATCCTAGATCCGCTACTGACAAGAGCCGAATTAACAGTGAAATTATGTGAACGGAATAAAATGAGTGAAAATCATATGTTAAAGTAGATATTTTAGTAGGTTGTTAAGAGAGATCTATAAATGGTATATTCTATCGGCATTTGTTGCCTTAACTTAAACTAACTTAACGTAATCTAGCGTAATCTAACTGGTCCTCATTTAATCTAACTTGTAGGAGGACATTAGACATCGTTCACAGGAAATCTCGGTAATCTAATAACGTAATTAACCTAACCTAGGTTAACTTAGCTTAACCCATAGAAAATTGTTGATAAAATGTGTTATCGACGATGGAAATGTCGTCCGGCGGGGAAAAACTGGATGAAAATTTTATTTTGCGCTTCATATGGAGAACAATTATTTTTTTCAGCAATTTCTTTATTTCTTATAGACTTATTATTATACACTAACTTTGGTATGAGAGCTACTTTTGCAGTCTATATACAAATGTCTTTGCTATGACAGCCACTTTTCCAGTCTATATATAACTGCAACACCGTTAATAGCTTCATACGAGTAAATCCAACAAAACTGGAACGACGAGTATAATTCAATGTGGTCGACGGAACATTCTGTCGACACTTTTAAAAAAAAAAAAAAAAAAAAAAAAAAAATTAACCTAACTTAATCAAACCTGACCTAACGTAACTTATGGTAACCTAGCCTAACTCAGACAGCTTCTTCATTAAAGGTCACGTCGAGAAAATAAGAAAATGTAATATCAGTTACTGCGTTCACTAAATTAACTGATGAGTTATTTCAAATAATTTTATTATGAATACAATTAAAACGTAGTTTATATTATTTTTTTTAGCTTCTTCTTTTTGACGTAACAATAATTTATTTATTTGTTTATTTATTTATTTCAGTTTCAATTATTATTTATCGGAGTGCGACTCAAATATTAAATTTTCACTCGCAAGTCCCCCAAATCACTTTTGAATCAGAGGTGGGGAGTCGGGAGTCGGGAGTCGGGGCTTTTTTGAAGAGTCGGGAGTCGGTAAAAACGACCGACTCCGACTCTTTGATTCAATTTCTATATGCCAACAATTTACCAGAATACTACTCTGCCCTAAATAAATATCTTCCTGAACTAATTCTAGATTCACATTTCCACATTTGATTTATTGTTCTGGTAAATCTTAGCAAATGAATTTCATATTTCTATTTTAGGATACTAGGTACCATATAAAAATTAGCAATATATTAATTATTAATTTAATTAGCCCCTATTAGTAATGAGTCGTGGGCCTAGTAGAAAATCAGCAGTCTTTCAATATTTTAAGCTAAATGAGGATGAAAGTATTTTTATTTGTCAAGTAGAAAAGGATGGTAAAGAGTGTAATGCAAAAATTAGTGCTTACACTGGGAAACATGCTAATGCTCCAACTAGAGCCTCAAACTTGAAACGCCATCTACGAAACAAACATCCCAATATTTATAAGGTTGTAGATCAGCATGATAAGGAAAGAGTCGGGAGTCGGGAGTCGGGAGTCGGAGTCGGTTTTTAAAAATACCGACTCAGGAGTCGGGAGTCGGGAGTCGGTTGTTTTTGGCCGACTCCCCATCCCTGCTTTTGATGTCAAACTGACAACGTTCCAAA
This sequence comes from Bathynomus jamesi, assembly GCA_023014485.1. Classification (NCBI taxonomy): domain Eukaryota; kingdom Metazoa; phylum Arthropoda; class Malacostraca; order Isopoda; family Cirolanidae; genus Bathynomus; species Bathynomus jamesi. The sequence continues at coordinate 435,087 of JAJOZX010001922.1, read as the reverse complement.
TTAACGGACTTCAATATACTGTATATATACAGTATACTTACTTTGTGTGGGTTCGAACGACAGTTCTGGATCAGAGTGGATCAGAGTTAGATGCCTTGAAAGAGACGCTCCTCCCAAAGCCCAGTTATTCGGAAGTAGTTCAGCAAGTCAGATCTCCAAGAAGCACGTCGGGCAGCGAGGGAAACGAAATCCCCGCCTCCAACTCCCCCCATGAAGGTGGGGTGGAAACGCAGCATGCAGGGGTAGCGGAAAGGACCCCTGCTCCCGATTTCACAATGAGGAACAGGGACGGTCCAATGCCGAGAGACGAGGCATCATTGCCCTCTTCCCTGCCTCCCACTGCAGAGGAAAGGCGTTCGATTACGCCTCGTTCGGTGCGCAGTTCCCCCCCACCCTCCCACCGAAGAAGGAGGGGCACGCGCGGCCGTCAGGTTATAAACACTGCTAACAGACCCTCACCAAGCCACAGAGTAAGGGAGGGGTCTCCTATCCCCCAAAGGTTATGCCACCCATCCCCCAGGCAGGCGAATCCTGCCTCAGGGAGATCGAGGGAGGAGCACGGGTGGGTCACTGTTAACAGGCGCCCCTCCCGAAGGTTTCCTCAACCGGTCTCCGCGGCGAGGCCACCGATGGGGAATCTCACCCTCTTTGTGTCGCGAATTTAGCTCTCGAACGAGGCAAGCGATATTCGACACATGATGGAAGAAGTCATTGGTGAACACAGTATATTGATAGTTAATAAACTAAACACGAAATCTTCGTATTATAACTCATTTAAAGTAATAATTAAAGGTGTAAATGCGCATTTCAACCCGTACAATATGAGTCAATGGCCAGACGGTATTATTGTTAAGGAGTTTATTCACTTTTCCAGAAGATTTGATAACAGGCAAAATAATAACAACAATAATAATAATAATAATAATAATAATAATAGGCGCCCTAACGGTAATGCCTGAAAGTTGTACTGTGTATAATAATAACAATCTTACTAATAATAAATTTTCTATCAGTCATGGCGGATAACTTGTTGAAAATAGTCTCATATAATGTAAGGTCAGTGAGGAATTCAACTGTAGATATTCATAAAATCTGCGACAGTGCAGATTTGATACTCCTGCAGGCGCACTGGCTACCTAAACAAGAGCTAAAATTCCTCTCTACCATCCATGATGACTTTATATGCCATGCGTCATCAGCAGTAGACTTGTCAGATGAATTAATGTACGGTAGGCCTTTTGGTGGTGTTGCTTTCTTAAATAAGGAAAAATTTGTCAAAACATATAAAATTTTTAACAAGCGATAATGTAAGGTTGTTAGGCATTGAATTACAAGTGAACAATGATTGCATATTAATTGTAAACTGCTATTTACCATACAACAACGGCAGTAATCTAGATAAATACATTGATTTTCTGTACAAAATTAAGTCATTATCAGATAACCCCAAATATTCTCACTGTATAATAATGGGGGACTTTAACGCACATGTGAACTCGGAATTCTTTGCAGAATTGGGTAACATGTGCGAGTCGGCCAATTTAAGTATAAGTGATGTAGAGGTATTAGGGGTAACCAGTGGTAATTTTACATACGTTAGTGATATGAGTGGTACCACCAGGTGGATTGATCACTGTCTCACTAGTAATAATCTAAAGGATCGAATTGTTAGCGTTCATATTCTGCATGATTTCCTTCTTTCTGATCATAGACCATTAGAAATATTAATTAACTTTACCAATTTACGCGCAACACGACTTAATTAACAAGAACTCAATAGGTAAGAATAATCGCGCCGATTGGTCCAATGTTAATATGCAGCAGAGAATAGAATACAAAGACAGAACAAGTCACCTTTTTAATAATTTAGAAATTTTGCATCTTGCCTGTAATAATCCTTGCTTAAATGATTCTCACTGTAAACTCATAGATAGGTATTACAGTAAGATAATATCCCTGTTAAGAGAAGCAGAAAGACCCCTGATTAAATCTTACAACTATTATACTAAGATTATTCCTGGATGGAATGGTTTTATTGCCCCCCTGAAGAGGGAATCGAAAGACGCCTACGATTTGTGGTGCTTTCATGGTAGACCCAGATTAGGACCAGTATACATGAATATGTGTAGAAGTAGGGGTCAGTATAAGGCGGCCATAAGGCGATGTAAACAAGAAGAAGAGTCTATTCGAGCATCAAAAGCCTGTGAAGCTCGCATAAATAACTATGGAAAACTGATGAGTGGGTAGTTGGGAGGTAACGAAAATGGTTCACTGAGTAGGTAGGTAGTTAATCTAACAATTATTAAATTCCTTTTATGTCAATAACTGGGTGGATGAAACCAATTGGTTGCTCACCAGAGTTATTCTCCACACTAGTATTTATATACTGTGTGAGAAGAGCGTGCTCGGTAATAGAGATACATTACCGCTCAACCAACCGAGGAAAAAACCAGACAACGCTGGTGGAAAAAGCCCCGCGAAGGGGAGAACAAAGGAGAACGAAAACGAAGGACGGGGCGAGAGGACGCAACTGGGGAAGGAACGAAAACGAGGAACAGGGCGAAAGGAGGAAACAGGGGGAGGGACGAGGACAGACAACGAAAAAGATCCCCACCAGCAAGTACGCTCTCGACAATTACACAACCGGAGAACAGAGACTCCAATAACTAACAGTAAGTGACTAATTGAGTTTTTAACCAGCAATTAATCACATTAAATTAAGCTGGGTCAGACAAGTTAGGCCTACATTGTGGCCTAAGACCCAGCATCAACTCATAGCTTAACAAAGGTGAAGGTAGATTGCCCTAACCTAATTTGGTGAGGAATCCTACTGTGGACCTCAATTTATCTGCCCGCTCTGGACCATTTCCGGAATCTCTAGGCTGACCCCTCTAGGCTAGACTTGATCTACTCTATAGTTAGACTGGAGATATAAGGGGTGGGTTAATTGTGGACCAATTCATACAGAGCATTTTTCGCATTGGTGGTCCGTGTGTGGGGAATTTACAAACCTTAACCTTACTTAACAAAAATTGCAGAATTAGGCTAAATGGTCTAGCCTAAGCCTAACCTAATCAAGCCTAATTAGGTCTACAACCTAGGGCCTAACTAGGAAACATTTACATTTAAGGAGTCTCATTCTCTTATAAGCTTAGACCTGAGTGACACATAAGTACTTGGGGGGATTAAACCAAATTTAAACTTGACTGTTTTGTCTGTGCTCTCTCTTCTCTGGTAATTTCTTCTTGTCCTCTATTTCATTACGATCCCCAGTTAAACAATTTTGACTTAGACATGGACAGTGCGGAATTGAAAAAGTTAAAAAAGAAAAGGGGGGCAAAGTTGGGAGCTGTTACAAAGGCTGTGAACACTTTTAACAATATTACACAACCAGGTAAGGAAGATTTAGAGTGTGTAATTCTTAAATTGGAAACTAAAAAGAAGGAAATAATAGCCATTAATGAGAGTATTTCAGAGTTAGTTGAATCCGAAATGGCTGAAGAACAATTGATAGACCTTTACGCTGATATGATGATCAGGTAATCTCAATTGAACAGCAAATAAGGAGACTACGGTCTCGTTTGACTGACTTAACACCAAAAAAACCTAATTCTGATTTTAATCAAAGTAGAGCTAACCTTCAACAAAATTTAAGTGGCATGCTAAATCCTGAGTCACAAGAATTGAGGGCTCAGTTACCCATTTTGCTAGTACCAACATTTGAAGGGGACACGGTACAATTCCCATCTTTCATTGACAAATTTGAGAATTTAATAGGTAATAAACCTTATATTTCAACTGTTGAAAAGTTTAGCTACTTAACTAGTTTCCTTAAAGGCCCAGCCTATAACCTGATAGCCTATTTACCAGCCGTAGGGAATTCATATGAAGTAGCTATTGATCTCTTAAAACGTAATTACATTAATAAAGATGAGATTGTATATGAATTATCTCAACAAATTTTTGAATTTGCACCCATAAAAGATAACCATAGTGATATGGAAAATTTTTATACAAAATTAGAAGCTATTATAGGACAACTGGTTAGCAATGAGATAGATATTAAAGCTTCATCTTGGATTATACAAGGCATAGTACTTAGGTGCCTTCCTTTGAGGGTTAAAGATATTTTAATTCTAAAGACGGGAGAAAATTATCCTAATCTGAAGATATAAGAAAACACTTCCCCAATATCCTAACTAATTACAAATTGAGAGATTTTCCAACACAAAATAAGACCCAGACTATGGATAAACCAAAGACTGTTCCCAGAGACCAACTAGCTACAGCCAAACAGACAAAACTTGATACTGTAGAATCAAATGTGACCAACTGTAATACACGAACACCTACATTACAGAACTTTAATGTAACTGCTGCCTCAACTTACACACCACATTGCAAATTTTGTGCAAGTAATGAACACAGTAGTACTGGGTGTGACAAATATTCAGACTTTAACCAAAGAGCTAAAAGATGTGAACAGTTGAACCTGTGTAAAAAGTGTACTGGCCAGGGACATTATAAGAAAGACTGTAAATCTAGGTTAAGATTCAAGTGTAAGTTTTGTAAAAGTTTACGACATGTCTCATCAATGTGTGATTCACCAAAGTGTCCAAACAATAGTACTCAAACTCAAAAGATACCTCCCCCAAACAAAGGTAATCAAGAAAATGCCACTTTCATGGGACATTCTGTTTTCAAACAACGTAACAAAAACACTGAGATTCTTTTACCAACTATTACTTTGGACTTAGTGAATAGTGAGGGTAGCACCACTCCAGTGAGATGTCTTATAGACTGTTGTTCTCAACAAACATTTGTTTCACAAAATGTAGTTAATAAATTGGGTTTGACACCAAACCCGAATGAACAAAACTCAATATTGCATCCTTTGTTAAGGATAACTCGGACAAAAATAGCTATAAGACAATTGACCTGGAACTACATTTAGAAAATAAATTAGAGAAAATTGAAGCAGTTATTATTTCTAAAGTAGGACAAAACAAACTGGTTATACCCAAACTAGAACAAACCATAAATCATTTGGGAAAACACTACAAAATAGCTGATAGACATATCACTAACAACACAGTAGCTAACATTGAAATGTAATAGGGGCAGATTATATTAATCTTATTCATAAGGGCATAGTAGAGATAGGTAATGGTATAGCTATTCAGACTCCATCAGGGATAGCCCCTTTGGGTGACCTATCCAAATACAACCTAGACCTAAACCAAAACAGTTCATGACCAACAAATACTATGTGCCTCAACTCAGTCCTACATAACACCTGTAAGAATAGCAACACTTTGAATAATATTATCTCAACTGAGAACATTAATTCATCATTATCAAATGAAACTTTGGATGAGGCAATTCAAACTTTATGGTTGCTAGAATCTGTGGGTATACATGACACAAATCAAACTTCAGAAGATCAGTTAATGGTAGAAAGATTTGAAGACACCATTCAGTGCAAAGACAATAGTTATTTTTTGAGTTACCTTGGAAAATAAATTGTCCAACTTTAAGAGACAATCTCAAAGTAGCTAAAGGACATTTATATAAAGTAATGAAAAAACTCAAACAAGATAATAATATAAAAATATATATGATGTCTTCAAAGAACAGCTACAGAAAGGCTTCATTGAAGAAGTAACAAATAACCCTTTTAAAAAAGATGGTTGTCATTATTTAACCCACAGGGGGGTTTATCGACAAGATGCCCCAACAACAAAACTCAGAGTAGTATATAACTGTAGCCTCAAAGACAGTGATAAACACAGTTTGAATGATTGCCTGATTGAGGGTCCTAATCTCATTTCTGACCTTGTGAAGATCTTACTGAGGTTCAGGTTAGATAAATATGCCGTACAAAGTGACATTTCAAAGGCATTTTTGAGAATAAATCTTAAAAATGAATATGATAAGAACCAACTTAGGTTCTTATGGTTCAAGGATCCATTTGATTTGAATAAAGGGTTCATAACCTATAGATTTAATGTTGTGTTGTTTGGAGCCAATTGCTCACCTAGCCTATTAGCATTGACAATTAGACATCATTTAAACCAGTTTAATAACTCTTTAACATTGAACTTCCTTAAGGAACATTTTTACGTAGACAATCTAATAGGCTCAACAACAACAAATCTGAATTATCTGAAGTCTATGAACACTCTCAAAACATTATGCAACAAGGTAACTTTGAACTTAGAGAGTGGATTTCAAATGATGAGGATTTAAACAAAAAGATTTTAAAGGATAATAATGGTCTTACTGAGCCATCAGACAGAGTTAAAACTTTAGGTATGAACTGGTATTTGGATGCAACTTCTAACAGTCATGATTCAATCTGTACTAAAGGTTTTAAACTTGATGAGGAAGCAAATACTAAAAGACAAATATTATCAGAGGCTTCCAAAATTTTTGATCCTATGGGTCTATTCCTGCCTTCAACAATAAAATCAAAGATTCTCCTCCAAGAAATTTGGAGGACAAATGTTGGGTGGGATGATCCAATAACAAATGAAAATCAAAAATCTTGGAAGAAGTTAGCTGCTGATTTAACAAAAGTGCAGAACATTAAAATTCAAAGGTGCTGTGGGTTTAGGGATAAGCCCCAGAGACTTCATGTGTTTGCTGATGCAAGCACACAAGCTTATGGGTGCTGTGCGTATCTTGTAAGCCCTACAGAAAGTCATCTAATTTATGCAAAAGGGAAAGTTGCACCTCTCAAACCTACCCGAACCATACCTCAATTGGAACTATTGGCTGCTGCATTAGCCATTAAAACCATTTCATTGCTTAAGGATGCTTACCATGATGTGAACATAACTCATATCCACATCTGGCTTGACAGTCAGATTTGTCTTGCCTGGATACGGAATGATAGCATTAATAGTAAGAATATCTTTGTAAGAAATAGGCTAAAAGAAATAGCTGAAGCTAATGAAAGCCTACAAGTAAACTTTCACTATGTTCCAACTAAACAAAATCCAGCAGACTTTCTGACCAGAGGTTTATCCTACAAGTTGTTGAAGTCAAACAAAACTTGGTTTATGGGACCTAAGTGGCTCTGTAATACAGACCAATGGCCTGTGGAACAAGTTAACTTGACATTAAATTTAATCTTTTCAAATGAAAAGGTTGAACCAATCACTAATTATGAACAGTATTCTGATTTCAAAACTTGTCAGGGTCAGCCTACTGTTTGAGGTTTGCTCACAACTGTTTAACTACAATTAACAAACAGCTAAATAAAAATAATCATAATTATACAGAAGTTGCAACCAAATACTGGATAGGCCATGCACAACAAAAAGAGTACAATAAAGAGTTAGAATTCTTAACTAATGGGAAACAAACAAAAGAACCTGTACCATCAGTAGTTGTGGATCTAAACTTGTTCAGAGATGAGGAAGGCCTTCTAAGGTGTAAAGGGAGATTAGACAAATCAAAACTGTCATACAAAAGCAAACATCCAATCCTTTTACCTAGATTTAGCTATTTGACAACATTAATCATCAGAAAAACACACAATGATGTATATCATATGGGGGTACCACAGACACTAACTACATTAAGAAAAACTTATTGGATACCCAAGGGAAGGATCACTGTTAAAACAGTCCTGAGTGAGTGTGTCACATGTAGGCGTATTCATGCTAGGCCCTATAGGAAACCAAATCCTCCTGCTTTGCCAGAGGAGAGAGTTACTCTCAACAGACCCTTTGAGGCTGTAGGCATTGACTATACAGGAACATTGACTGTAGGGGTGGGTGACACTGAACAAAAAATGTACATTGTACTGTTTACATGTGCTGCCTCACGAGCTGTTTATTTGGATGTTGTGGAGGACCTTACAGCAGAATCTTTTGTTGCTGTATTTAAGAGATTCTGTGCACGACATTCAGTACCCAAGACAGTTTGGACTGACAATGCTACATATTTCAAGGCTGGTGAACAAGTCATCCACGACTTGTTAAGCGATGAAATCACACAATTATATATACAAAATTCAAACATAAAGTGGAAGTATATTCCGGTTGCCTCTCCTTGGTATGGTTCTATCTGGGAGAGGAATATACAAACAGTAAAGAATTGCTTGAAGAAAGCAATTGGCAAAAAACAGATACACTTATTTGGGTTGCTCACTCTCCTGGCTGAGATTGAGAACATCATTAACAATAGACCACTCACTTATGTGAGTGACAACATTAATGACCCGGAACCATTAACTCCAAATCATTTGATTCGGGGAGAACAAGTTAGTCTCCTGCCGGACTACAATATAGACCCTTCAGAAGACCCAAACTGGACTCAAAGACATGATGAGCTCCAGACTAAGTTACAACATTTAACTAGAGTTAAAGCTCATTTCATTAAACAGTGGAAAACTGAGTACTTGATGGGTCTAAGGGAGAGACATAAACAAATGACTAAGAAGGATTGGTCTGACACAATTAAGGTAGGGGACCTTGTTCTCATACATGACAGTACTCCAAGACAATAGTGGCCTCTGGCTAGAGTTTCAGAACTCAGACCAGGGGCAGACGGGGTAACAAGAGTGGTCAAATTAAGGACTTCAACGGGTGACACAACAAGAGACATTTCTCTTTTGTACCCTTTAGAGTCTGGACCCAAAACAATGGACTTTGGAAACCTTCTCCACTGACAGTAACAACTGGAGACACTGAACTTCCAGTAACTATTCCTTTGACAGAAGGAGTGGTAACGCATCCTACTACAACATTGACAGACACAAGACCTCAGCGACAAACAGCATTAAAGGCGCGACTATTTTTACAACAAAAAATAGATGCTGGGGAATTGTAATTTTATCTTCTAACTTTCATTTTTTATTTTCTTATGGTAAAGACCATAGACAGTTTCATCCTATGGATGTATATTTTCTCTTCTAATTAAATGCTACACCTTCTCCATGAGAAGGTGAGGATAGGCACTGTTAATCAGATTAACAGGCATTTACAGTTAAATAGTTAGCTAGTCTACACTCAGACATAAAAATTGGTGACAATGACACCAAAATTTTTATCTCCCGGGGCCCCCAGTATATGGAAAACTGATGAGTGGGTAGTTGGGAGGTAACGAAAATGGTTCATTGAGTAGGTAGGTAGTTAATCTAACAATTATTAAATTCCTTTTATGTCAATAACTGGGTGGATGAAACCAATTGGTTGCTCACCAGAGTTATTCTCCACACTAGTATTTATATACTGTGTGAGAAGAGCGTGCTCGGTAATAGAGATACATTACCGCTCAACCAACCGAGGAAAAAACCAGACAACGCTGGTGGAAAAAGCCCCGCGAAGGGGAGAACAAAGGAGAACGAAAACGAAGGACGGGGCGAGAGGACGCAACTGGGGAAGGAACGAAAACGAGGAACAGGGCGAAAGGAGGAAACAGGGGGAGGGACGAGGACAGACAACGAAAAAGATCCCCACCAGCAAGTACGCTCTCGACAATTACACAACCGGAGAACAGAGACTCCAATAACTAACAGTAAGTGACTAATTGAGTTTTTAACCCAGCAATTTAATCACATTAAACTAAGCTGGGTCAGACAAGTTAGGCCTACATTGTGGCCTAAGACCCAGCATCAACTCATAGCTTAACAAAGGTGAGGGTAGATTGCCCTAACCTAATTTGGTGAGGAATCCTACTGTGGACCTCAATTTATCTGCCCGCTCTGGACCATTTCCGGAATCTCTAGGCTGAACCCTCTAGGCTAGACTTGATCTACTCTATAGTTAGACTGGAGATATAAGGGGTGGGTTAATTGTGGATCAATTCATACAGAGCATTTTTCGCATAACGATAATAACAAATTTTGGAAATTTGTTAAGAATCAAACGGGTGTCAAAAATGTCCTCCCTCCGACAATCTATGGGGTGTCAGGGGAGGATGAAATTGCAAAGCTGTGGAAAAACCACTATTCTAACATTCTTAACAGTGTGAGTAGGGATAATCTTAAGATAGATTGCAGCGAAACGATTGTGGGAGGGACAAGGGAAAATACTTTGATATCATTTTCTGAAGTAAAGAGGTTAATTAAAGAGTTAAAGACTGGTTCTGCGTCAGGGGTAGATGACTTATCGAATGAGCACTTAAAATATGCAAATGACGTAGTATGTCTGCATATACCATTGCTCCTATCAGCCATGCTTGCTCATAACTATATTCCTGCAGAGTTCATGAGGGTATATATCTTGCCCCTGGTCAAAAATAAGTACGGAGACATTCTGTCCAGCAATAATTACAGGCCTATTGCTATCGCTTCCTGCTTCTCGAAACTACAAGAAAAACTCTTGTTACTCCGATTAAATGATTTCCTATGGACATCTCCTAGTCAGTTTAGCTTTAAAAGGTCCCACTCAACTGACCTGTGTATCTATGTACTTAAAGGAGCAATATCTAAATACATTGACAGTAATTCAACTATTTATAGCTGTTTCCTAGATATAAGTAAGGCATATGATAGGGTGAACCACAATGTTTTATTTGCAGAACTAGAAAACAGGAAGGTTCCCATGTACATATTAAATTTATTGAAATTTTGGTATTCCCACCAATCTTTCACTGTTAGGTGGGGCAATGTACTATTCGAGTGTTTTGGCTCCTCTTGCGGGGTGAGACAAAGCTCCTTGCTCTCCCCTATGCTGTTTAATGTATATATTGACGGATTAATTGCTTCACGTAACGAGGCAACAGTGGGATGTTGTATAGATAACACAAGGATAAATAACTTAGTTTATGCCGATGATATGGTGCTAATAAGTCCCTCTGTTAAAGGTCTGGATCGGCTACTAAAAGTCTGGGAAGCGTATTCGCAGAAACATGATATTCTTTTTAAAAACTAAGGTTATGCAATTTCATCCTAAAAGTTGTAATCAGTAAGCTGATATAAGGTTTAAAATGAATGGTGAAGTAATTGAGGAAGTACAAGAGTTTAAGTATTTGGGTCAAACTATTACCAGTTCCTTCAGTGATGACTCGGATATAAGAAAACAATCTCGAAGCCTGTGTGCTGAAGCGAAATGATCATAAGGAACTTTCGATTCTGTACAAGTGAAGCTAAAGACACTCTATTTCGTACTTTCTGCAGTAATATATACGGACAGCAACTCTGGGTGAATTATAAAAAAGGTTCGGGCAGAACCCTAAATTTGCTGTACAACAGGTATTTTAGACTCTTACATAAATTACCCCCGAGATGCTCAGCTTCGCAAATGTTTGCTAGCCGCAATGTCCCGAACTTCCCGGAGGTAACAAGACGTGCTCAATACAGTCTAATGCAAAGAATTAAAAAATCAACCAACCCGATCATTCAAGCTATTCATGAGTCCTGCCATTTATCCTCTAAGGCCTAAGCTATGGAATTCTTGGTATGAAAACGTCTATCTGTAGCTCCACTTAACTTCGACATTACAGTATTATTTCTAATCACTTGTATATATTTCTATCCTTAGTATATGAACTGTCATTGTATTAATAATATTTGTCATATGGACTATAGTCTGCCAATAAACCTTTTCATTTCATTTTCATTTTCTTTCTCATATATATATATATATATATATATATATATATATATATATATATATATATATATATATATATAGTCATGCGGGTTGCTTCTACAAAGCTTCAATTTAATATTTAGGAGAAATCCAATGACAAGGAGGAATGTAAATGCCATGAAAAGACTTCTTTAATGCGCAACGTTTCGAGCAATACGCTCATCATTAGGCTAGATAATAACAATATGAAATTAGAATCAATAAATAAATGTGAACAAGACAAAATAATTTCTATAAAACCTATTCATTAAAAGCAAATTTTAAAAGGACTAAAAGAAGAGGGTTAAATTCAAAGTTATAAAAATTTACATATAAAATTACAAGAAATTTAAAAAGCTATTTTTAAATTACATATAGTAAATTTGAAATTAGTACACTGGAATAATTAACACTAATACAATGGAATAATTAACACTACGAACCTTTCAATGCTGGTTCCGAGGCACGAGTAATTTAAAACAAACAAAACAGGAAACAAACTATGGGTTGGGCGGTTGGAGAGTTATAAGTTGGGGAGGGGGGATTATAAAAAATTGGGGAGGGGTGAGGGGGGAGGGGGATTATAAAAAATTGGGGAGGGGGGGGGGGGAGGGGGATTATAAAAAATTTAGAGGGACAGCTGAGGAATCCACGTTTAGAGAAGGGGTCAATGTTTTAATATAAAGAGATTCCAAAATTCTAAGTGAGTTAGGACAAGAATTACAACCGAGAATTTTAAAATTATCTAAAGTTACATCAGTTTTACATTTAATACTATGTTCCCGAATACTAGAGGCTTCTTTTTTATTTAAAATTTTACCCGTTCGGCAACTTATTCCCATATGCGAATAAAATCTAGCCCTGAGGGAGCGCACGGTGCTGCCAATATAAGTACCAAGGAGACACCTTGGGCAGGTAAATAAATATACAACACCGCTACGCAACGAATCAGGAGTTCGATCCTTCGCTGAGAAAAAGCTACCTAAAGACATTTTGTTAATAAATATAATGCGAAAATCAGTATGATAAAAAAATTTTCTTAACAACTTTGTAAATTTAAGTTTAAATTCTTTATTCATGGGACCCATTTCAGGTACCAAGAAATATTTTATATCTTTAGGCACTGAAATACAGGGAAGTTGAGGGCTATAAACATTATTTAAGAAAGAGCTTATTAGTTTATCTACATATTGAACAGGAAAACTATTATTGGTAAAATATGATCTTAAATTATTAAATTCATCGTTAAGTAAGGTAAAACTAATGGTCAAATTATATCCTCTGAACAAGAGAGTTTTAATACACGACATCTTATAGTTAAAATCAGTAAAACTAAAGAAATTCATGCCCAAACCAGTAAAAGTGGGTTTCCTGTAAACTGATGTAGTAATAGAATCACATTTTTTCGAAATTAAAAGAGCTAAAAAGGGAAGGGAGCCATTTTTCTCAATTTCCATTGTATAAGTTATATTGGGGTGCAGAGAATTTAAGAAGTTACAAAATTGTTGCGCTTGTACAGCATTATCAAAAACAGCTATCGAGTCATCAACGAAGCGTCGATAGAAAATTGGTTTATAATGGGTGGGAGATTGTCTAAAAATTACACTTTCTAAATGAGTCATAAAAAAATCAGCTGATAAAGGTCCGACGGGTGATCCCATCCCAACACCATCAATTTGTTGGTAAACCTTATTATTGAAAGTAAAATAACATTGCTTAAAAACCAATTCTAAAAGTTCCTTAAAATAAGACCATGAAAAACCATGAAAACTATCAACAGAGCTAAAAACCCTATCTAAAATAATGGCAATAGTTTCTGATACAGGTACCCGTCGGACCTTTATCAGCTGATTTTTTTATGACTCATTTAGAAAGTGTAATTTTTAGACAATCTCCCACCCATTGTAAACCAATTTTCTATCGACGCTTCGTTGATGACTCGATAGCTGTTTTTGATAATGCTGTACAAGCGCAACAATTTTTTAACTTCTTAAATTCTCTGCACCCCAATATAACTTATACAATGGAAACTGAGAAAAATGGCTCCCTTCCCTTTTTAGATCTTTTAATTTCGAAAAAAGGTGATTCTATTACTACATCAGTTTACAGGAAACCCACTTTTACTGGTTTGGGCATGAATTTCTTTAGTTTTACTGATTTTAACTATAAGATGTCGTGTATTAAAACTCTCTTGTTCAGAGGATATAATTTGACCTCTAGTTTTACCTTACTTAACGATGAATTTAATAATTTAAGATCATATTTTACCAATAATAGTTTTCCTGTTCAATATGTAGATAAACTAATAAGATCTTTCTTAAATAATGTTTATAGCCCTCAACTTCCCTGTATTTCAGTGCCTAAAGATATAAAATATTTCTTGGTACCTGAAATGGGTCCCATGAATAAAGAATTTAAACTTAAATTTACAAAGTTGTTAAGAAAATTTTTTTATCATACTGATTTTCGCATTATATTTATTAACAAAATGTCTTTAGGTAGCTTTTTCTCAGCGAAGGATCGAACTCCTGATTCGTTGCGTAGCGGTGTTGTATATTTATTTACCTGCCCAAGGTGTCTCCTTGGTACTTATATTGGCAGCACCGTGCGCTCCCTCAGGGCTAGATTTTATTCGCATATGGGAATAAGTTGCCGAACGGGTAAAATTTTAAATAAAAAAGAAGCCTCTAGTATTCGGGAACATAGTATTAAATGTAAAACTGATGTAACTTTAGATAATTTTAAAATTCTCGGTTGTAATTCTTGTCCTAACTCACTTAGAATTTTGGAATCTCTTTATATTAAAACATTGACCCCTTCTCTAAACGTGGATTCCTCAGCTGTCCCTCTAAATTTTTTATAATCCCCCCTCCCCCCTCCCCCCTCCCCAATTTTTTATAATCCCCCCTCCCCAACTTATAACTCTCCAACCGCCCAACCCATAGTTTGTTTCCTGTTTTGTTTTGTTTTAAATTACTCGTGCCTCGGAACCAGCATTGAAAGGTTCGTAGTGTTAATTATTCCATTGTATTAGTGTTAATTATTCCAGTGTACTAATTTCAAATTTACTATATGTAATTTAAAAATAGCTTTTTAAATTTCTTGTAATTTTATATGTAAATTTTTATAACTTTGAATTTAACCCTCTTCTTTTAGTCCTTTTAAAATTTGCTTTTAATGAATAGGTTTTATAGAAATTATTTTGTCTTGTTCACATTTATTTGTTGATTCTAATTTCATATTGTTATTATCTAGCCTGATGATGAGTGTATTGCTCGAAACGTTGCGCATTAAAGAAGACTTTTCATGGCATTTACATTCCTCCTTGTCATTGGATTTCTCCTAAATATTATATATATAATATATATATATATATATATATATATATATATATATATATACAGGGCTATTCAAAATGACTCATCCGATTTCAACTGAGAATACTTCCGTACCTATCAACCGTGCATCAACTGGGCATACACCACATGAAAGAGGAAATCTCTAAGTTTTACAAGATCACCACGAGAGGGCTCCAAAGTCACGCCGTGGCCTAGCCTCGCAACAAACAGTCAGTGTGAAAATGGCGTCCGCACAGCAGAAGGCGTTTTGTGTGTTGCAGTTTTCGAGCTGTAAATCGGTAGTCACAGTGCAGCGTGATCTTACACCGTGCGACTTCTTCCTTTGGGGGTACGTTAAGGATACTGTGTACGTGGCACCGTTGCCCACATCTTTGGATGAGCTCCGAACTCGCATTGTTATTGCCGTAGAGTCAGTGACAACGGACATGCTGGAACGAGTATGGGAGGAATTCGACTATCGTGTCGACGTTGCTCGTGTAACTAGGGGAAGTCACAGAGCATTTATGAGGTGAGAGACAAAATTTGGACAGTTTTTCTTTTGGTTGATGTATCACAAATCACTCTGTATTTGTAACATTAAAAAATATTCTCATTTGAAATCAGGTGAATCATTTGAATAGCCCTGTACATAACGGGTGGGGCACGGGAATCAAGTGTTTTTTGAATAGCTAGTAATCGGCCATTAGGAATGGGAGGGGCGTGCGGTAGGTAGCATTCCATTCCTGGGTTCATAGCATTTAACTTTAACTAACACTCACCTTTATCTTTCAGGTGCCATCATGGAGCAGTGGACGTTAGAACACCGCATGTTCGCGTATGATCATTTTGTTAGGAGTGGCGAGTCAGTGACAGCAGTTCAGCGTGCGTTTCGCCGCAGATTCAACATTCATCGAAATGACTCTGTTCCCGCTCGTGACACAATCTTACGTTGGGTTAACAATCTTCGAACAGGAGGCTCAATAATGAAAACAAAACCGAAGGGGCCGCAACGCACTGTGCGTACTCCAGAGAACGTTGAAAGGGTCAGACAAGCGATGTTGCAAAGCCCAGGCCGCTCTTCTCGGAGACATTCAGCTGCACTCGGAATCAGCAATCGTACTGTTAGACGGATTTTGCATGAAGAATTACATTTTCACCCATACAAGTTAGCGATGGTGCAGGAATTGAATGTAAACGATTGCCCCCAACGACTGAATTTTGCACAGGAAATGCTTGCACTTTATGAGCAGAATGAAAACATGATGGTGGTAATGAGTGATGAAGCCCATTTCCACCTTAATGGGGCCGTCAACAATCAAAACTGTCGGTATTGGGCTGCTGAAAATCCGCGACAACTCCATGAAAAACCGCTGCATAGCCCTAAGGTTACAGTTTGGTGCGCGGTGGGAAAGTTGGCGTCATCGGTCCCTATTTCTTCGAACAAAATGGGGTTACCGTTACCATAACATCTGGGCGTTACATTGAGATGGTGAACACCTTTTTCATCCCTGAGTTACGAAGAAGGCGTATTGCTCGTCGACATTTGTGGTTTCAGCAAGATGGGGCCACGCCACACACCGCCAGAGCGTCAATGGCTGTTCTTCGCCCCCTGTTTCCCAACCATCTCATTTCGAGATTTGGTGACATTGCATGGCCCCCTCGGTCCCCTGACTTGTCCACATGTGACTTCTTTCTATGGGGGTACCTCAAGTCACGTGTCTACGAGGACAAGCCCCGTACATTAGATGCATTGAAGGAAGCGATCCGTCAACAAATCATCCAAATCAACAGAGACCTGCTGGGAAGAGTGGAGGCCAATTTTCGTAAACGCCTTCAACAATGCGTCGACGGCCAAGGACATCATATGCCAGATATAATTTTCGGTACATGATTATTATGACATGAAATGCTATGTTCTTACGAATGTTGTTCTACCAATATATTTTCTTTACAAAAATAAATATCATTTTCCTGATTATTCCAAAAACACTTGGTTCCCGTGCCCCACCCTATATATATATATATATATATGTTAAACACAGACCGTGCATGGAACAAGGAACTCTTCTGGGAAAATTAAATCCACTATAGTCCGAATAAGTAATGGTAAATGACAAATACCATAGTTTTTCTTTTTCATGATGCTAGCCCGACGTGGGCAACGGGTCTCTCGCAAAGAGGTCCCATAAATATAGCTTCCCTCACCAGCTATCTGCAAAGCAGACAGGATCCAGCTTTGGGACATGGATCTAGGGTTTAAAGCAAGCCTAGTCTCACTACTCCTGAATGTAGTGGGACTAAGCTTGCTTTAAACCCTAGATCCATGTCCCAAAGCTGGATCCTGTCTGCTTTGCAGATAGCTGGTGAGGGAAGCTATATTTATGGGACCTCTTTGCGAGAGACCCGTTGCCCACGTCGGGCTAGCATCATGAAAAAGAAAAACTATGGTATTTGTCATTTACCATTACTTATTCGGACTATAGTGGATTTAATTTAACCAGAAGAGTTCCTTGTTCCATGCACGGTCTGTGTTTAACATATAAGTTTCTCAGGGGACCATTCTGAGTTTATATATATATATATATATATATATATATATATATATATATATATATATATATATATATATATATATATATATATGTATATCCCACAAATGAGGCGGGATGCTGCAGAGGGGTCGACCGCAGGTCGATACTGAACTGTCGTTCGAACCCACACAAAGTAAGTATACTGTATATATACGGGGCTCCAATAAACCTTAGCCCCCCCGCCCATGGCCTAAACCATTAGAGGTACAGTAAAACTAAACATACCTTACAAAAGAGAATTTAATCCTGCATTTAATGAGAAACAATTAAAACTTGGTGTTCTCCCCATTGGCTTCCAAGACAGCCTGAATTCACTTTGGGTAGCTTGCCAAAAGTGACGTGAATAGATCTTGATCGTTACGCAAATTTGCTAAAACAGTTTCAATGTGTTGCGTCATTGTATCCTTCGAAAATCGATTTGCTGCAGGTTCTTGAAACAAGAGACATTCAACCTTGTCCTTTATAACTGATCCAATGTGTTCACAGACGTTCAGGTCAGAAGAATTTCCTGGCCATTCTTCATTTCCAAAGAAATCGATCTCATGGTTCCGCAACAACTGTTGAGTGACTAATGCCTTAAAGCAGGGGGCCTTATCGTGCAGAAGTGTGACCTGATCGACATCCATAACATTGTTTGGGTTTCTTAGAAAAGGAATGACATGCTGGGATAGAATAATATCACGAAAATACTGTCCATCCCAACTTTGACCATTTGGCTTCAGCACCCACATGAGCTTCTTTGCAGTGAACAAAACAAACCACCAACACAGTCTGGACTTTTTAATAATTCGCGATAATGTTCATTGTCATCGATTTCATCTGGTGTTGTGGCCCACACTCGATCATTTTGGTAGTTATGCCGACGTGTTACGTAAACAAAAAATTCATCGGAGACAGCTAAATGCATGAAATCATCCACATCCCAATCTTCAAGATAATGGGCAAACCACATTCTGTCATCGATGTTAAGTTGAGTTTTTCTTGGCTTTGGAAGTTCATGCCAAGGCTTTAAACCTTGCCTATGACGGTACAGTCGAATGATCTCACCACTAACGATCTTTCCTCTCAACACTTCGATCTCTAGAAAGTTTAGCACAGCTGTTTTTCCGCTTACGCGTACCGCTTTCAATGATGTCCTTTGTTTCCTGAGAGAGTGGCAAATTTGGGCGCCCAGATTTGGTTGTATCCATTTCACATTCATCCAAAGTTTCATTCCAATTTCTTTTGACGAAGTCCTCACTTCTTCGCAACTTTTTGGCAACCCATGAACGTGTTATAAAGGTGGCTCCAGCATCACGAGCTTCCCGAAATGTTATTGCTCGTATGCGATCTATCACACGTTGCCTCTCCGAATCACCAATTAATTGAGAAGCCATTATATTATCACTTTATCAGCTAGAGTAATTTTAATACCTGCAATAAATAAAGAATTTTATATATTTTTATAATCACTAAAAACTATTTCGATATAAGTAAACATGTAAGCTGCAAATGGGGGGTTCTAAGGTTTTTTGGAACCCCTTACAGTATATTGAAGTCCGTTAATTGGGAACGTTGTCAGTTTGACATCAAAAGTGATTTGGGGGACTTGCGAGTGAAAATTTAATATTTGAGTCGCACTCCGATAAATAATAATTGAAACTGAAATAAATAAATAAACTAATAAATAAATTATTGTTACGTCAAAAAGAAGTTAAAAATATATATATATATATATATATATATATATATATATATATATATGGGACCATTCTGAGTTCAATCCCATTACAAAGCAGACATGTTATGTGCCTTGAAAAGTGGACGCTCAATTTTGCCAGTTGAGATTTAAGTTTTGGTTTTTGGATAAAAATACAATAGTTACCCCTTTTTCTTTGATGTATTCAATCCGACGTGAATGCAACGAGTCTTTTGTTTATACTGAGGTTCTGAATATAGTAGGCTAGGTGTAGCTGTAACCCCTAGATCCTGTCCCAAAGCTGGATCCTATGTGCTTTGCAGATAGCTGGTGAGGGAAGTTATATTTATGGGGTCTCTTTGCGAGTGACCCGTTGTCCACGTCGGGCTAACATCATGAAAAAGAAAAAACTATAGTGTTTGTCACTTACCATTACTTATTCGGACTATAGTGGATTTAATTTTCTCAGTAGAGTTCCTTGTTCCATGTACGGTCTGTGTGTATCATATATATATATATATATATATATATTGTATAAGTACGCACCTCTCTTATGAAGGGATAATTAAAAAAAATATATTAACCACACTTGTCCTTGTAACCTGGCCATCACTCTACCAGTTATTTATGTTAAAAAGATATTTTGTAGTTTATTCATCCGTAAAGCTCATTCGGATGTACCTTCTTTTTCTTTAGTATAAAACCGCTGCACAATATTTTTGTGCATAAATAATTGGTTATGTCAAATGTTTGTTGTTTATCTCCCGAAATTTATTATAATAAAAGTAAATGACAAAATTAATTTAGTCTGAATTATGGTTATTTCTCATATTTAACGACCTTTTCTATTTTCGAAACTCCTGTCCTGGTTTAACAGTTGGTATTTAAGTTTTGGGAACGAACCAGTCATTGAAATGAAGTTTCACATAATCAAAACTGAATCGGATTCATATATGTTTTTTCAACAGAGTTTTTGTGTCTCGCCTCGCTCTTCCCAGAGGGCGCTTATTGCGACTCAACGACCGCGATTTAATCGGTCTATTTTGGTCCGAGCCTCCTCTCACAGTTTGGTAACCGATCTTTGTGGCTGAGATTCTTATGTACTCTCTTTCAATAACTCATCTCTCTCTCTCTCTCTCTGTCTCGCTCTCAAGCCAAACCAAACGGTACACCGTACATGTGATAGTGGGAAATAGAATAAGAAACTAATGCAAAACTCAATAAGGAACTAGTAAAAACATTACAGAACCAGCAATAAACCAGAAGGTGAACAAGAATAAGATAAATATGATAACAAGGAAGATAAAAATAGCGGAAAAGACATATTATCTCTTCATTCTCTTATATTACTATAAGAGAATGAAGAGATAATACTGTAATGATTAAAAAGATAAGGAGATAACAAGATATATATATATATATATATATATATATATATATAATATATATATATTGTATATATATATATATATATATATATATATATATATAGAGAGAGAGAGAGAGAGAGAGAGAGAGAGAGAGAGAGAGAACGACTCATCAAAGTTATTCCTAAGAGAAATTTCAAAATTTCAAAATGATTTTTTAACGTTTGTTTCATTTTTAGTTTAAAACACTTTAATATGACTAAAATTAAATGTTTTATTTATATTTAAATGTAAATAGAAAGACCCTTTTGAAATTAATTTTCCATACTTATTTTTTTTAAATGAAACTAATAATAGCTAAGTTTACCTCTGATAGTTGTTATATGCCTACATACTACTTTCACAACCACTTATTTTTTTAAAATGAAACTAATAATAGCTAAGTTTACCTCTGATAGTTGTTATATGCGTACATACTACTTTCACAACCACTTATTTTTTTTAAATGAAACTAATAATAGCTAAGTTTACCTCTGATAGTTGTTATATGCCTACATACTACTTTCACAACCACTTATTTTTTTTAAATGAAACTAATAATATCTAAGCTTACCTCTGATAGTTAAATGCCTACATACTGCTTATACAACCACATTCCTATGGAGTTTACATAGGTCCTTTTAATAAAACAGAGGTTCCTTTAATAAGCTAGAAGTACTTGTCAACAAGGAAGTTCATTAAATTTCGTCTGGTATTTAAATATAGGAAAGATCTTTTTATGTTACCTTTAAACTCTGGTTAAAACCAAACCAACCAACTAAAGTGAGACAGGGAAAGAATAATAGACAGTACGAAGCGGGAACGAAAGACAGTGAGATAAAGGAACGAAGTAAGATTGAAAGGAAACCAATGAAATTTTTAAAAAAAATTAAAGAAAACGGGAAAAATAGCGTAAACTAATAAATATTAGATTCCTAAAGAAAAATATTGAATCCTAAAATATATATGAAGCGAGATAATTAAGAAGTGATGGTGAACTCAAGGATTTTCCTATAAACAAATAGGATCACATACGAACTGTTCATCGCAATTAGTTTCTGCGCATTTACAATTCCCATCAGCGGAGGTGCAAGCCAAATTTCGTTTGTTCTCGCATGTTGCGGAAGAAGAATTGCACAGCTGAACAAAAACAAAATATTTCATGAGCCTCATTTAATATTTATTTAAGATTTGGTCCTCTTTTTACTATTTAGCTTTGTTCTTCAAACAATAGGACTAAATTTATCTTTTTATCAGCCTATTAAGCAGTCATATATATATATATATACACAAACCGTGTACGGAACAAGGAACTCTTCTGGGAAAATTAAATCCAATTTATCAATTTACCTTACCCAGAAGAGTTCCTTGTTCCATGCACGGTCTGTGTATAACATAAAAGTTTCTCAGGGGACCATTCTGAGTTGTATCATATATATATATATATATATATATATATATATATATATATATATATATATATATACTGTGTGTATATATAGAAAGAGGAGGGGCAACAAACCTGACCTCCGTGAAATGAGGAATCATGACACGAAACATTTAAAAAGCTGAAGGGTATACTGTAAGATACTTACAGTATATGTATGTAAATATATTTACCTTCGTAAAAAAAGTTGTAAGTTTTACCTTCCCAAGGATTAAGGATTCATGAGAAGTCAAGTTACAAATGCCTTGTCCATTCAGAGGATGAAAGCAAGTCAGTTTAAAAGTCTCCTCCAATTTCTCTGGAACCAGCGATTTTCCCAATTTATCAGAAAGACCTGAAAGTATATATATATATATATGATAATAATGACGATGATGATAATGATGTCTGTTTGTCTGTCTGTTCTATGTTCGTTCATACACGCCTAGGCTAGTGTAATCTGTACCAAATTTGGTATACACATTAAAAGAGAACCAGGGAAGGTTTTGGTAACACATTTGCCACTCCCAGTCCCTCCCTTCAAGTGTGGCTGGGAAGGGGGCCCCTAAACGGTTAGTGTAATCTTCACCAAATTTAGTGTACACATTAAAGGAAAACCAGTGAAGGTTTTAGTAACACATCTGCCTCTCCTTAGATTGTGTCTCGGGGACTTTTGCTTCGCAAAGCGCTGCGGGCGTTCTAGTATATATATATAATATATATATATATATATATATATTATATATATATATCATGCAGGAATAGGCACGATAATGCAAAAATGCTCCCACCTGGATTCGAACTCAGCACCTCTTGAGTTGAAGGTTGAGATACTGAGCTCGAGGAGCTGCGTTCGAATCGAGAGAGAGAGAGATAGAGAATTTACAGGCAAATATTTGGGGGGGGGGGGGGCTTGTGTTTATTATAATAATTACGATGACATCTTGTGTCTTCGTCAGACAGTTGAACATAAGGAGTTGTCACTTCGGTCTTAGATAAAAAGAAATTGCTAAACACTTTCGTTTACAGTTCCATTATCTTCTGTATATATGAGGCCCTCCTAGGAAGAAGTAGCTAAGCGACAAAAGTTAAAAAAGCCAGAAAACGCAGTTCAAAGTTGTACCAAATTTGAAAGTGTCATAACTTTTGTCGCTTATTCACTTCTTCGTAGGAGGACCTCATATATTATACTGCACATTTCGAAAATGCATAACGATCGTATGCATAATGAAGAAAAATGTGTATGAGCTATAATACAAATCTGCATAATTGGAAGTTAAAAAGGCTAAAAAGTAGCTTCCTACTGTTCATGTGTATGTAGAAAATTGTAGATGTAACATCTTAGAAAGGTTATACTGAAACAAAACTATAAAAAATCTATAAAAGAAGTATAAAAAATGTAAAATATATAAATAAATTTATAAATTGTTTAATATCCACATTATTGAGTATGAGGTCAATTTGCAGAGTGGCGAAAAGTAGCCATTGTATTTTAAATAAAAATTTAATAATGGCTTTTACCGCGTGTGTTATCCTTTTCTTCATCCATGCAAGAACAAGAAGGCATACGTGGGTTTCGAGATGACACTTGGTCCCTGACACTACAATTTCTGTTGGTGTCACAATTTGGCACGCAGACAAAGTCTGAAGAAGATGCCTGGTCTACCTCTTGTCTGAAGCCTTCGCAGCAAGTCTCAATGTGTCTCGTAACGTTTCGAACCTGACAGAGGAAAGTTTTCGATATAATTCTTATCTGATCCTTCGAAGCGAACAAAATCTCTCGTAACAATATATAAATTAGAACCATTTTCCCGTTTTCTAAAATGATTTCTGAATATAATAGTTATGGCTCATAACATACAAACGTACACAGCGATGTTTCTTTAATTAAATCTATACAGATTTTTACTTTTTACCTTAATAAATAATAACAGTCAACCGTTGTGAGAATTAGAGATAATGTGTCGAAGACCGACAATTTAACGACAGTCAGTTAACACACGAACAAACAAATACATCATTTGTTTGTTCTTCCTTCTCATCTCGTGCGGAACGCTCTTCTACACAAGCGTCGTTCTTTACATATATATATATATATATATATATATATATATATATATATATATAGTCTATTTGGCAAAGGGTGAGACAATCGGGGCTTTTTGCAACAATACTACTAAGTGCGAATTTTCATTAGTACATTGACCCCTTCTGTTGAACGGTGTTCTTGCACAGTGCAAGTTGCATACATTCAGAAACGACATATTCTTGAAATGCTATCATATATATATATATATATATATATATATATAATATATATATATATATATATATATATAGTATATATATATATATATATATGCGTGTTAATGGACATGTCACTTCCCTGAAAAAATATATCAATGGAGTGTACAGGAATTTCCCTCTCTCTCTCTCTCTCTCTCTCTCTCTCTCTCTCTCTCTCTCTCTATTTATCATGGCAGAAACGTTTAACCTGTTTAGTTTATTGACATTACTTTTAAATAAAAGCAAATGATTTAAAGCAATTTTTAGGCAAAATTTAAAATTTACTTTTCCTTCTGTCTTGGAATGGGGTTTCACTCCCACTTGCGCGAGACCCCTGCATGACCCTTTGGGAATGCTATCATTTAATTCCTACAGTACTCGGTGCGTTTTGCATTGAATTCACCCCTAATTATGGGGCTACGTTGTAGCCAATGTTGTAACACCGCTTCCCGCTGATCAGCGAACTTGGGTCTGGGTAGTACTTGGATGGGAGACCGTTCTCCGTGTCCAGATTATGTAGCGACCCGTGGTTCGGATCCCACGTAAAGCTGTAGGTCCCCTCCGTCATAAGACCTTAGAGGTTGCGAAGGAAGTTAAACAACCCCAATCATTATTATTATTATTATTATTATTATTACTCCTAATTATTGGCGCCGGGCTTTTTCATAAATATTTAAAGAAAACCCTAACGCTACTTTTAGATTTTAAAAATTTATTTATTTATTATCAGTTTATAGAAAATTTGTTAAAAACATTTGATTAAAATGTAAAGATTATTTAATGGTTAAATACACTCGTAAAATACTCGTATAGTAAAAAAAATGAAAATATAGAAACAATGCTATAAACAACCCTGATCAGCCATGCGTGGCTGGCTATGAGGGCAGGAGGAGATCGGAAAGCAATTCCCTCCTTCACCAAATCCCACAAATGAGGCGGGATGTTGCAAATGGGTCGATCGTAGGTCGATCCTTAACCCTCTTCAAACCCTCACAAAGTAAATCATAAAGTAACAATGTGTATTGTATCATCATTTGCTGACATGTAATTGGCGTCCAAGAGTAAGATTCGGTGGACAACATGAAACTACCTGGTCCTTTCGTGGTTATCCGAGTAGGGGGTATGCACAGTACCTATTTCAAGTGAATATCAATCGTGTAAACTTCTACAATATGGTCACATTACTAACAGCTAGTTAAATTATTGTATATTCATTGTATTTCGTTCTCTAGCAAGCATTATGAGTTGACCTTGGTCAGATAGTGGAGTTACAGAGGGATTAAACCACAGATTAACTAATTAACCAGATTAAATAAATGCAAAAAAATTAACTTTTCTACGTGAAGGTCAAAATATGATAATAAAAACCCACTCTAATAGACAGAGTTTATTTCCACAACAGTTTCGATGCCCACTGGCATCCTCTTCGGGTAGATACAGAAAAACGAATGATCCAAAAACAAGAGGGAAAACAGTCCAGGGACCATTAAGAAATTCGCACCTAGGTTAGATTCCGTTCTCCCGACATTGGAAGGGCATTTTTATTAAAGAGACCCGCTTATAAGTACATTCGCACAAATTTAAAACTATCTTCTTGTTCTATACATACAGATTCTATTAGTTTTTTTAACATAATTATTACATTTATTATTACATTTATTACATTTAATATTGCATTATTATTTATTACAGAAATTATAAATTTATTATTACATTGATTATTACATTGTTGTTTATTATACAGAAATTATAAACCGAAAAACGAATGAAAAAGGCGAGAAGGAAACAATCCAGAGACCATTAAGAAATTCGCACCTAGATTAGATCCCGTTCCCGACACCAGAAGGGCATTTTATTAAAGGGTCCGGCTTATAAGTACATTCACACAAATTTAAACTGTCTTCTTGTTCTATACATACAGATTCTATTATTTTGACATAATTACTGCATTCATTATTGCATTTACGTTTTTTAACATTTATTATTATTACCTTTACACTTATTATTACATTTATTTTATTACCTTTATTATTACATTTATTGCATTTACATTTATTTCCACATTTATTACTTCCATTATTACATTAATATTTACTGTACGTTTATTATTCCATTTACATTTTACCAAAAAAACGAGTAAGGAAACAATCCAGAGACCTTTAAGAAATTCACACTTAGGTTAGAACCCGTTCACCCGACGCTGTAAGGGATTCTTTGACCAAGAATCTCATTAGAGGGTCCAGCTTATAAGTACCTTCGCACAAATTAAAATTATCCACTTGTCTATCCATACAGATTCTATTATTTTTCGTTTGACATAATTATTGCATTTATAAAGTAACTTACTTGATTCCCAATCTATAGCATGATCATTTTGGCTGGCGTGATAAAAACTGCATTATTAGTATTACAACTTCTGAAGGCTTAGTGATGAATTCACCTACACCAAAGTGAGATCGTCCCCCCTTAAAGCGTCGTTCTGCTGAATTCAACAAAACTATCAGGAACTTATTAAAAGATGTCCCGGCGATTGACCCTAAAAGATTTCTACAGATTAACCCCAAACTCCCCCCACATTTACGGCTTACCCAAAACCCATAAGATTAATATACCACTCCGTCCCATTATTTCACACAGGGGTTCCTTTAGTTTCAGGTTATCTAATTTCTTGCAGATAAATTGTTCCCATTAGTTGGTAAATTTTCAGGCTCGCACATCACTAATTCCTGTGACTTTATTAACAAAGTTATGTCCTTAGATTTAAAGCGGGGAAGAATGATCAGTTTTGACGTTGAGTCCTTGTTTACGAAAGTTCCCATTGATGATGCACTTAATTTTTTTAGATAGAAAATTGCCAGAGCTGGGCACTTCCGCAAACACTTCCGCAAACCGCAAATTCCGCAATTGCGGAAGTATGTTTTTCGTTTGCGGATTTGCGTTTGCGGCAAAGTCATCGCAAATTAGTGAATTTGCGTTGCGGAACTAAGACCGCAAACGTAAATCTTTCCGCAAATTTCCCACGTGGCCACTGGCCAAGCCCGCTAGTGCTGTGACGCTGCTGTCACTGGCCGCCAATTGGCTGGCAGGCAGCGCGTCATCTTTCCCGCCACTCCGCCGCCCCGTGCATCTTTTTAATAAAAACAAGGCTAAAACGTTAAACATTAAAAAGATATAAAAACTTTTTATACCTCTTTAATGTTTTGGATACTTTTTATAGTTAAAATTGCGATTGCGGAATTTGTGGTTTGCGGAAGTGTTTGCGGAAGTGCCCAGCACTGTAAAAATTGGAAATATGGTTTGCGTTTGCGGATTTGCGTTTGCGGCACCAAAAATGGCAAGCAGTTTGCGGATTTGCGGTTGCGGAAGGTAAGGTTTGAGTTTGAGGATTTGCGATTGCGGAAGTGATTTTGAGTTTGCGATGCCCAGCTCTGATAAATTGCCAACATGTAACGTAGAACTAGACATGCCCACACCTGTATTTTTAGAACTGATAAAAAAAACTCTGTCACCAATAATGCCTTTTCCTTCGGTGAAGAATTTTATTTGCAACGTTTTGGTGTGGGAATGGGGTCCCCTTTATCCTCAATACTGAGTACATTATACATGGAGTATTATGAGTTGGAATTGTTGCAAACAATATGTCCCAGGAATCTAATTTGGTTTCGTTATGTAGATGATATTTTCTCATTTTGGCCTGACCACTGGAACAACTTTGACACTTTCTTTCAGTCATTAAATAATCTTGTTCCCTCTATTAAATTTAAATATGAATGGGAGAACGACAAACAATTACCTTTTGTAGATGTTTTAGTCATTAACGAAAGCGGAAAGCCCAATTTCACGACCTATAGAAAACTTACTCATTGTAATTCGTACATTCATTATTTTTCATATCATGATGAAGGGGCTAAAAGCTCAATTATTTCTTCCATGTTTCTAAGAGCACTCAGGATTTGTAGCCCACATTTGCTGGACCCGGAAAATTCAAAGATTTAGAACATTTTTAAGGATTTAAAATATCCTGAGTGGTTTATCAGAAAGGCGTATTTTAAAGCCAGAAAATCTTTTTATGCCCCTCGGGAACCTTCAGTTAACCAAAAACAATATGTGAGTTTACCTCACATTGCCGGCTTTGAAAGAGTAAAACCGTTGACGAAAGATTTTAAGTTTACTTTGGCGTTCAAATATTCGTCTACCGTAAAAAGTAAATTGGTTAGGAATAACGTTGCAAAACAGGAACAAGCCTGTGTCTACAGCATTTTTTGTAAAAGTTGTGATTTAGTATACGTAGGAGAAACTGGAAGAAATATTGAAACCCGTATTAAAGAACACAAATATCCCTTCAGAAGTTGTAATACTAATAATGCAATTTTTTATCACGCTAGCCAGAATGATCATGCTATAGATTGGGAATCAAGTAAGTTACTTTATAAATGCAATAATTATGTCAAACGAAAAATAATATAATCTGTATGAATAGAACAAGTGGATAATTTTAATTTGTGCGAAGGTACTTATAAGCTGGACCCTCTAATGAGATTCTTGGTCAAAGAATCCCTTACAGCGTCGGGTGAACGGGTTCTAACCTAAGTGTGAATTTCTTAAAGGTCTCTGGATTGTTTCCTTACTCGTTTTTTTGGTAAAATGTAAATGGAATAATAAACGTACAGTAAATGTTAATGTAATAATGGAAGTAATAAATGTGGAAATAAATGTAAATGCAATAAATGTAATAATAAAGGTAATAAAATAAATGTAATAATAAGTGTAAAGGTAATAATAATAAATGTTAAAAAACGTAAATGCAATAATGAATGCAGTAATTATGTCAAAATAATAGAATCTGTATGTATAGAACAAGAAGACAGTTTTAATTTGTGTGAATGTACTTATAAGCCGGACCCTTTAATAAAATGCCCTTCTGGTGTCGGGAACGGGATCTAATCTAGGTGCGAATTTCTTAATGGTCTCTGGATTGTTTCCTTCTCGCCTTTTTCATTCGTTTTTCGGTTTATAATTTCTGTATAATAAACAACAATGTAATAATCAATGTAATAATAAATTTATAATTTCTGTAATAAATAATAATGCAATATTAAATGTAATAAATGTAATAATAAATTTATAATTTCTGTAATAAATAATAATGCAATATTAAATGTAATAAATGTAATAATAAATGTAATAATTATGTAAAAAAAAAACTAATAGAATCTGTATGTATAGAACAAGAAGATAGTTTTAAATTTGTGCGAATGTACTTATAAGCGGGTCTCTTTAATAAAAATGCCCTTCCAATGCCGGGAGAACGGAATCTAACCTAGGTGCGAATTTCTTAATGGTCCCTGGACTGTTTTCCCTCTTGTTTTTGGATCATTCGTTTTTCTGTATCTACCCGAAGAGGATGCCAGTGGGCATCGAAACTGTTGTGGAAATAAACTCTGTCTATTAGAGTGGGTTTTTATTATCAAACCAGATGAAAGTTATTTTCATATGTAGCCTACGCTAATTTGCTTAACAACCAGTCATTGCTAAGAACTTTCCCAAAGAATGATCAAATTACTTGCGATGATATAGATATCACATATTCTCTTTTTGCGTAAATTAAAGATAAATAATTTCTTAGAAGCGTCTCGATATAGCAACAGCTAGTTGCTAGGCAACGCCTAACCCTATTGTTCGTAGGCTGTGGTTAAACTCTAATGCTTATAACGGACTTAAAATCGTTTATCAAAACAATTGATTTCGGTAAACAATCAACTCTTTCTTTTATATAATAACTAATACAGTTCCCGTCGCTTCGCTGACGGTTAGACAGGCTAAACTACAGAAAAGAACGCAGCCGTGAAAATTTTGAGCTTCACATTGTGTCAACATTTCTGAATCTGGTATCTCCCAAAACCTCCTCACCCCCATTAATGCAACTTGGGGGCTAACCCCCTCCCCCATTACCCCCACCCCTCCCCATTACCCACCCATCCCCATTACCCCCACCCCCACCCTTCACCCATTACTGCCCGGGATAAATTTCACAAACAGACAAACAGACAGGCCAAACTACAGAAAAGAACACAGTCATGAAAATCTTGAGCTTCACATTGCCGCCCGTAATACAATTTCTGAATTTTTTTCTCACAATTTTTTCTCACAATTTCTGAAAGTGTGACGGACGGACGGACAGACGGACAGACGGACAGCTCTCTTATTATAGTATAGATTTCAATCGGACCTTTTCCATTCTATGGGCACCAGTGAAATGGGAGACAATAATATTTTTTAAACTTATTTTAACTATGCCTGTATGATCATCATAAATGGGAAGATCTTGACCACTAAAATACAGTGTAAGATTAGTGTGAACATGTTTAACATGAGTTGTAATTAGCGTTAAAATTAAATAAATATAAAGCGAATAACCAGGGTACATTATATTATCTTAGGATCACCTGAAGATCAGGGCTCCCACCTTCTTTAGTTAGTTTTATAAGGCTAACCTAACCAATCGTCAAGGGCGTACAGCTGACCTAACGATTGGTTAGGTTAGGTCGTGATATTTTCGTTAGTTAGCCTTATAAGGCTAACTAAAGAAGGCTGGGGGCCATGATCTTCAAGTGATCCTTATCTTATAATAAAAAGATAAAAAATGTTATATTTATCAACCAATATATTTATTTTTTCAGGTCGTTGTGTCGATATGAGAAGATAGTGGTTATCATTTTCATATTAGGACATGACCGTTATCGAAAGCTTCATAACCTATTTACTAACAAAATACTAGGGGCATTTAATATATTTTGTTCCACCCTTTTTATCTTAGCTAAATAATAGGCCATGGGGCTGAAATGACTTTTAGGCCGTAAGTTTGAACTTCTGCTCCTCACATAACCGGACTTTTCCAGTTTGAACCGCCCCTCCTTGTATAAAACCGCTTTTAAACGCCCTTGTATAAAACCGATGGTTAACGATGTTTCGAAAATGGCGTCTGACAGTGATGTGCGTCGTAAACAGAGAGCTGTTATCGAGTTCTTAACCGCATTGAAGGAAACAGGTAGAAATATTCACAAACTTCTACAAACGTTTACGGAGATGCTGTTGTTGGTCGAAACACAGTTGGACGCTGGTCTGAACGTGTGAGATCATCGGAGAGAGGGAGAGCCAGCCTCGATGATGAGCCACGCAGCGGTCGCCCGGCATCGGCTGTGACATCTCACACTGTGCAACGTGCTAACACCATCATTCGACTAAATCGGCGCGTCACATACAATGAGCTATCATTGGAGTTAGGAATTAGTGAAGGAAGTGTGGATACGATAATTCAGCAACCGAGATACTGAAAAGTGTGTTCACAGTTTGTTCCTTGCGAACTGACTGAAGATCACAAAGCCCAAAGAAAAGAAATTGCTTCTGAGTCCTTGGTTCGATACGAGACTGAAGGGGATGACTTCCTTTCACGAATTGTGACTGGAGATGAGACTTGGGTACACCACTTTCAACCGGAAACAAAACGCCAATCCATGGAATGGCATCAAGCAGACTCCTCACGCAAGAAAAAGTTCAAAATGGCTCCCTCTGCACGAAAGGTTATGGCCACCATCTTCTGAGACATGAAAGGGGTGATTCTGGTGGACATTATGAAGAAAGGACAAACAATCAACTCAGAGGCATATATTGCTACCCGCACAGAGACTCCAGAGACGTATAAAGCGAGTTCAACCGGAGAGAAAACTGGAAGACGTCCTTCTTTTGCACGATAACGCAAGACCACACAACAGTTTGCAAACAAGAGAGGCCGCCACAAAAATACGCTTGACTGTGTTACCCCACCCTCCATACAGCCCGGATCTGGCACCTTCAGACTTTCATTTGTTTGGGCCAATGAAGGATATTATTCTTGGAATAAAGTTTCAGAGTGACGAGATTGTTGAAGAGGTTAAGAGGTGGATCCAGCGGAACTCAGCAGACTTTTACCAGCAAGGAATAAAGGCACTTGTTTCGAGGTGGAGGAAAGCCGTAGAAAAGGATGGAGACTATGTGGAAAAATAAAAACTTGTAAAAAAGGTATGTAACTACTTGTGTACAAAATTTCTGGAACTTACAAGGAAAGTTGGAAAGAAAATAAAAGGTGAGGCAAAATATATTGAGTGGCCCTCGTTGATTGAAAGGACCTTTTCCGTTCTATGGGCACCATTGAAATGAGAGAAATTAATATTTTTTAAACTTATTTTAACTTTTTATTAATAATCAGTACATTTTGGTTGGTATATATATATATATATATATATATATATATATATATATATATATATACCAACCAAATGTGTATATATATATTATATATATCACAAAATATATATATATTGGTTGATATATATTATATTATATATATATATATTATATATATATATATATACCAACCAAAATGTACTGATTATTAATAAAAAGTTAAAATAAGTTTAAAAAATATTAATTTCTCTCATTTCAATGGTGCCATAGAACGGAAAAGGTCCTTTCAATCAACGAGGGCCACTCGATATATTTTGCCTCACCTTTTATTTTCTTTCCAACTTTCCTTGTAAGTTCCAGAAATTTTTTTACACAAGTAGTTACATACCTTTTTTACAAGTTTTTATTTTTCCACATAGTCTCCATCCTTTTCTACGGCTTTCCTCCACCTCGAAACAAGTGCCTTTATTCCTTGCTGGTAAAAGTCTGCTGAGTTCCGCTGGACCCACCTCTTAACCTCTTCAACAATCTCGTCACTCTGAAACTTTATTCCAAGAATAATATCCTTCATTGGCCCAAACAAATGAAAGTCTGAAGGTGCCAGATCCGGGCTGTATGGAGGGTGGGGTAACACAGTCAAGCGTATTTTTGTGGCGGCCTCTCTTGTTTGCAAACTGTTGTGTGGTCTTGCGATACCGTGCAAAAGAAGGACGTCTTCCAGTTTTCTCTCCGGTTGAACTCGCTTTATACGTCTCTGGAGTCTCTGTGCGGGTAGCAATATATGCCTCTGAGTTGATTGTTTGTCCTTTCTTCATAATGTCCACCAGAATCACCCCTTTCATGTCTCAGAAGATGGTGGCCATAACCTTTCGTGCAGAGGGAGCCATTTTGAACTTTTTCTTGCGTGAGGAGTCTGCTTGATGCCATTCCATGGATTGGCGTTTTGTTTCCGGTTGAAAGTGGTGTATCCAAGTCTCATCTCCAGTCACAATTCGTGAAAGGAAGTCATCCCCTTCAGTCTCGTATCGAACCAAGGACTCAGAAGCAATTTCTTTTCTTTGGGCTTTGTGATCTTCAGTCAGTTCGCGAGGAACAAACCGTGAACACACTTTTCAGTATCTTGGTTGCTGAATTATCGTATCCACACTTCCTTCACTAATTCCTAACTCCAATGATAGCTCCTTGTATGTGACGCGCCGATTTAGTCGAATGATGGTGTTAGCACGTTGCACAGTGTGAGATGTCACAGCCGATGCCGGGCGACCGCTGCGTGGCTCATCATCGAGGCTGGCTCTCCCTCTCTCCGATGATCTCACACGTTCAGACCAGCGTCCAACTGTGTTTCGACCAACAACAGCATCTCCGTAAACGTTTTGTAGACGTTTGTGAATATTTCTACCAGTTTCCTTCAATGCGGTTAAGAACTCGATAACAGCTCTCTGTTTACGACGCACATCACTGTCAGACGCCATTTTCGAAACATCGTTAACCATCGGTTTTATACAAGGAGGGGCGGTTCAAACTGGAAAAGTCCGGTTATGTGAAGAGCAGAAGTTCAAACTTACGGCCTAAAAGACATTTCAGCCCCATGGCCTATTATTTAGCTAAGATAAAAAGGGTGGAACAAAATATATTAAATGCCCCTCGTATTTTGTTAGTAAATAGGTTATGAAGCTTTCGATAACGGTCATGTCCTAATATGAAAATGATCACCACTATCTTCTCATATCGACACAACGACCTGAAAAAATAAATATATTGGTTGATAAATATAACATTTTTTTTATCTTTTTATTATAAGATAAGGATCACTTGAAGATCAGGACCCCCAGCCTTCTTTAGTTAGCCTTATAAGGCTAACTAACGAAAATATCACGACCTAACCTAACCAATCGTTAGGTCAGCTGTACGCCTTTGACGATTGGTTAGGTTAGGTCGTGATATTTTCGTTAGTTATCCTTATAAAACTAACTAAAGAAGGCTGGGAGCCCTGATCTTCACGTGATCCTAAGATCATATAATGTACCCTGGTTATTCGCTTTATATTTATTTAATTTTAACGCTAATTACAACTCATGTTAAAAACATGTTCACACTAATCTTACACTGTATTTTAGTGGTCAAGATCTTCCCATTTACGATGATCATATAGGCATATATTAACCCTTTAAGGCCGGAATTTTGGGTCTTTTCCGTTTTGGGGGCTAGCAGCAAATTTTAATGAAAATCGGTATACTAATGTTGTTTTGGTCACTGATTTCAAAAATAACTTTCTTTTTTTGGTGAAATGAAAAACAAACATGTTAGAGCATTTTAAATAATTAATATGTGTTTTAACTAGCTTAAACTAGTTACAGAGGATTGTGTTAAATTTAGCCAGAGTCACAAACTGCTACTGTTTATGAAAAAGTGCTCTAAGTGTGAGGAAAGTGTGTTCCTTTGATAAAAATACTCAGTTCTTTCGTTGCCAAAAGCGTCGGTCAAACGGTAAAAAGAGCAACTTTACGAAGAATACGTTTTTTGAAGGATCCCGGCAGATCTGTAAAGTAGCAGAAAAAAATAAAAAATTAATGCCCAGTTAGGTCATTTGAATGCCCGGTTAGGTCAATTGAATGCCAGGTTAGGTCAATTGAATGGCCGGTTAGGTCAACTGTACGCCCTTGACGAATGATTAGTTAAGTTATGATATTTTCGTTAAACACATTAATTATTTAAAGTGCTCTAACATGTTTGTTTTTCATTTCTCCAAAAAAGAAAGTTATTTTTTAAATCAGTGACCAAAACTACATTAGTATACCGATTTTCATTAAAATTCGCTGCTAGCCCCCAAACGGAAAAGATCCGGAATTTTTTGTAGGGTGAAGTTATGAATGCATTTGAAACGTTACCAATTTGTACCAGTCGTCCTGAAAGGGTTAATTATATACGGATACACCTACAGTATATTCATGGAAAATCGGTGACTTAACAAAATTACTTTGTTCATGTAATAACTTGTCCAGTATTAATAAATAATACATTAGTGAATTGTACATATATAATATTAAATATCATCGAGAGTAGATGACCCTAATTTTAAGCATTGTCTAAGTAAATTCATTTAAAAAAATCATAGTGAAAAATTACATCCAAAGTTTTAATTCTGTTCGAAATTAGTGGTTCCTAACCTTTTTTTGTATGGTTACCCAAAACCTAATTTTAATCCAGCTCCATTATCCCAATCATTAGATACTATTTTTTATAACTTCTGCATCGTGTATCGTTATCCCACAAAATTGTCGTCATTACCCAAGTTGGGTAATTTACCCCTAGGTTGGGAACCACTGATCTTAGTAAAGCCTTTTGATATTATAGTCACACTTTAAAGTAATTCATTAGAGCAAACTTAAATTTATAGATATGAAATAACTTACTGCAAACTAAAAAAAAAAAAAAAAAAAAATTACTGAAATGTTTGAAAATTTGCGCAAACATTATAGCTTTTGTTTCTGAACGACAGTACTTTCAGATATTTCAATCCAAAGTCAAGGAAAAGGAAAGCTGAAGTATGTAAAGTTTCAATACATGTTTCAGATGCAGGAAGGTGAGGAGAGACGTAAAAGAAAGCGATTTTGTTTCACGTGTTTCTTACATCCAACAATCCTCTGCTGATCTATCAAACTAGAAATAAACTAAGATAAATTGAAAACCATGTTTAAATTCAGAATAAGCAATCCCTGACCCAATACTGTGGAACCAGTACAACTTATTATTAATACTAGAATTTAAAAGAGGGTATTTCTCTCCCTCGAAACTCAAACATAACCTTTATGAGTTTTGTTTAACCTGCAGAAGTACTTAGCATCTCAAATCTGATTTACAGTGGAGTGTGAAAACGTTGAAAGTTCTAGCTATATACTGTTGTCATCGTACTTGAAATTAGCTTTTCTTCTTCTTCTCGACAGTTCTTATGAAGAGAGAGAGAGAGAAAGAGAGTTACAAGGAGTTACAAGGAAAAGAAGCACCTCAAAAGGCCTTGCGGCCCATACCGAGGAGGTACCAATGGCAATGGGTGCCAGGAAAAATTTTCTACACCCTCAAATAGTGTGCAAGATTTGGTCTAACCTTTTCTTGAAGTGATCCACAGAGGAACTGTTCGCAACTTCTGAAGGTAACCTGTTCCACGTGTCACAGATCTTATACGTAAAGTAATTCCCACACACACTAGTCCTAAACCGTTTCAAATCCAACTTCCAACCATTGTTGCGAGTTGGGTTATCATTTAAACTAAACATGCTTCTAAAATCGACATCGTTGAACCCACGTAAGAGCTTGAAAACCTCGATCAGTTGACCGCGCAGCCTCCGAGTTTCCAGCGAAAACAAGTTCAGGGCGCGTAACCGTCGATTGTAGCCCATATGCCTAACGGAAGGGATTAACTTTGTGGCCCTCGCCTGCACTCGCTCCAGCCTCTCAATATCTTTCCTGAGGGTGGGCGACCAGAACTGCACAGCATACTCCAGGTGCGGCCGAACCAGGGAATTGTACAGAGAGAGCACAATCTCCTTGTTCCGAAACTGAAATTGCCTCCTGATATAACCCAACAGCTTCTGGGCTTTCTTTTCCACCTCTACGCACTGTTTCGTAAACTTAAGGTCGCTGCTAATTAGCACACCCAAGTCCTTTTCCAAATCAGTCACCTCGATATTACTCCCCAACATCGAGTAGTCCGACTTGGGATTGGCGTAGCCAATGTGCATCACCTTTGCATTTACCCAAGTTAAACGGCATTTGCCATTTTTCGGACCACTCTCCTATCCTACCTAGGTCCGCACGCAGTTCCTCGATCGCTTCGGGCGTCCCAACATTGGCCCCAAGCTTGGTGTCATCAGCGAATTTGGCGATCCGACTGACGATGCCACCGTCGATATCATTTATGTAAATGATAAACAACAGTGGCCCCAAAACGGAACCCTGAGGAACCCCACTAGTGACCGAGGCCCAACCCGAACTAACCCCTTTAATTACAACCCTCTGCCGCCTATTCTTCAGCCAGTTTTCAATCCACCTACCTATTTCCCCACCGATACCCAGCGCGCGCACTTTCGCCATTAGCCGGCGGTGAGGTACCTTATCAAAGGCTTTCTGAAAGTCGAGATAAAGTATATCAATCGCCCTACTCTTATCATACTCACTCAACATGACGTGGAAAAACTCGAGCAAGTTGGTGAGACACGACCTATGCCGTCTAAACCCATGTTGGGAGTCCCCAAGCAGCTTGTAGGAATCCAAATGGTCAACGATCCTATCCGCTATTATCCCCTCTAATAATTTACCTACAACTGAAGTGAGACTAATGGGACGATAGTTCCCTGGACTTTCGTGATCACCTTTCTTAAAGATAGGGGTCACGTTGGCTTCCCTCCAGTCACCAGGCACTTGGCCCGTTTCCAACGATTTGTTGAAGACTGTAGCCAGGTGGGGAGCCACCTGGTCGCGCACCTCCCGCAACACTCTGGGGAGAAACTGGTCTGGCCCAGGAGCCTTAAACGCGCTCAGTTTGTCTATTCTATCGGCAACGACTGTCGCGGTACATCGAACACTATCCAGGACTGGCTCGGGGATGACGCGGGTGTCCTCCCTGGTGAACACTCCCGCAAAGTACTCATTAAGCACATTGGCGATGTCCGCGTCGGAGGTCCACAGAACGCCGCTTCGGTCCTTTAACGGACCTATCATGCTTCTAATGGGCTTTCTACTATTAACATAACTGAAGAACTCCTTAGGGTTCCCCTTGCAGAAGCTTGCCACCCGTAGTTCTTCGTTACGTTTCGCTAGCCTAACCTTCGCTTTCACTTCCCTACACAGGCGGATATACGCTTCAGTGTTCTCGTGGGATCGATTGGCCTTCGCCCTTCTATACGCTACTTTCCTATTTCGGATAGCAAAAGCGATGTCACGATTGAACCACTTAGGCTGCGTTGAAGCATGGGTGACCGGTTTTGAGGGTATGGCAGCAGACTGCAGCACCATAAACTCGTCCCGGAATGCACTCCACACTCCCTCAACATCGCCGCCGACCTCTAACCCCATCTCACCTACGCTATCCCGGAGGCTAACAAAGTCCGCCCGCCGTAGATCGAGCTTACTGCCTCTCGAGTTACTACGCTTCACCCGAGGGACGCACACACGGAACCTAATCAGACCGTGATCACTCCCGCCCAACGATTCGTCAACGGTGAGGCCAGTGACGAGGTTGTCTTCGGTCGTGAATACTAAGTCTAGAACGCTTTCGCCTCGTGTAGGCTCATTGACCCACTGAGTGAGGAAGTTCTCATCAGCAAAGTCAACTAGCCTCCTCCCTTCAGCATCAGCAGTCCTGTCTTCCCACTTTATGCCGCGACAGTTGAAGTCTCCTAAAACTACACACACCCTATCCCCTAGCAGACTAGTTCGGTGTACAGGGCTGTATCCTCCTCGAGGAGGAGATGCGGAGGTCTGTACACCAAGATTAACCTATAGTTCGTCCCTCCCACGTTCAGATCGACGCCAAGCAGCTCCCGTTCCGACCGGAACTGGCAGTCAACCGGACTCAACGTGTCCGACGTATATTAGTACCCCCCCCCTCCCACGGGTGCGGTCTTTGCGAAACATTCTATACCCGGGAATTTCGAACTCCCCAACGTAGTCCCTACGATCAGTATGAATCCAGGACTCGGTGATAGCAACGATATCCTGGTATTCTGATGCTAAGAGCGCCCGTAGCTCGCAAAACTTGTTCCTAATCGACCTAGCATTAAAAAGCATTGCACGGAGGGAGCCTTCCCTATTCTGACCGCCCCCTAGCACGACCCGTTTCCCGAACAGCCAGGGCTGTCGGGAGTTGAAGAGCCCCTCACCAACGAGGGGGCAACTTCCGCAGGAGCCTGAGCCCCCTCCAACGTGGAAGGAGGGTCACCCACCTGTACCTGGACGCACCCTTCAGTTGAAGGTACGTCCGCCACCGGCTCATCATCATCTCTCCCCGGTGGGGGCCCATCATCTCTCCCCGGACTCGACCTCACCATTCTGTATAGGTGCCGGTCGAGCAGCGCGCCTAGCACACCTTTACCCTTGTTATTGAGGTGGACACCATCCCTCTGGTAAAGGTCCCACCTACCCGAAAATGCGTCGAACGGGTCAATAAACCTCACGCCCAGCGGGACGCACAAGTCTTGCACCCTCTCGTTGATGCCAATGACCTTACTGAGCGCGTGGTCACTGGCATTCATCCGCGGTAAAATACCCATCAACATTCCCCTGTCTGTCTTCAGTTTTAGATCATCCGCAAGAGACATGATCTCGGTGATGATCCCTTCTGTGAGACCTACCCTACCTCCTTTGAGGAACAGGTCGTTGCCACCAGCGTGGACAACGATCGCAGTCCTCCGACTAGCCACGCGCAGCTTCTCTACCTCCTTCCTTAAGTGCGCCGTTCCCCGCCCAGGTAAGCACCTTACCTTCCTCCCGTCCCGGTTTGCAGAAGCAAAGTACTTCTCCTGTCCCCTGATCTGCGAGTCCCCAATCAAAACGGTGTCTTCCTCCTTCGAGCACAGGAGACTAAAGAGGTTGGAGGTCCTGACAGGGGCAACTGGGGTCTCAGGCTTCGGCTTCGCAGCCTTCTTGCCCGAGACCTTTCGATACCCGTCGCCACCCATAGACGCAATTACACCACCCGACCCACCCCGACCGGCAGCTACATCCTTCCGTTTCTTTGGGCCATCAGTAGGCCCCTTCCCACCCTTTTTCTTTATCGGCCCCTTCCCACCCTTCTCTATCAGCCCCTTATTTACGCCCTCCACCTTGCGCCGCGGTTCCGTGCATTCCACGTGGGTCGCTGGCGATTCTTCACGCTGATTTTGTACCCTAGCCCCCGGTTGCACCTCTACCCTTTCTCCGCGGTCCCGAGCCCTGTCCAGTCCATCGCTGGACCGCCTTTCCATGGCAGCTATCCTACCAATGAGCTCCGGGGTGGAGGGCGCAGCCGCATCAGTGACCGCCGCACCTCCAACAGCCGGTCTGGACGACTCGAGCCGCCGGACCCTCTCCTCTAGCTTCTCGTAAAACCGCATGAGTTCGCAAAAGCGGCACATGCTAGAGTAGTTGATCTTTGCGAAGCAGGCTTCTTTGAAGTTCGTCACCCACTGGTTTACTTCACACCTCGCACATTCAGCCTTCAGTTTTTGCGGTCCAGTCATTGTAACTTATTTTTTTTTTCGAACTCTGAATACTCTGAATAAGATAAAGCGTGCTAGCAATGAAAACTATCAAAAACGTTCTGACCAGTATATAAAAAAGGAGGGGGGGTGAATTCTTCCCGCGCGTAGACGCATCCACCTATTGCAAGTGACGTTCATCCCTTCCAGAAGACTACACCTCTCGCTGC
Organism: Bathynomus jamesi; assembly: GCA_023014485.1. Classification (NCBI taxonomy): domain Eukaryota; kingdom Metazoa; phylum Arthropoda; class Malacostraca; order Isopoda; family Cirolanidae; genus Bathynomus; species Bathynomus jamesi. The sequence goes on along the minus strand of JAJOZX010001922.1, from coordinate 394,150 downwards.
TGCCGCACCGACCAAAGGTCTCCCCAGGGCCGGAGAGTCCCAAACGTGTCGCAGCTACCAACTGACAAACACTCGCGACGCAGGCGTCACGGATTTCCCGCCAGGAGCGACAGCGAGATGCAGCCCCTTACTAAGTCTTACTAGTCACTCACAAGCGGCCAGACTCTTAGAATCCAGTGTTCAAGGGATATCCCACCAGACCCAGAGGCTACGCCCGAGACTTTACGCTGGCCTGGCAGCCAGCTGGGCAGTAAAGCTCTCTCACCTCAGAGCAGTACAGCCAAGCACCATCAATTGGTCACCAAGGAGAGAGAGAGAGAGAGAGAGAGAGAGAGTTACAAGGAAAAGAAGTACCTCAAAAGGCCTTGCGGCCCATACCGAGGAGGTACCAATGGCAACAGTGCCAGGAAAAATTTTCTACATCCTCAAATAGTGTGCAAGATTTGGTCTAACCTTTTCTTGAAGTGATCCACAGAGGAACTGTTCACAACTTCTGAAGGTAACCTGTTCCACGTGTCACAGATCTTATACGTAAAGTAATTCTCACACACACTAGTCCTAAACCGTTTCAAATCCAACTTCCAACCATTGTTGCGAGTTGGGTTATCATTTAAACTAAACATGCTTCTAAAATCGACATCGTTGAACCCACGTAAGAGCTTGAAAACCTCGATCAGTTGACCGCGCAGCCTCCGAGTTTCCAGCGAAAACAAGTTCAGGGCGCGTAACCGTCGATTGTAGCCCATATGCCTAACGGAGAGACAGAGTTACAAGGAGTTACAAGGAAAAGAAGTACCTCAAAAGGCCTTGCGGCCCATACCGAGGATACCAATGGCAACGGGTGCCACGGAAAATTTTCTACACCCTCAAATAGTGTGCAAGATTTGGTCTAACCTTTTCTTGAACTGATCCACAGAGGTACTGTTCACAACTTTTGAAGGTAACCTGTTCCACGTGTCACAGATCTTATACGTAAAGTAATTCCCACACACACTAGTCCCAAACCGTTTCAAATCCAACTTCCAACCATTGTTGAGAGTTGGGTTATCATTTAAACTAAACATGCTTCTAAAATCGAGAGAGAGAGAATGTGATTAGCCAGAATGATCTCTTTAATCTAAATTCTAAAGTGTAGTTTTTGCGGGTAAATAATATTTATAGAATATTAAGAAATAATTTTCTCTACCAGAAAGAATTCATTTTCATTAATTTTCTATACCAGAATTCCTTCATTTTCATCAAATATTTTCGTATGAATTAGTTATTAATTCTGAAAATGAATTTCATACAGTATTGAAAAGCTACTCTTAACTCATTTATTCATTAAACTCATTTTTTGTTTATAATTACTTAATTTTAGCACTAATTACAAATTAAAAACACACTTTTAATATAACTTTTTAATATGCAAATAAACCTTAAATTGCTCTGTTGAATCCTCTTTGATGTATTAAAGCAACGTTTCCCAAACTATGGGTAAATTACCCCCATTGGGGTAATTTGGCCTTTTCAGTGGGGTAATTTGGTACTCTGCAAGTACTTCTAAAGTACAGAAAGTACATAAATAAACGACATGGCAATACTTGGACTGGCTTTACGTGGGGTACAGGTAGGGTGGGGTCATTACGAAAGTATCCATGTGAAAATGGGGTAATGACTCAAAAAGCTTGGGAACCACTGTATCAAAGTGTAAATGAGAACTTACTTCCTTTACAGTTTCGGTGTGGTAAACGACCGTTTCGTTGAAGCACCACGGTGGCCACTGAGGACAGAAGAACGGAAAATATTCCATTCGTGGCACCGAAACGTTGCTCTGAAATGCCTCCTCGTGCCTGGCTCCATTGAAAACAAATACACGGTAAGAAAATCACTCAAAATAAGGGCATTTTGTGCGGATGAAAGCTTACGAGCAAGACTACGTATTAATTCATTTTATAAGTAAAGGAGAAAGTAAAGATTAATGACAACTCACATCTCCGTCACGTTGCAAATATTTTCCCCGATGAATTTTGATCCCAGTAATGAAAAATTACACATCAATACGAACACTAAAGCAAATTTCCAACCCAAGCAATGCATTCTTCCAACTGAAATTATTTTTGCATACTCAGATATTCTTAATGAGTTTATAGAAATTATATTTTAGAATTTATTATTATTACGTACCCCTACTAAATGTCTTTTAATTATAGTGAATAAAACCCGTTGCTAATAATGTGCGAAGGAATTTTCTTAAGAGTGAGAAAAATCGTTTGAAATTAGTCAAAATAGAAGAATAAAGTGCCCCATTATACTCTAAAAGAGTTAAAAATAACACTACGTAACAAAATTTTGGAAAATTTGTGTTTATCTTATTTTTTTGGTGTTTCTTTGTTTTTGGGTGCGCTGAATTAAAAAATCGCATTAGTTTTCACGTGAAAACTCTAGTTTCTTCTGAAAACAATAATCTATTTTTTGTATCTAGTGGCTTATCAGAGAGCAAAATCACAATGAAGGAAAGGAAAGGAAAATAAATATATTTCATATTTAAAGATATATAATGTATATAATGTATATATAATGCGTATATAATGTGTATATATATAATGCACCCAAATATAATATGCACACAAATATGCTCACAAATCTAAACGGATAATGCTTAAAAATGTACATCTGAGCGACTTTTTCTCTTGTAGTCCATGGATTATCTCGTATTAAACACCAGATATAGTCGCCCATCATAGCTTCGTCCCATTTCCCTGATATCTCCTCTCCATGGTTTGGATATCTTGGTGAAAACGTTCACCATGTTCTTCACTTACGTCACCCAAATTTGGTCTGAAGAATTCTAAATGCGAGTCCAGATAGTGTAATTTCAGGGACATTCTGCACCCTAACCTTTGAAAGTGTTTGAGTAGATTTTCTACTAGCTCTTTGTAGTTGTCGTTCTACTTGTTACCTAAAAATCCATGAACTACAAGCCGAAATGACTGCCAAGCATTTTTTTCAAGAGCTGTCATTTTTTCTTCTAACTCTTTAGATGCTAACATGCATCTGACTTGAGGTCCAACAAATATGCCACCCTTGATTTTAGCTTCAGAAAGTTTGGGAAACATTGAACGTATATGATAAAGAACATCACTTTCAACATCCAAAGCGTTGATGAATTGTTTAATACGACCAAGCTTGATATGCAGCTGGGGTGCAAAATTTTGTCTGTTGGAACAAGGACTTCGTTAAGAACATTGTGTTTGCCTGGATTAAGCTAATCTCTCACGGGCCATTCCTTTCTGACAAAGTGCTCACCATCTGCTCTGCTGTCCCAAAGGCAGAGGAAACACGAATATTTAGTGTAACGCCTCTGTAGTCCAAGCAGGAATTCTAGCTTTATGAAATCTCCACATACATCCCATATAAAGGGTGGGGCACGGGAACCAAGTGTTTTTGGAATAATCAGGAAAATGATATTTATTTTTGTAAAGAAAATATATTGGTAGAACAACATTCGTAAGAACATAGCATTTCATGTCATAATAATCATGTACCGAAAATTATATCTGGCATATGATGTCCTTGGCCGTCGACGCATTGTTGAAGGCGTTTACGAAAATTGGCCTCCACTCTTCCCAGCAGGTCTCTGTTGATTTGGATGATTTGTTGACGGATCGCTTCCTTCAATGCATCTAATGTACGGGGCTTGTCCTCGTAGACACGTGACTTGAGGTACCCCCATAGAAAGAAGTCACATGTGGACAAGTCAGGGGACCGAGGGGGCCATGCAATGTCACCAAATCTCGAAATGAGATGGTTGGGAAACAGGGGGCGAAGAACAGCCATTGACGCTCTGGCGGTGTGTGGCGTGGCCCCATCTTGCTGAAACCACAAATGTCGACGAGCAATACGCCTTCTTCGTAACTCAGGGATGAAAAAGGTGTTCACCATCTCAATGTAACGCCCAGATGTTATGGTAACGGTAACCCCATTTTGTTCGAAGAAATAGGGACCGATGACGCCAAACTTTCCCACCGCGCACCAAACTGTAACCTTAGGGCTATGCAGCGGTTTTTCATGGAGTTGTCGCGGATTTTCAGCAGCCCAATACCGACAGTTTTGATTGTTGACGGCCCCATTAAGGTGGAAATGGGCTCATCACTCATTACCACCATCATGTTTTCATTCTGCTCATAAAGTGCAAGCATTTCCTGTGCAAAATTCAGTCGTTGGGGGCAATCGTTTACATTCAATTCCTGCACCATCGCTAACTTGTATGGGTGAAAATGTAATTCTTCATGCAAAATCCGTCTAACAGTACGATTGCTGATTCCGAGTGCAGCTGAATGTCTCCGAGCAAAGCGGCCTGGGCTTTGCAACATCGCTTGTCTGACCCTTACAACGTTCTCTGGAGTACGCACAGTGCGTTGCGGCCCCTTCGGTTTTGTTTTCATTATTGAGCCTCCTGTTCGAAGATTGTTAACCCAACGTAAGATTGTGTCACGAGCGGGAACAGAGTCATTTCGATGAATGTTGAATCTGCGGCGAAACGCACGCTGAACTGCTGTCACTGACTCGCCACTCCTAACAAAATGATCATACGCGAACATGCGGTGTTCTAACGTCCACTGCTCCATAATGGCACCTGAAAGATAAAGGTGAGTGTTAGTTAAAGTTAAATGCTATGAACCCAGGAATGGAATGCTACCTACCGCACGCCCCTCCCATTCCTAATGGCCGATTACTAGCTATTCAAAAATCACTTGATTCCCGTGCCCCACCCTGTATGTTCACTGTAGTTTATTTTGTCTAGCAACTGCTTTACATTTTCATATTCTTCCTTCAATTGAACCGAATGAGCCACAGGAATAGATGGAAACATGTTTCCATTATGTAGTGGACGCCTTTTAAACTTCTAGTTGAACTGTCAATAAAGAAACGCCAATCAGCAGGGCTGTATTCAATTCCTACCTCAGCAAAAAGGCCATTCACATCACAGCAGTAGCAAAGAGAGCTCAATACAAAACAGGAGTAGAAAGAAGCGTATCGCAAATGCCTATTCCTGTGAAAGAGATCTTGACACCTGGGTCCAAAAGATTCCACTTTAAGGTGGGACATAAGTTCTGCATTGGTTTTCGTAAGGTTCATAACCCTGACTAGGTCGTCTATGTCTTTCTGGTTGGGGAAATGGGGTGACGTATTGGAGCTTGCCTCGAAGTCAGCATCTTTATCTTCATCGGAGAGTATTAAAGGCGTTTCTTCTATTTCCTCCATGGTGGGCGGGCATGGAACGGGTAAATCTTCATTATGGGGGACTGGGGAAATAGAAGATGGGATATTTGGATATAGGACATTTTTTCGACCTTTACCTCTCTTCAGGCGCGTATTTACATATGGGTCAAATGGGCCATGGCCCAGCGGCAAATTTTAGGGGGGCGGCAAAATTTTGAGGGCAGTAAAATTCTGGAGGAAAAGTCGTAACAAGAAAGGTAACAAGAAAGCACTTTTTAGGTAGGGAAAAAATTCAAAATTTCTGGTAATTTTTTAGCTAAAAAAAAGGAGAAAAGTTAGTACCACTTAAAAAAAATCTCTACGTTTGACAAAGTCGATTTCAAAGTTGGTCCTTGGCCTTAATATATTTTATTAATTTTAATATCTTTATTTTAAAGCTAATTATTTTTATTTTATTTCAGATTTATTGTTTACACTTTACAGAGTATCAAGCCAAAAATTGGCCAATTATTTTTTTTAAGGTTTTCTCTATAAAAATGAATTTATATTTTTTCAATTTTGCAACTTTGAACTTTGAAACTGGACAACATTTAAAATTTAAAGACAAGATTGTGTTTATCTCAGTTGTACAGTAATGGCATTTATACAAGGTAAGAAGAAGGCAGTTTTTAAGACAATTTCGAATTTTTTATGTTAACTGCCTATATGTAGTTAGCTGTTAGAGACCTACTCAGCCTGGCTGAGCTATTTTTTTTAAAAATATATAATTATAATATATTTTATTAATTTTAATAATATATTTCTATTTTAAAATATATTATTTATATTTTTAATTAATTTCAGATGTATTTGTTTTTTCAGATAAGTGATGAGAGAAAAAGACTAAGCGGCTCGAAGTATAAGAAGAGAGCTCTGGAGAAAGCTGAAAAACAACGAGATGTCATTGATAAAACTGCGAAAATTGATACTTTCTTCAAGAAATCTGATATAAAGAGCAAAAATGTTGAAACAAATCCGAATGTTCTTTTAAAAGAATTAGAATGTACCGAGATTAGGAGTTTCCAAGAAGATCAAAATGTTACCCCTATATGAACAACTGTTACATATTTCTAACCTTTCATATACACGCATTTATAACTCAACCCTACAGAAAATTCTGTCCATCAGGGGCGTACCTAAAGTATTTGGCACCCGGGGCGGATCCTTCCTTTGGCACCCCCCATAAATAATTTTAAAAACACAGAAAAATATATTATGTTTGCAAGTAGATTTTTAAACAGTACAGTACTGTCATAAGCAAATTGGAAATAAGAAAAATGCAGGACATTAAAAATTCAGTGAACAGGTAATACTGCATTTTATTTTATACAAAAAACACAGGAAATCCAGCCTCAACGCTCAGCGGCTGAGCGTGAATCCTCTCTAGTTACCTTTGAAGAATAGGCTGAGCCTCAGCCTATTCTTCAAAGGTAAATAGAGAGGATTCACAGTCTCTGCTTTCGAGCCTTAATTTCTGCAAATTGATCAATGATCTCATCAAAATTCACCTTCTTTGCATATTCATGTTCAATTGAAAGTAAAGCCAGATTTGTCAATCTTGTCTGACTCATGGTTGAGCGAAAGAAATTTTTTATCAATTTCAATTTGGAAAAACTTCTTTCACATGAAGCAATAGACACACAGACAGTCAAAAAGAATCTCAAACACACACAATGACAAGCTTGGCAAAGATTCACAAAAATCCCATTTCACAATAAACCCCAGAAACTGCAATGCTGTCCATTTCTTTGCCTCTTCAACGCTGATTTTGGCAGCTTTCAAATGCCTCAGAAGTCGTCCAATTTCCACACTGATATCTTCATCAGAGAATTCATCGAAAATCTGAGTCAAATTTGGAATATATGATACTTCCGAAGTTCTTCTTCTGTTGCAACAACCAAAGTGTTTGGCTGAATAACAGCGAAGATTGACAGAATTTGATCCATTGCCTTAGAACGAATCTCCAATTCTTGATGAAAGCGATCAAGACATTCAAACATAGCCCTTTTTACTTCCTCTGGCAATGTGAGACCAGCATCCTTTGCCATCTCTCCTGGCATCCTTTTTCGGAGCTTTACTCTCCTTCTTCTCTCCATAGAAATGTCCATTTCCTCACACTTTGTAGTTGCATAATGAATAGCCCTCTCCACAATTTCATTGCGCTGATCTTCAAGAAACAGTTTTAGAGCTTGGAGCTTCACAATGCACTTTTCAAGGCTGATTCCAACTGTTTGCAAATACTTTTGTGTGAGATTAATTTCTTCCAGGACTTCACACCAGAAAAAAGGTAACTCAAAAAAGAGAAATCACATACAGCAGACAGCGAAATCTGAGCTGATCCTCTTGTGTCCACATTTTCTTTGGGATCGCACAGTACTTCAAGGGTTGAGGTCAGCTTTTCAAAATTTGCCTTCACTGGTTTCACAGCGTCATAATGAGCACTCCATCTTGTCTGGGGAAGTCTTTTGACTGTCATGCCTACATTCTCCATCAGCACTTCCCATCGATGTGTTGAGACTGAAAAGAAGGAATAGACTCTCTCCAAGGTTCCAAAAAAAGTCACACATGAAGAAACGCTTCCAAATGAATGCACTCCGCAAAGGTTCAGAGAATGATTTGCACAAGGCACAAACAAAGCTTTGGGATTAATCTCTCTGATCTTTGACTGAACACCACCATGAATCCCAGCCATAGTTGCAGCGTTGTCATATCCTTGACCACGGCACAGGTTTATGTCCAGTCCATCTCTCTCCAGCTCAGCAGCAGTCTTTCCGGCAATAGGGAAGAAGCCCAAGAATGATTCCTTTACTTCAACTTTGTCACATTCAATATGAACGTATCTGATCACTTCACACATCTGATCAGTGTGGGACACATCAGGAGTGCTGTCAAAAAGAATCCCAAAATACTTTGCTGTCTTGATATCAGCCACTATTTTCTCTTTGACGTAATTCCCCAAAAGGCAAATGAACTCATTCTGAATCTTTGGAGATAAATACGAAGCCACTCTCCTCCCAGATGGAATAGAATGTTTAATCCTTACAAAATGTTCTTTCAAAACTGGATCATAATTTGACAGCAAGTCTACCAATTTCATGAAGTTTTCTTTGTTTGCTGATGACATGTCCTCTTTGTGACCACGAAAAGGAAGATTCTGGTGAGCCAAAAACAAGGTTACGTCCAAGAGGCGATGTAAAATATCCCTCCATTTCTTTCTCTCCTTGTCCATTGTTGCTTGATGAACTTAATCAATGGTTTTTTGAAGCTTCAACCCTGCTCCCAAGGTCTTCCATTTCTCCAGGCATGAGAGATGCTGCTCAGAAGCCTCATGGTCAGACACCTTTGGGTTTAGCTTCCACCATGCTTGAAACCCAGTGACAAAGCTGGATGTTCCAGTTCCTTTGTCATCAAGAGCAAACAGTCTGCAGCAAAAACAAAACAAACTTTCTTTTGATGGAGAGTAAACCATCCATGTTCTCAAAACTTTCTCGCCATTTGGCAGAGCCTTATAGAACCATGCAGTTGTCAGCTGTCGACTCTTCCCTTTGGATTTCTCTCCTTGTCTTTGAACTGCACTGAAAAGTCCATCCCTATTTTGGAAGGGTTCACTTCCCCTCTTAATAAGATCAACTCTCAAGTCATTGGAATCGGGATTGGCCAAGCAGCGACATCAGAATAAATTGAAAATCTATCCGTCTCCTCTTCTTCATCAGAGTCTTCCTCCTGTTGGTGTGGACTTCTGCTGGCGTCTCCTTCCTCTTCATCAGTTTCACTGCTTTTAGAAGATGAATTGCCATCCTCCAATCCTTGCTCTCTCTCTCATTTGAATCCTCTTGTGAAGATGCTTCTTGTATTTGCCCTTCAGATTCACCAGGCTGAATATCTTCACGACTTTCTCCTATTGCACTTGATGTTGAAGGCGTCACATACTTCAAAATTGATCCGGACATTGCCTGAGCCACCTCTTCTCTTGCCTTCTTCATTTTTCTTTGTTGGAATCCACTGGGTCGATTTCGCTTCATAGTGGATGTTTTCTGCAAAATTTTAAAATCAAAAGGTCTAAAGCATGAACATGCATAACAAGCATGAACTATTATGACTTGAAATACATTACCTGAACAAAACAAATTGTCTGTGATTATTATTATTATTTGGGGGGGGGGGGGTTAAGTGCAATCACAACTCCTCAAAAAGCAGAAAACTATGAGCATTACTCACAAATAACTAGACCACTGACAAAATGAAAATTAACAGTATATCCAGTAAATAAAGAAGTAAAAAAAATTTATTACAACAGAAAAGCTTCAAACAAGTGGTTCTCAAACTTTTTTCCAACCAGATACCCATTGAGTTATCAGATTATCAACCCAGACAATTAATTATCATTTATAAACACTTAAACATCACTATGATACCACAATGCCAAAAATTACTGGACACTGGTATAAGTACCATGATATTGTTATAAACACCAGCACTTTATGCTCAACAAACTGATGACTAAAACGTCAACAAACGTTCGCCTTTCGATGTAATTTTTGTCAAATATTTAATTTTTCGTTTGTAAATTTTGTATTGCGAATAAAAATAAAAATTCATTTTATAGTGGAAATTAATATTAAGCTGTTGTAATAGTTTGAACATTTGTAAATTTTTTTTCTTTGGCGAATTTTTCATTTGGTTTGAAAACTTGTACTGGTATTTCAACTCTCCCGATGGCACCCCCCTCCTGGCTGTCACCCGGGACGGACCTCCCCCCTCGCACCCCCCCTTAGTACGCCACTGCTGTCCATATAGGGTTAATGAAGGTCCTAGTAATTTTAGGTTATCTGGGAGAGACGTTCAAGAATCCTGCCTACCCTATACTAAGTATTGTGATGTAAGTAGCATCACAACCACCTCCAGCAATACACCCATTGGACAAGACCCAGCCAGCATTATGGGAAGTTAATGATGCTACACGTCATTATGTGTCAGAGCATGGCATAAATCAGGACCTAGAAAACATAAACTTTTCTCAATCAAAGAGACGTTTTGGTGAACGATTCAGATATTTTTGTAAAACCTTATTTGAAACACAGCTTGTCAACGGAGAGAAGGTGAAGAGAACATATTTAATGTATTCGGAGAGCACAGGCTCAATTTTCTGCGTTCCATGTCAATTATTTGGTGGAACTACTAAAATTGGTAAGGAAGTATTTGATGACTGGAAGCATGGCAGTGAAGCATTAACAAGCCATGAAAATTCCTCTGAACATGTCATATGTGTTAGCTATGAAAATGAGAAGTTCAACTCTCGGAAGAATTGCCAGACAACTTTTCTATCAAATTGATGAGGAGAAGAAGTACTGGAGGAATGTTTTACAACGAGTTGTTGCAGTGGTCCTGTCACTGGCATCTCATGGTTTACCTTTTACGGGTCACATTGAGAAATTTGGTTCTGTCCACAGTGGAAACTTTATAATGGCTTTGACACTTATTGCTGAATTTGACCCTTTTCTGGCGGAACATATTGCAAAATACAAAAATCCAGGAAAAGGTCATACCTCATACTTGTCTTCGTTTACATGTGAGCAATTCATCAAACTAATGGCTGACAAAGTTACCAAACAAATAACTGAGGAAGTGAAATGTGCGAAGTACTATTCCATTATTGTGGATTCCACTCCAGATATATCACATGTCGATGAACTTGCAGTTATTCTGAGATACGTAAAAGAAGATGGGCATCCCGTAGAGCGATTTTTGCATTCCTTCCAAGCGTAGGCCACAAATCAGAGCAACTTTTCAACTCAGTTTCCAGCATATTAAAAGTGCATGATTTCGACATTGCAAACTGCAGAGGACAGTCGTATCATAACGCTCCCAACATGTCAGGGACTTACTCTGGCTTGTAAGCCAGAATAAAAGAAGCGTCCCCAGTTGCAGTTTACGTACCCTGCTTTGCACACTCATTAAATTTGATTGGACAGTGTGCAGCAAGTTGCTGTAAGGAAGCCATTGATTTTTTCGCACTTCTCCAAAATCTTTACGTGTTCTTCACTGCCTCCACTCACTGTTGGGAAATACTACAAAATCATTTTACTAAATCTGAAAATGTAACGCTAAAGAGCTTATCAGACACTCGATGGTCAGCCCGTGAAGAAGCGTGCAGTGGTGGGCACCGTTAACCAAAAAGTTAACTTCGATAACGATAATCCGTTAACCCCAATTTTTAACTCCGATAACGATAATCCGATAATTTTACTACAAAGTTAACGGAAGTTAACGATAATCCGTTAACGATAACTATTTCTTTACTAACATTTAAAGAAATCAAGGAAAAAAGCTTTCAAACCCATAGAAAATGTTTATTTATGCAAAATCCAACAATAAATAGGTATTTAACTGTATTTTTATCAAGTTTTGCAACTTTTTTTTTATTTTTAATAAAAAATGTACTGATTACATGTTTTGAAACCCTTGTAACCACTAACCATTAACTAAATTTTAATTTACCAGAGAATTATTATGGCGGGAACTGAAAGGTAAAATTAAATTTTAGGCACATTTATTAAAGACTATGACACAATGTGCTGGTTGCCCTTCAGAAAGACCAACTTCTCAAATTTAGGCCCAACTGCCAGTCTTGACCTCTTGGGCCTCAGGATGTCCTTGCCGAGAGAGAAGAGCCGTTCCACTGCGGCAGAGGACGGAATTGGCAGACTGAAGTTATGGCGGTTTGAATTCATTCGCGGAGCGGTGATCTTCCGTGAATGACTCCTCGCAGTTAACGTGTTAACGGACTTTAACAGACTAAATATCGAGTTATCGGAAGTTAACTGGTCCGATAACGATAAATGGAAATTAACTTCCGTTAATAGTCCGTTAAAAAAAGTTAACTTCGTTAATTAACTGTTATCGGATTAACGCTTTAGTGCCCAACACTGGAAGCGTGTAGGAGTCTCAATAAAGACTGGGAAGAGGTTATAGAGGAACTTACGTCCATTGAAGAAGATGAATTAGAAAAGCCTTGCACACGCAGTGAAGCATCAGGCTACCTCATTCAACTGCAACGCCTCGAAACTACATTTCTTTCTTTAATGTGGGGCTGACATTTTGGAAAGGTTCAATGCTACTAGTAAACAGCTCCAAACAGTTAACATTGATCTTGGTGTCGTAGCAGAACTGTATGCATCATTGACATTAGTAGTATAGCCTAAAAAACGTAGAGTGCAAGAATGTTGCAATGTTGCAAGAGATAATTATCAATGTTGCAAAGGGGGTGGGGGTATACAACAACCCAATGTTGCAAAGGGGGTGGGGGGATGCTGCAGGTGCAACAAGGGGTCATGAAACTTGGAGGCGGCGTTATCCCCCAAGAGAAAGACAGGAGAAGGAGAGAAAGGAAGAGAGGTGTTCACCTGGCTCCTGCCAAGTGCACACTAACACTTCAGCCGAGTGGCCGTTGTCTTATAGACTCCTAATCAGCCAGTTGGCTTAGAAGGAGCCAAGGGGGGGAGGGGTACACCTGAAGGGGGGAGAAGGGAGGGATCTTCGGGGGGAGAAGGGAGAATGACCTCCCCCCAAATGGGTTGCCTTAGCCTAAGAGAGAAAGGATAGACGGAGGAGGACTTTGGGGGGACAAGATGGGGTGTCCTAACCCCCCAAAGGGAAACTAAGCTAAGTCTTAACCTAAGAAGGGGAGGAGAGAGTTCTTTATTCGGCCGAAGTTCGCATCAAACTACCAGCTCCGAAGCCAAGCGGGTCTTATATAGATGATGGTTGAGTTGCCAGATACCATTTTTTATTTTAATTGTGCAGGTATACATTATTAGGGTGAGTTGCTAGATACCACCATTTATTTTAATTCGTTACCAAAGCATACAGACTTTCTCTTGAAAATCGAAATTGACAAAAAGAAAATGATTATTAATTAAATAAATAGAATTTGCCTTCTACTGCCCAAAAAATAACATAATACGTACAATCGTCAAAATAATAGTTCAGACGAAATACACACACACACACACACACACACACACACACTTGAAGAACTTTCTCCTTACCTTATATATATATAGAAAGAATCATATTAACTGTCTATTTAATTTTGTCATTCCTTATATATATATATATAATATATATATATATTATATATATATATCAGTGGCGACTCCAGCTATTCAAGACTACTCGGGCTCTTTTTAAATTGTCAGGTTTACATATGAGCAGACATTTAAATGCATGACAATAACTTAAGATTATCAACAAAATAAATAAATACATACCTCGGTAAAAAAATTATTTGAATTTTATTTACTTGAACATAAAGTCCAAGCGTCTTGGTTTTAAAGCAAATTCCTTTAATATTTGGTCATGTAATTCCTTTTTGCCCATGGGTGGGCTATACTTCTCAGAATACTTATAATATTAAAAATAAATCAGATTATTTAAGAAAAGTGAACAACCTCACATTGGGGCAAAAATCAAACTGCACCGCCGCCCAAGGCAGTTGAAGGCACGCTTATCGAAACGTAAAAAGTTACCATGTATCGCCAGAATTAAAAATTGTGCCTCTACAAGGCCGAAGGATATAAGCCCGAGTTGAAATGTTTTTTCTTTATAAAAAAAATTAATAGGAGGAAAAACGTATTTTATTTAATGAGAATTAAAAGAAGGACTATTATGTAACCGTATGCAAGCAAATAATTATTCATTAAAAAAACTTTAAATATACGATATTACTTATACTTTCTCGGGCGTAATGTCTTGCGCCCGAGTAAAGGATTTTGAAAGATTACACGAAAACTTAATGTGTCAATATAGTTTTTTTTATAGGTAGTAAGGGTATCTAAATGCGCTCAAAATTTGCTTGCGTGACGAAGGCTAGACAGAAAAATAGTAACATACTACCAGCCAAAAACCATTTTTACAATTTGTATTTAAAACTTTTTTTTAAAACTTAAATCTATAAATACACAATTTTATCTCTCATGCTTCTCCTTGCCCCTTGCCTCTCGGGCTCAGCCCGAGAAGCCCGAGTGCAGGAGTCGCCACTGATATATATAAACGGATTTTCACCTTAAAGTGAATTAAAACAATATTAACATTAAAAAATTCACTAAACAATTGGCTTAGCAAAAGAAATCGTTCCATTAACATATTCTCAAATCTATGCACACACACACACACACACACACACACACACACACACACACACCTCTGTATATATTATGTGAATGAAAATCAGAAAAATGCCAAAAGTATATTAATTTAAAGCAAATTAATTTTTTCGCCTTTTAAGAGAATCAATTATTAAAACCAATATTAACAATATAAGAAACTAATTATTTAAACGCCGTTTTATTTACTTTCTTTCAGTTATTAAAACGAATCCAAAATATTAACTCTTAGAATAATGTTTTAACATTGTGTTCAGACGACAGCGAGAGGAGGCAGGTAACCAAGAGATCCAGCTAAAAGGTCCAGCCCGAGGCCTTTTAAAACCGCAAACTGGCGAGAAGGAATTTGGGTCGAACTTTCTCTCTCTCAAAGACTTGATCTGTCTCGGCAAATCCTTCGCTCGACTCCTTCAATTTGGTCCCTTGCTACTGAAATATATAAAATTCTATTTTATTAAATGCGTTGTTTATATGTCTTTACGTTTAATTTGTATGGCATCATCTTCTTAGTTATTGAAATGAATGAATAAAAAATGGAAGGATATATTATTATTATTATTATACATTTTTCAAAATTAACACACACACACACACACACACACACACACAGAAAGTTTTGCTTATTCTTTTCTTTTTTAAAAATATAAATAAAGGAATGGAAATATTTACACACACACACACACTCTATATATATATATATATATATATATATGGGGGTACAAATTACAATAGTAATAATGATAGCTAACTCTTTTTCACCGAATTGTAACAATAGTTAAGCTTTTCACTCCGCCTTAGACCGACAGTTTAACGTGGAAACCGAACTAAACTGCAGCACGGGGTGGCAGAAATTGCACGGGATGCATTACTTATTGTGGTAGTTCTTGTCCTTGTATGTAATGAACAGCTTCAGAGTTCATTTACACCATGCGTACACTTATCTCGTGTACACAGTTAGTGGGAAATAAAACGTACCAATGAAACTATAGGCTCATTTAAAATACAGAATTCATTCACACCAGGCGTACACCTATCTCGTATATATATATATATATATATATATATATATATGAGAGAGAGAGAGAGAGAGAGAGAGAGAGAGAGAGAGAGAGAGAGAGTTTTGTTCATTCTTATCTTTTTTTTTAAATAAATAAAGGAATAGATATATTTACAATTTCTTTATTATAAAATCCTCTCGATTACATTAGTGATTATTGATCCGGGAATAGTGTGGTTGCAAAATGTGATATGCACAAAAACAATGTAGATTTTTCTCTTTAGTAATAATAATAATAACTAACTCCTCGCCGAATTGTAACAATGGTTAAGCTTTTCACTCTGCCTTAGACCTACAGTTTAACGTGGAATCGAACTAAGCTTCAACACTGGTGGGGGTGGTTATTTATTCACACATCTATGCGAGAAGTAAAAATCCACAAGTCAGGAATCTTGGGAAAAGCTGTGTTTAGTATGGTTGACAAATAATTTTCTCCTCTCGATTACATTAGTGATTATTGATCCGGGAATAGTGTGGTTGCAAAATGTGATATGCACAAAAACAATGTAGTTTTTCTCTTTAGTAATAATAATAATAACTAACTCCTCGCTGAATTGTAACAATGGTTAAGCTTTTCACTCTGCCTTAGACCTACAGTTTAACGTGGAATCCGAACTAAGCTTCAGCGCTGGCGGGGTGGTTTTTTATTCACACATCTATGCGAGAAGTAAATATCCACAAGTCAGGAATCTTGGGAAAGCTGTGTTTAGTATGGTTGCCAAATAATTTGCACCCGAAAAATTGAGGATCAATTTAGTATGGACGCAAAATAACCTGCAACCGAAATTTGAAACTCAATTTAGTATAGGCGCAAAATAACTTGCAACCGAAAATGGAGCCTCAATTTAGTATGTTGCACCTGCAGCATCCGAAAATTGAGACTCAATTTAGTATGGACGCAAAATAATAAAATATTGTTGTGAACAATATTGCATAAAGGGATGGATTGGAGAAAACCAAGTATAGGTACAAATATTGTCGTGACGTAGAATGCAAGGGGTAATACGAGCATTAAATCTATTGGAGAAAATATAAAGATGCCATTAGTCGTCCAAAGCATGGACCCATTATATCGGTGTTACGATTGGTACACAAACTTATCATAGCTCCACCCAGCTACACTGCCAACCAATCATTACGAACATCTGCTCTTGATCTTTTGGGGCGGAGCTTGGTGATTGTGCATATAAAAGGAAATATTTTTCAGTTGGGAGTAACAGCAGCTATTTTCCCGCCAGTGAATAAACATTCCCTCTGCCAGTGAATAAACATTCCCTCCGCCATGGATCACGAACTTTACACTTTTCCGGATTTGTATCAAGAAGGTGACACTGCAGCATTGACTGCAATTAATCTTTTTAACGCGATTGACCGTGATGGATTATTTCCAACGCAAACCGTTGATGATATTTGCAATGACGCTCCTTACAATCCGACGCAAGGGACTACCATAGAAATGTAAGTGTCTATAATTTTATTTTTATTTTTTATTCACAAACTGTCAGAAAGATGATTTCATATATATGGAGCGATGTAGTATCTCGTCAAATACTTCATTTAGATACTCACCATTATGCTAAAATCGAAATTTTTTATGGCAATCTTTTGCATGTTTTTTTATAAATGTTATTCGGAATTACCTCTTAAATGAGCTTCTCTGAGCGAACCAAAGATATCTTCACATAATGGGGTCTGTCTTACAATATGTATACTCTGTATATGTTTTTATTAAAAAAAGATTCAATATGAACATTATTCTTTCTCTTTTAAGGTCCGATGAGGATTTGACACGTGTTATACAATCTTTTGAAGAATTTCGTGTCATGAATACGGAGGATATACTGAACAGTCAGCATAATGAATGTCACATCGAAATAATGTAAGTGTTTTTCGATCTTTTTTGGGGGGAAGAAGACAATATATTTTCATCAATTTATTAAATGAAAGAAATCAGTACAATAACCATCTTAAACTACAGAATATACAAACTAACGTTACAAATATACACACGAACAAAAACATTATACTATACAACGAGTACGCACAATTGGAAAACGGATTTTTATCTGTCTGCATACCATTTCATCGTGTCGTCGAGTGTGACACGGGTCGAATAAATTTTAAAAATTTATAAATTCTTTATCACGTGACATATGCATGAGAAATGAAATGCAGTACATTCCACAAGTATTACTAAAATATCCTTGTATACGAAACGGGTTCCATACAACTTCGGGAATATGTAACTGAGCGAGAAATTTTACAATAACAGGGTCACTCCAGGGTTGAGTACCGAGTGAATCAAAATAGTACAGGCGGTGTCTATTTTTAAAATAGATTGCAATCCAATGAATCCCTTCATTACCGATGACATCTGTGTTCACAATAAGACTACCGCATTCTCGCGTACTTGGCAAACTCAATGTTTCATTCTTCACAAACACACCGATAAATTTGGAACGTGTGACTCGTTCACTATTCATTACTCTCTGAAGTGTATTAGCATCCATTTTAAAAGTCAGTGATAACGCTCCTAAATCTATCTACTTCTATTAGGGCTTGCGACTCGAAATATACTAGTACACTAATAGGCGCGTCTATAGGCTTGGTGAATTCCAACATCACTGAGATGTTTCCGCTCTGTTGTGGGCTTAAATGCGTATTTACGCTAGCAGATAAGTCAGGTGTAATGTCAAACGGATAAAGGTTAAATTGATCAATGAATTCTTTCTGCGTTACCCCATTACCAAGCTCATCACAATCACCTGCAATATGGGTCAGATTACTATAGGATCTCGCGCAAAGAGGTAACACAGCGTCTGATGAATAGTCCGTATCCAATGTTCCACCCAAAGCAATGCCATTAACGTACAGAGTTATATTTTTAAGTTCGAAATTCTCGAATTTAAAGGCACTCTTTTTATATTTTCCATTCACCGAAGCATGGTCCTGCATTCCGATTAATATCCTTTTAGAAAGATTTCCCAGGGCGATGTTTTCTATCTGCTTCGACGCCAACCCTGCAGGCACCGTATATAGTTTGATTTGCACTCTGTTAATAGGGTATTTCACTGTAGCGTTTAGTAAATTTTTCTCAATTTCTAGTTGTTTTGGTGAACTTAATTTCACTTGCCGTACGCGGAGGTATGTGTCCATAATGTGAACCACAACGGGCTTTGCTCCCTCTTCTTAATCAGCATCCAGATTTAAGCAGATCTCAGGACTCGTGCGGTTGAGCTTTATTTTCATATCCACCCCGTTGACAAGCAACTTCTCCTGGAAAGTGAAATCTGTGTGCAGACGTCCAAAACACTCGTATATTTTCTTTTTAGAATTTTTAAATTTGTCCTTTATACTACTTTCGTCTTTAGTTTGATAATATCCCTCGGCACTTAAAAAGGTAGCCTTCGCTTCTTTAGAAAAGTTGAGGACATTTTCCAGATAGGCTCGTAGATGATAGTATCCTGTGCCTGACGATATGTTGGCCTGATTTAAATATACGTCACACTGGTTGAATATGGAGTGCAGAAAGTTTGTTTCAGGGTATACAGCATATTTGTCATCGCAGTCCGTTCCATCAGAATGGGCTATACGTAGCTTAGCGTACATCTGCACACAGCTTGGATGAAAAAAGTAAGGGCCTGAGCTGGGTATCACGAATTCTATAGGAGCACTGGGGGAACTAATTGTGTTTAAAGGGTTAATTGTAATAAAGTCACTGTGCTCAATAGAAACTTGAGTTGGAGGCATCTCAAAAAGGGACAGCTCTGATTTACAGCATTGTGAACTACTTGGGTGGATGAAGCGTGCCATGACGAGTTAGAAATAGTGCCTCCTCTCTCGACAAGTAGTAATCAAACTATGATTCATTAGATCAATGTCCTTAGCTTATATCAGTCAAAAAAGTGGTCAACCATAGGTTTCATTCGCTTACAGCATTTCTTTTTTGATATCCTTCTTCCGGACAGCCCTCTTCTTCTTCCCATCACCACGCATTTTTCTCTTTGCATCTTTGATGATTTCGTCCCGTGTGCGCTTTAAATGTTTTTTTAGAGCTTCTTTAGGTTTCGCCCCAGCCAATATGTCTTCTGCAGTGTTAAGACCTGATTGTAGCGCTTTCCTTCCGAGGTATCTGGCACCCCTCTTCAGCAAAGGAACAGCCGTACGTAGTATGGATGAAAAAATGGACCCAAGTCCACTACCGCGCTGGTATCTCACCCCTCGATAGACGGTGAAAGGCTTTCTCTCCATTATAACTCAGCGCGTCGAAAGTGTAGCTTCACTGTTAAGCTCCCGTTACCGAATGGGAAGTTTTCGCCCTCAATCGTTCTTATATATATTGAGATATTGGTTATTAAATTAGTTGCGACATTGAACATAATGGGGTCTGTCATATGTAATACTCAAACTCCTTCCTCTATGGTTGGAGATGTGGGCAATGCGCAGCAGGCGTGCCTGGGTATCCCCAACAAACTGGTGCTCCACTATATTACTGTAAATATAGCACATGTCTGTGGACTGAGAGCTTTCAGCCAATTTCTCCATCTTCAATTGATACATTAATCTGGACAAGTCATGCTGTGCCTCGTGAACTGTCTCTTTGGATGGCTGCGCTATATCGTCCATTGGTTATAATTTGAACACTCTTCGGTCTTTAATACGTCTGTTAGTCTTTGATTTTAGGATTAGTGTATGTGCAGGGTTTCCTTTGTTTACGATTTCATATACTAAATCATTCGTAAGGTTTGAGTTTCTTAAACTTACGTTTAAGTCTCTCACAACATCCTCGACCGAACCATAATGACCCGGTCCTAGTCTTACTTCTGTATTGTAATACCGTGCAACCTTAGTCCGAGCGATACGTATAGTTTCATCCATAGCTACCCCAGCTTTTTCACACTCGTCAATGTCTCTAAGAATCGTAAAAACGGATTCTTTATATTCAATATTTAAAAAGAGGGTGTCCAGCTGAATTTCGCATATCCCCACCTCATACGAATCACGATCCAATTCAATGTGCCCGTGGAGTTCTGTTACAAAGTTGGCTAGTGTGTTGTTAGGGTGTACAGACAGGGACGAGGAGGACGGGAGTGTGATGTAGAAATGGTTAGGAGCCATGTTACATACTATTTAAGCTTCATTATTGCATCAGCTTTTATATAGGTGTTGAAGCTTTCTGGGTACCCTAACCATTTCACCAGGTACATTTTTCTCTTTCCTGAACCTTTGCTTCCTAAAATTTTCTCAATTTTAAACACATTTTTTCCTAAATTAAATGCCACTTTCTGGAATTCCTCGCGATAAAAGCCTCCTGAGATTTCTTCCCCATTCAAATCTTCAACGTAATACATCATTATCTCACCTTTAGGTCTCATAGCCCTAACTTTAAAAATCTCACGTGTCCATCCTTGCTCAAAACCCTTTGCGAATTTATTTCCCGAACGCGACAGCCTTACATAATCATTGATTTTGAAGCGCGCAGAGTGTGGTTGTGTTGGTGATCCATCTCTTCTCGGGAGCGTACCTCTTTCTAAAACTTCGTTAGGTGTTGTCCCAATCGTGAGATGGTGTGAGCGGTTGTAGGATGATGCCAATGATTCCAGAATGTCTAGAAATCTGTATGTGTTTTTATGTGTAAAATAGCGGTGCATGCGTTCCTTTATGGTACGTTGAACTCTTTCAGCTAAAGAAGCCTTATGTATAGAATTGGTTGTGTAATAGCTGATATTAAACTCTGTCAACATGTTCTGAAAAGCATGACCTATAAATTCCTTCCCCATATCCGTACAAAAATAGCCAGGAACCCTGTTTTCTTTTAACATTAGCGTTTCGGCGGCTTTAGCAACTGTTTCAGGTGATTTATTTTTCAGAGGAATTAACCACAGATATCTAGAGAATACATCTATTAAAATGGTATGCATCAATTTTGCTGTCAAGGGTTTTGTAAGTGATTCTTATAGAGTTTTTCCTGCTGATTTCGAATCTGCAATCCGTTTTTCTCCATCAGCTCAGGTTATCCGGCTATGGCCTCATAAGTAAAATAGAATTTTTCGTGATTTTGTCAAAGCGGAATTGGAACAGTAACATCTATCATCACTTGTTTCACTTGTATAATATCTTTTTTTACTTTTCAGGCATATAGATAAAATATTTCATAATGAATAGAGCGTGTAAAAATGATCCCAATAGATTCTGCTACATATGTGGGACGGTTACCATGCCAAATAACCAGTCCCAAATCACTAAATTTGTGAAGACAATGTATAGAGCATACTTTGGAATTAAGCTAGGGGACCAGGACAAAAATTTCGCCCCTCATATGTGCTGCAAGACGTGCATTGAAAATTTGAGAAGATGGAGCAAAGGCAGAGCGAAATCTTTGCCTTTTGGAATTCCCATGATTTGGAGAGAAGGAAAGGATCACGTGACAGATTGCTATTTCTGCATGACAAACCTCCAAGGTGGGCTTATAAATTTATTTTTCTTAAATATTTTGAAATCCTCGTATGAAACTTGACATAATATTCACCATAATGTAATATTCACCATATATAGCATAATATTCACCATAATGGTAATCATACATTTACATATACATATTGTTATAGAAAATACATTTACACATACATATTGTTATACAAGTTACATTTACATATACAATGATTGTATATTTTCTTTCTTTTTCATTCATATTGTCCCCGAAGGGACAATATGAATGAAAAAGAAAGAAAATATACAGACTCCATCGACCTATTTCATATCTTACAGACCGCAGCCTTCCCTCACGAGCCGCCACTGTCTGAATGCTTCTTCTATTTCATATGCAAGTTTTATATCCATGTTTCTGTGTTTCTATTTTCAGGAGTTAACAAGAAGAAAAACACATTGTTGTATACCCTGACATTCCTTCTGCTATGAGACCTGTACCCCATGGTCCTGGAATTCCAATACCCGACCCACCTCAAACCCTGGACTTCGATGATTCTGATGATGAATCAATAACCAATGCCAATGACCAGTCCCAGTCGTATATACCTCAAAATACCGCTTCAAATGAGCCGAGGCCTCTCAACCAGGCCAAACTTAATGATCTTACCAGGGATTTAGGACTTTCCAAATTAGCTGCCGAGATCTTGGGCTCACGACTTCGAGAGGACAACTTGCTGGCTCCGGGAACAACATTCTCCTGGTATAGGAAACGAGAGGAAGAATTCCGCAAGTTTTTTGCAGTGCACGAAAATACCTCTTCCTTAGTGTACTGCTGCAATGTTGAGGGGCTAATCGAATCCTTGGGCCTGCCATATAACGCATCAGAATGGAGGCTATTTATAGACTCGTCTAAACGAAGTTTGAAAGCAGTACTTCTCAACATTGGGAATAGGGTTGCATCAGTCCCTGTAGCACATTCCGTACAACTTACTGAGAGCTACGATAACATGAAAATTTTACTGGATGCTCTCGTATACGACCAACATAACTGGAGGATCTGTGGAGATTTGAAGGTAATACTAATATCATAAGTAAACTATTGCTATTGACTATGTTGTTTTTCCAAAGGTTATTTGAGAGCGTATAAGAACACTTAACTTCCCCACAGAAGTGATACAGTCCAATGCATCGATTTTTTATCTGATAGAACAAATTCTCTAAATTCTTTAAATATTTTCATTTTTTTTCAGATTGTGGCATTTGTATTGGGAATGCAAGGGGGATACACGAAATACCCATGTTTCCTCTGCAAATGGGATAGCCGAGCGGATGAGAAGCACTATGCACAGCGTGAATGGCATCCAGAGAGAATTTTGAACCTGGGTCGCATAATGTAGTTTCAGTGCCCCTTGTACCACCAACAAAAATTTTGCTCCCACCACTTCATATTAAGCTGGGCTTGATGAAAAATTTCATCAAATCAATGAATAAGGAGGGTTCAGCATTCCGATATCTCGAGAGTAAATTTCCTCATATATCTGATGCTAAACTAAATGCTGGGGTTTTTGATGGTCCTCAAATTCGAACTTTGATCAAGGATACTCAGTTCGAAAACGCAATGACTCCAACTGAGAAGAATGCCTGGCAGGCATTCAAATCAGTTGTCACTGATTTTCTTGGCAAGCGTAGAAGTCCAGAATACGAGTCCATTGTCGAAAACTTGATGGAAGCTTTCAAAGCTCATGGGTCGCGCATGTCCATAAAAATGCACTTTTTGTGGTCCCACTTGGACTATTTTCCTGAAAATTGCGGGGATTATAGTGAGGAACAGGGTGAACGATTTCACCAAGATATCAAAATAATGGAAGAGAGGTACCAGGGAAACTGGGATATCAATATGCTGGCGGACTATTGCTGGTGTTTGAAGCGAGACGTGCCCGAAGAAAAACATAGACGGAAAGCCAAAAAAATGTCATTCCTTCCTCAATAAACTTTTTTCCATATTCATTGTATGAATAAAAGTATTTATTCACACAATGGTTCATCATTTTTCACGAGTGTTCTTATAATATTACTCGTATCTACAGTGTTTAAGCTAAAAAAATCAATAAATTTGGGGATAAAATTGGACTTATAATAAATGGCCAATAGAGAAAAAACCTGACCTGATTGAAGAAAACCAATGTCATTTTCGAATTCAGCATGGTCGAATTATATAATATGAGTTGAAAAAACCCTCACAGCAGACAAAAAAATTTAATATGCATACCAGTGTTATGAATAGAATGTAGCGGTAACCATCGTTATACACAGAATATCTTTGCATGTCTGTTAAATCTGCTTGTCAAATAGAATTAATCGAGGCAGCCGTTGTCTTGGCTGTTTTAAACCTTTTTCTCACAGGTTTATGAAGCGTATAAGCGTCCTGCTCCCTCAAAAATCTTTCAACATCTTTTTTACCTACTCCGTAAACACTTCTGTACAGTCTATCTACGCCGCCGTAGGAGGCTGGGTTAGAAATGTCATAATAGCGTTTACTTAATACGTTAGCCATTTGCGTATTTTAGAGGCACGTGGGTAGGGTTGACCGTTGTTTATCCTCTTCTTTCTCCTCTTCAAAGGTGTTACCGCCGGGGGTGACGGCGTCTTCAATTGTGCCACATGCATTGCATGTTCCAAGTCTTTTAACCTGTTCAGATTTCCTATCAACGTTTTAGGGACATTTATTTGTTGTAGTCTTGCTTTAATATGCTTCCATCCTGATGGTGATGGCCTATCCCACTTTCTCACCAGATCATGGACAATGTCTACGATATTCGACCCCTGTACCTTTGATCCTTCCACAATGATCTCGCCTGTATCGGTCCATTGTATGGCTGGGTCCTCATTCAATAGATTATAAAGACTTAAACCTTTATTCCTCAATGTATGTGGGAGGGTGCTTTTTAATACATGCTCGATATGTTGTGTGGCTGATCCCTTAATTTTTGGTTGGTCAGCTGTATCGTCGGGTACAGTCCTATGTCGCCATGTCCATCGTCCCCGTGCTGTGCCTAATAACCACAGGAATCTCTGTCGGGTTCTTATAATTTTCGTACTCGTGAAGAAATTTCTGCAGAGCTTCTTGGTATAAGATTCTTTTCTCATCAGGTGTTTTTTCACTGTTTAATAGGGCTAGCAATTCGCTTTCCATTCTTTTAAGTCTGCTTTTACGGGGATCTAGATCCGTGTCTGGATTCCTTTGCAGTGAAGCGTACACCTCGTGTGGAATCACTACCACTTTCTTCATTATATTAATCTAGTCAGTAAAGGACCCAAAACTGAAAATAAGATGGGGAGAAATGACCCTCCTGTTTGTACAATAATTCGTTTTTTCTTCGCTACAGTTTGACTTTTACGAGCGAGTGCACGTATTATGTTCTTGTAACGGCGTAGGCGAGCCTTCTGAGATGGTTTCATTGATACATTGCAATTTATAACGTTAAGACAGATTTCACAGATGCATTTTAAAAAGTCGGAGTCGATATTTTTAATAAACATCTGCTGCATTGCCCGGGGCAGTCGATGATAGATTTTTATTAATTCACGGTATTTCTTTAGTCTCTTTGTCATTCTGGAATATACACCGTTTCAGGCTCGTTTGGAAATATATTCGTTCTTAGAAGCACCCTAAACGTGTTTCGCGGATGAAGGTCGCAAAGCAAATATCCGTAACGCGTGCTTGTAGCTTCTTTATAAACTTCCAAAAACTCCTTACGCTGATTCGGGAACATTTGATTGGCTAATACCCCAATTTGTGATACATCTCTACGTTGTGCGAATAAGACTAGATATTGTGTATTTAACGACACATCGCGCATGTATCTATTTTTGAAAAATAGATTCTGATTGATGAAGAACACGCTTATGTTAAGATGGTGGGAGAATACTGTAAATGTCTCGGCAAACGTTTTATCCATCTCCAACATGAGATCGTCAATTACAATGACTGTATGTTCATTTCCCTTTAACGAATTAACGTCATATACCTTTGTGGAACAAAATATCATCTTGGTACTCGTTGAACACTGATTGATACGTCGAATAGCACCATATAACTTTATGCACAAATTTCGAGAACATCTCTCCCTTTTCTTTAATGATTTTAAGCATAAACACAGTTTTACCACATCCTGTAGGTCCAGATATAATACATGTGGATGGGCTCGTGAATCTGAATTTTTCTACAGAGTCCATTTCTAACACGTCACACTCCTAAGTGGATCATTTACAAAATATTACAAATTTTGAGTGCTGTTCCTTATATTTTGTTTTCTTCTCCCACAGAACCGTGAATGACGATGAGGTACAGCACCCCATCATCGACATTACGGATGACCCCGACGACAGTGTAGTTGTGATCACAGAATCCTCCCCTGCCGACGAACCCTCACCAGCGATACCGGTAGCACGTTCAAAGCGGAGGTATGATGAAGAGAACCCCACGTCAGGTATAAAGCGACCGAAATACGCGTCTGTTGTTAGCCAACCACCAGTAATAGAGCCCCAACCCTCAACGTCTTACGCAACAAGCCCCCCAGCAGCACCTTCCGCAATATATCCCCTTATTCATCCGCCACAGTTGCCCCCCGTTCTGTTGAGTCTACAATAATAGACTCCAGGCCCTCAACGTCTTACGCTGCCATCCCACATCAGCATCTTTGGCCGATATAGCCCCTTGTCCATCCTCCACAGCTGTCCCCCGTTCTGTTGAGTCTGCAATAATAGATCCCCAACCCTCAACGTCTTACGCAACCAATCCCACATCATCCAATATAAACTCTTGTTCATCCTCCACAGCGGTGACTCGTTCTGTTGAGGATGATATAACGTTTGAGTTGGTGCGCTCCGCAGCCCCCACCCCAGCCTTGACTAGAAATCGGTATAGAGTCAGGGTCGACCCTAGAGCCATGTATAGCAATGGAATTGAGCGCGGGCTACGCCGGGTTGTACAGCGTATTGTAGAGTTTGCTCTTCAGAACCGCGACGAGCGTGAAGTCAGGACGAGTCTGTCCTTCGGATTCGGGTCAGATGACGGTGATGTAGATGATTATTGGGTAGTAGTGCCATTTAGACGTTTGGCGGCTGAAGATGTAGAATATATATTAGGACGTATAATGCAGCCTCCAAAGTAGTATAGCCTTCAATATGGACAACTTCACGGTAAATATTGATCGTGTATTCCGTGTTGCGGGTCATAGTGCCATACCGTATACTCTTAACCTCAATTCTCAAGCTATTTATAGACGGCATATAAACGTCGATCGTGGTTGCGGCTTTATAGCAGTAGTCTTGGCTCGCATGTTTACTGTACAAAATACACGGGCTCAAAAAATTTGGCTGCCTACGGTCGTGGAACGTGCCCGTAAACTAGCTGTAGACTGTGAACTTGAATTTGACTGTAATATGGGCCCTGAAGAGCTGAGAATGGTAGAACAGGAAATGAATGTTCGTATAGTTGTGTTTGGACTGGATGATCATCGTAGGACTGTGTATGTTTTTAAAAGCTGTGTGAGAGATCGTACAAGGCCCCTACTTATCTTAGGTCTGTCAGGGGCAACGTATCTCCCCATCCGTAATATAAGGTGCCTTTACGCGAGTTACGATAAAAGTCGAAAATATGGACGGCATCATGATTTGTGTAAGGGGTGCCTCGAGTTTGCGGATGATATAGTGAAACATTGTAAAGAATGTCACATGGTATGTGAACAGTGTAAAAGCTCCAAATGTGAAAGCCGTGTAGTTGAAGCTGAGAAGGAGATTGTAATGTGTGTAGACGCACATTTTTCAATAATACTGTTTTGATCTCCATAAATCAATTGGCACGTGCAGGAAAATGAGAATCTGTGAATGTGGTATGTTTCACACAATGGATAATTGGGGAAAATTTAAGCACAAATGTGACGAAATTCACTGTCCTACATGCCAGGAGGAATATAAGGCGGATGGAGTAAAACATGTATGTTATATGAAAGACGCCAAGCCTAAAAACAAACCCTGTATAACTGTATACTACGATATAGAAACATATACGAATGCTGAAACCAAAGAGGTAATTCCACATTTACTTGTGAGCCAGACTATCTGCGATGAGTGTATGGAGATCGAATGTGACGAGTGCCCCAAATGCGGTAAACGGACAAACGTTTTTAAAACGAATGTCCACGATAGTCCTGTGAAACTATTTGTGTCCTATATTGTCAAGTTAGCCGACAAGTTCAAAAAATGACTGTGTATATTCTCGCCCATAACGGTGCAAAGTTTGACACGCAGTTCCTTTATAAGGAGTTGCTTGAGCACGAATCCTCTGAGATATTTACAGGTGATCCATTGAAAAGAGGCAACAAATTAATACAGATGCAAATAAGAGGTAATGTACAATTTAAAGACACTTTATTATTCACACCTTGTAAATTAGCAAAGCTACCCAAGGTGATGGGGGTAGCAGCTGAAGTTTCCAAAGGATACTTCCCTTACACTTTCCTCACCAGCGAGACTTTAAACTACGTAGGCCCACCACCACCCAAACATTATTTTAACTATGATTGTATGAGTGTAGATGAACGTGAAGACTTTGATCGATACTACAACAGTTTTAATGAACGTAATCCTTATAATATAGCTGATGAATGTGAGCGTTATTGCGTGCGATCCGCTGCAAGTCGCAACCACCATCGCGTCATTATGTTTTACGGTGTTCAAAAATAACTTCATGCCTAAAGCCACCTTAGCCATTATTCACCGAAAGATCCCCGCAGTTACGGCCACAAGGCTATTTACTGGCTCATACACCTACAGCAACAGACAGGTGTATACATGAAGCACGCCCGCAACACGGGTGAAGTACCCATTAAGATTAATGGTCGTGTTTTGGGGTTGATGGGTTAAGTGAAAACCGTGTCACTGGTGTGAAGACTGTGTACTCCTTTAACGGATGCTGGTGGCATGGATGCCCCCGTCCTGAGGGCGGAATCGCCGGAGATATCCACGGTAGATGTCCTGCCGATTGTCTTGCATGGACCCGCACCCGTGATCAACTTATAGGGTCCCAGATCACTCACAAAGTATTGTGGGAGCATGGATATGATGCACGGATGGAGGCAGATGAGGCGTACCGTGAGTAAAATAAACACGATCAAGCGTTTAATGGTGCTGGATCCTCTCAAATGTGGTGATGGCTTGTTTGGAAGACGTACAAATCCATTCAGGCTATACTTTCCAACTACGGAGGGTGTGAAGCTCCATTACTACGATTTATGTTCTTTATACCCATACGTGATGAAGAACAATCCGTACCCCGTGGGCGCTCCTGAGAAACTGGTGGGACCTAATCTGCCCTCCATCAATGAATTTTCAAGAAATTTGAATGATCGTTACTTTGGGCTCTCTTTCGTAGACGTACTCCCCCCACGCAATTTATGGATGCCAATCTTACCCGTCGTTATCGACCACAAGCTCATGTTTCCCCTGTGCGTGAAGTGTGCGGAAGAGAATAACGGTAATTATAACCATATACCCCACCAGCGTAAGATCAGAGGCGTATATACAAGTCCAGAGCTGGCCCTAGCCGTACGCCATGGGTATAGAATACTGAAAATACATGAGGTGTGGAGGTTTCAGAAGCTACCCAACCTTTTCACACCATATATAAACGCATTTTTGAAGGATAAGGTTGAGGCATCAGGGTATCCGCGAGGAGTTTTCACCGAAGATGAAAAGTCTGCCTATATTCAACGTTACTGCGACCGCGAAGGTATACAACTTGATCGTGCCCAAATTGCAAAGAATCCTGGCAAGCGCTTTAGTGCAAAGTTGTGTCTAAACAGTCTATGGGGAAAATTTGCACAGAATACCAGCAAAGGGAACATTCATTTGGCACGAAGTTATAGTGAAGTCTGGGATTATGCCAATGCTCCCGATAAAGAGGTCATGGAGATCGTGAATGTAGGTAATACTTACATAATAAAGTACAACACTGAATTGGCCACAGATACCTCAAGGGTTACAAACTTTGGGGTCTATTGCATTCTCTTGGGCGGAGAGTATTGTATGCCGATACAGATAGCGTGATATTCACAGAGAACGAGGGTGAATACATGCCTGCTATTGGGGAGTTCCTCGGCGAGCTCACTGATGAGATCAAGGATGAGTATGGGGACAACGCATATATCGACTCTTTTGTCTCAACAGGACCTAAAACTTATGGGGTACGGATGAGGGTGGGGGAGGATATGAAATATATCGTGAAGGCAAAGGTATTACGCTCAACCATGCGAATCGGCGGGTTGTTAACTTTGAATCGTTGAAGGATCTAGTGTGTTTGGACGATGAGAGCGATCGGCCTCCCCAACTAACTGTAGGCACCCACAATTTTCGGGCGCAGAAGATGGGGGGCGTGAAGGAACTTAGGGGAACGAAGGTGTGCCGTAACACCTATAGGAAACGTTACCAGTTACCTGGTACCTATGATACCGTACCCTTTGGATACCATAACCTTTGATGCGTCTATTGTTAACTTACTTATCGCACGTATTTGTAAATATGTGTCTTGTTTATAATCTTTGCTGTATCTATTGTTAACTTATTTATTACACGTATTTGTAAATATATATAACTTGAATATCTCGTTTATTAAATAAATCATGTTTCAATTAGCGTTTCACTTTCTCCTTTGTTGTGTGTGTGTGTGTGTGTGTGTGTGCGTGCACAGGTGAAAGTTCTAAGCTCCGCCCACTGTAAGACCAAAACGTGAGTCATGCTACTGTCTGGGATTCCCTGCGTGGTCAGTTGACTGCAGTAAGCTCTTGAGCTCAGACGTGTATTCGCCCGCGTAGAAGAAAATGGCTACCTTTAATATTGCTTGTTCAACGTTTATGAAATGGTATTCTGCAAAGCTTCAAGATGTGGTGGATACCGAAAAACTTCCTATTCCCCCCTCTTTTGCCTCTTTTAAAACCACATTGGATCGTGCGAAGGAGCAAGATGTACAATTACTCTATGGTTATTCTGGTGAGAGCGTTGTAGGCTTTCGTTGCACAGACGATGTATTGAAGTATGCTGTAGACCTAAGCTCTATAAAGTCTCACATATACCGTGAAGGAAAAGAAACAACGCGCGCAGAAGAGAAGCAGCAGATATGGATAATGAGTCTTGTGGATGAGTGGGGTGACAAGCGGTATTATGTCATGTTACACCATGTCGATTACTCATACCCTACGACTGAAAATGTGAATCTCGTCATCATGGAGAATCTTAAGTATTTTTACCACTATATTAATGTATATCATGATGAGGTTCGTAGTGAGGTTGTGGCTAGTGTCCTGCGTGAGTTTTTAGCAGACTTGAGAGACGAGTATCGTTTGCTAGGCAAAAAGGAAAAATATGGGCACATGTTCCTCTCAAATAGTGCGCCGGAGTGTGAAGATGTTTAGGAGAGATAAAACATTATAAAATGTGTTTTGTTCGTGAAAATTATCCTGAGGGAAACTGTCTGGTGCGTATTCTGGTAGTGATAAAACGTTAAAACCGTAATTAATTCTTGTACCGGAAAAAAACACCTACCCAATATAATGGGGTACAACAATTCGATTAGCGCCGTACACGTTTCATTAGATTATGGTGCGACTCGCACCTCACGGATCATACGAATTCGAACAAACCCATTCACGTATCATCAGGGTGAGTCAACCGCCCATCGAACCGTTCCTGCCTACCTGCGTGCCTCACGCGGCTCATAGTTATCTCAGAGCTTGAACCGAGTGGACATGCGCTCCTCGAATACGATGGAACTTCCTTTGAGCAGCATTCTCAACGCCTCGCACGATGTGTCCGTGACGAAATCGTTGCGCGTGTTCAGGCGTAAATCCGGTGCCGTTAGCTATGTACTGGAAACGGAATGTAGACAAACAAACAAACGGAATGACGTTTATGTAAGTGTCGAGGAGATGAATAGAATCTTCGTGATAGTTGAGAAGTGGAGTGAAGATCGTTATAAAATACCTGCTAACGTAGGTACAAGAAGAGAGCAGATTAGTGACACCCCCTCATACGCCGTTGTATGTACGTTGTGTATAAATAACGATCGGCCATGCATTGATATACGGCTGATGTGGAAGAATGCTTCTGATAATAACGCTCTCGTTCCGACGCGAACTGTTTCATCCTCGACAGAATGTTTGAAATCATCGGATTCCGCAAGCTGAAACCTATATTAGACGCGCGTGTTACGGATATGCTTTATTTTGATACAGTACTAGAATACGCATACACCGCTCTGCTGGATGGGTTTACCGAGTGTAGGGCTGAACAAAGTGAGAATGGTCTAGAGCTGGACGTTTATTTAAAAAGTTTAGACTCTTTGAAATATCATGAACTTTGGTACAAAGCAATTGATCGGTACAGGGCTGAGCTCACCTACATCGTTCACCCTGAAGAACTATTTCTTTATATAACGAGCAGTTGTCGTAACGATTTAGAAGATTATTTCAATTGCCGCTATGTTGCATGAAGGTGAGTTCACGATTGAAAAGCTCGCGTCGGTAGAAATAAACCCTCGATTGGAAAGGCGTGTTTATAAACTTGTGTTTAATAATGTGGCTAACGATGAACTCTTTGTGCGTGCTTTTGATTGTATTCTAGACGTATTTAAAGATAACTTATCAGCCGGTTGTAAAGTGGGAACAAAAATAGTACTGAACGATATGAAGGCCCTTCATATCGAGTACAGGTTTCCCTATACTTTAAGCGGTGAAATATTATTAAACCGCGTATACTGCGTAATGCAGAGCAATAATGACGTAATCGTAGACTCGATTAAGTGCGAGTTTAGTATTTTGAAAAAAAAGTTAAATGTATTTATATATTTAACATATTTTGTGTGTGTGTGTGTGTGTGTGTGTGTGTGTGTGTGTGTGTGTGTGTGTGTATATTTCTGCTATATTGATGGCTTACGATTTCTTATTTTGCGCGGTAGAAGATAAAGTGTATGTATTTATTTATTTAGGTGTGTGTATATATTTCTGCTATGTTGATGGTTATATTATTTTTTATTTTTTATTTTTGTTTTTTGATCATTCCAATGTATATTTATTTTCTATATATCTCCATAATTGTGTGTATGTATATATATATATATATATATATATATGTATATATTTCTCCTGTACTGTTAATTGACGGATATATTTTTTGATTATATGCATATTCCTCGTTCATATTTCTTAAACTATTATTATTTTTAATTGATCATTCAAATGTATATTTATTTTCTATATATTTATAATAAACAGAATGATGCAATGTTTTATTTAATTCTTTTGGTTGTAAACAATTATACCAAATGGCTGGTTACGCCTTCTAAACCTACTAGCGGAATTCTAAGCCAACTTTTAAGAATTAATTAAATAAATGGTACAATCTGGCAACCTAATAATGCATACCTGAACAAATAAAATAGTATCTGGCAACTCTCCATAATAATGTATACCTGAACAAATAAAATAGTATCTGGCAACTCTCCATAATAATGTATACCTGAACAATTAAAATAAAAAGTGGTATCTGACAACTCAACCTGAACAAGCCATTTACGCCTTCTAAGCCAACTGGCTGATTAGGGGTCTATAAGAGGACGGCGGGTCGGCTGAAGCGTTATTATGCACTTGGCAGGAGCCAGGTGAACACCTCTCTTCCTTTCTCTCCTTCTCCTGTCTTTCTCTTGGGGGATAACGCCGCCTCCAAGTTTCATGACCCCTTGTTGCACCTGCAGCATCCCCCCACCCCCCTTTTCAACATTGAGTTGCTGCATACCCCTACCCCTCTTTGTAACACCCACCCCCCTTTGCAACATCTGCCCCCCTTTGCAACATTGATCATCATCTCTTGCAACATTTCTGCACTCTACCTTTTTGCGGCTATACTACCGACATTCTACGTAAAAGATGCAAGAGACAACTTCGACTTTTATGAAGAAGTAGCAATTAAGAAATCATCTATCCGCGAATATGAAGTTACATATGAAGTTTACGTAACACGTCGGCCTAACTACCAAAATGATCGAGTGTGGGCCACAACACCAGATGAAATCGATGACAATGAACATTATCGCGAATTATTAAAAAGTCCAGACTGTGTTGGTGTGTTTGTTTTGTTCACTGCAAAGAAGCTCATGTGGGTGCTGAAGCCAAATGGTCAGAGTTGGGATGGACAGTATTTTCGTGATATTATTCTATCCCAGCATGTCATTCCTTTTCTAAGAAACCCAAACAATGTTATGGATGTCGATCAGGTCACACTTCTGCACAAGGCCCCCTGCTTTAAGGCATTAGCCACTCAACAGTTGTTGCGGAACCATGAGATCGATTTCTTTGGAAATGAAGATTGGCCAGGAAATTCTCCTGACCTAAACGTCTGTGAACACATTGGGTCAGTTATAAAGGACAAGATTGAATGTCTCTTGTTTCAAGAACCTGCAGCAAATCGATTTTCGAAGGATACAATGACGCAAAACATTGAAACTGTTTTAGCAAATTTGCGTAACGATCAAGATCTATTCACGTCACTTTTGGCAAGCCACCCAAAGCGAATTCAGGGTGTC
This sequence comes from Bathynomus jamesi, assembly GCA_023014485.1. Classification (NCBI taxonomy): domain Eukaryota; kingdom Metazoa; phylum Arthropoda; class Malacostraca; order Isopoda; family Cirolanidae; genus Bathynomus; species Bathynomus jamesi. Next base: position 359,622 of record JAJOZX010001922.1, on the reverse strand, counting down.
TTGGAAGCCAATGGCGGGAACACCAAGTTTTAATTGTTTCTCATTAAATGCAGGATTAAATTCTCTTTTGTAAGGTATGTTTAGTTTTACTGTACCTCTAATGGTTTAGGCCATGGGCGGGGGGGGGGGGGGGGGGGGGGGGGGGGCTAAGGTTTATTGGAGTCCCGTATTCTGCAACAGTCGATTTCGTAACTAAACATAAAGATCGTAAAGATAACCTACAATGCATTTCTGTTCACACATTCAAGGGATTGTATTTATATATATATATATAATATTATATATATATATATATATATATTATCATAATATATTGTGTGATATAAAAATATCTTAAAAGTTATGATATATTTTGCTAGAGTAAATGCCTAAACCATCTGACTGCATTTTACTGAAAACCCTTATATCAAATAGCTATTTATTGCTTAATGGCAACTTCGTAAGTGTCCGAAGGGCGGCTAAATCAGTATGGCTCTTGGCGCCAGGAAACCTAAATCCGCCCCTGCCTCTCTTGTAGAGTGAAATGTCTACCATGTAGAAGTAGCAATCATCGTGGTGATTGGTTTGCTCCCTCCAAATACGAGGAATAGCAAATGGCATGCCTTTTCTTTTCTGGTACCTCGCAGCCATCCTTCTAATGTGGAACAGTAGCTTCTACAGCAAAAGTAAGGTGCCCATGATTTATCTTGATCGCCCATGGGCATGCCAAAGTAAGCGTGATATGCTGTACAAAACTTCGTTCCTGTGTCAATTTTGTGCTTTACTCGCTTTGGATTGATGTAATGGCCGCAAACATAACAAAATGAATCTGAGCGTGTCTGCAGGGCCTATTAGTAGCCATTACCATATAATTCAAATTCAAATACAGTATCTGAAAAATACAAAAAACATTTTATAAACAGAAATAAGAAACCAAATGTATACAAATAGTTAATAATGGGCCTTAACCAATGAAAACATTACTAATAAACCCCAGTTTTGGGGACATTTTGAATTTTGCACTTGAAATTACTTTTGCTATCTCAGAAGAATGCCTTAAAAATAGCGAAAAAGTAAGATTTCTAAATTTGACCATATCATAAAAAGTATAGTGTTCCGAGCAAAACCAATGTCAAATCCGTAATCAGCGTGGCCGAAACATATAGAAAAGATCGAAAAACCAACATAAACAAAATATTGTTGCACACTGTTATGAATAACGTATAAACTTTTAAAAACCACTGAATATCCCGTACTAAAGAAGAATAGAGCTGAAGAAAAAGCGTTGCTTTGAAACTTGAGATTCTAAGCTATTGTGATAGTTATCTCTGAGTAAAATGTGAGTCTAAAAGTGAAAAAGATACGTATGTTTATAACATGTTTATACATAACATAGAAGTTATGGCATAATAATAATAATAATATTAATAATAATAATGAATAAACATAAAAAATAATAGCATGATGTTTCCAGGGTCTAATGGTGTTGCGTTTATATCAGAAGCTAATAATACTTTAACTACAATGAATGTTGTGATGTGTTAACGAGGTGCTCGTACAAGCTTAGTCTCAGTATTTATTTTGGTCCCAAAATAGGAAATCCTAAAGTGGGAATCTCAATAGGAGGAAATTCTCAAATTGATCCATTCCTATTCCGATTGTATATATGATTTCTCACACTGAAAATACCTTTCGGGCCTGCATTTGCTTTACATCTCTCTCTCTCTCTCTCTCTCTCTACCTATTCGCAAATCTGAAATTGCCATTCGAACATACCAACTTTTGGACTACGAAATGGAAATGGAAATTGGGAAAAATGGAAAGTAACAATTTGTACAACGTAATGCGCAGCGACAGAATGAGTATCTACCTAAATATCGATCATGCTTTCATTTAAAGAACACTTATGTCGAACACTCTTGTCGATCAATAACGTCGAAAGTGGCAAATAAACCTCTTGAGTCGGTGTTCATACGTCATGTTCAAATTCGACACATTCATTTTGCTCCTGAAACGCTTCAACACTTGTTTCCTGAACCATATGTATATAATATATATATAATATATATATATATATATATATATATATATATCAAAGACATTTTTAAGTGTAACCTAACACTGTACACTGTTTTTAATATTTGTATTATTTAATATTAAATAACTGAGGTTCTGAAATATATTAACTAAATTTTTAAAAATATTAAAAAATGTAAATATTAAGAGGCTTCTTTTTTTTTTTTAATCATGAAAAAATATTGATAAAAATATTTATTAAAAAATTTGCTCCTCACGAAAGTTAATGGCGAATCATGCGAGAGGCTCTGCAAAATTAATTCTTATTGACACGCGCGAAAGCGGCACCCTCCGACGTCATTTATAATGTATAATGGTCATATTCACTGCACTAACGTCACACCACATTCACACACAAACACACACATATATATATATATATATATATATATATATATATATGATACACACAGACAGTGCATGGAACAAGGAACTCTTCTGGGATAATTAAATCCACTATAGTTCGAATAAGCAATGGTAAATGACAAATACTATAGTTTTTCTTTTTCATGATGTTAGCCCGACGAGGGCAACGGGTCACTCGCAAAGAGGTTCCAAAAATATAGCTTCCGTCACCAGCTATCCGTTTTAAGCGAAGATAAATTAATAATTAATAATATTACCCAATAATTTAACTGTAATAAAATATATACACAAAATTAACATTAGGTCGAATTTTACGTGAACTTGAGACAAGAATCGAATTTCGTATTGTATTCGCGACAACAATGGCGACAGGAATTTTATGTACTCACTTTCGTGGCTGAAATTCTAGAATTTTTTTAATTTGTTTTGCTAATACTCATACTATATTTAGGCTTGTATTATATTATCAACTCCCAAAACCCTCGTTTTCTCGAAATTAACCACGAGAATAATGAACAAACACGGATGTCTAAAACACTCCGTACAAAAAAAACAGAGTTCTTTTGAATAAACAAATATCCTTTGCTTAAAAACGTTTAATTAAAGTCGACCATGTACGAATAATGGGTTGTTTTTGAGTTGATAGGCAAAAATTATTATTATTGAGCGATTATTAAGGCAACATCAGTCGTTTTCAAATTATTTTGGGGATTAATTATGAAGTTTTTATACAACAGTGCCACAGTTTCACATTTATACTGAAGATAGGTTACTTAGTGTGTATATATATATATATATATGATGAAAATAACCACGAAGGAAAAAGGAAACGCAGAATGGTGCTCAAGCGCTTTCGTCTAATAACATCCTCAAGAACACTGAACACTGAGACGAAAGCGCTTGAGCACCATTCTGCGTTTCCTTTTTCCTTCGTGGTTATTTTCATCATAAATATTATTCACGTGTTACTTTCAGTGAAGTAATTTTCATATATATTATATATATAATATATATATATATATATATATATATATACAGATCAGCGAAGCCGGATCTCGTGCACTCCCTTTCGGACTTATTATATTGCACTGAAAATTATATATATATATATTTGAGACAGCGATATTTTTATGTAAACATTTAAAATAAAAAATTTGCAAATGAAGTCATTTCCCAAGGTTACGCACAAAGTCAAAATTTATATTTCCCAAACAGAAAATTACATCATGGAAGCTATTTTGATCGATTTTATAGGAAAATTATTTTTTACAGTTTATATTCTCATGTTAGTGAGTTTATTTAAATATAAATACACTGAGAAGATCTTTTTTCTTTATAAATAAAACCACGATCCACTGTTGATACGAAATTATTTCAACATTGACAAATCTTGATGCCAAGTTGACAGTTAGTGGAAGAAAATTTCACCATGTTGTGTCAACGCTAATTCTGAAAGACCAATTAAAGAGTTTGACATCATTCATCATTCATTGGCCCTTCCTTCCTGTATGAAAAAAAAGAAAGGCACTTGAATTGAGGCTGAAATCAAAATATAAATGCTGAAATTACTACCTTGATATAATAGAATTTCTTCAATGTTGATTTCTTAAGTCAGTGTTCATGTTGATGTATAAGAGCACACTGATAAAATACTCTTCTATGTAAGTGTTGGTTAATCAATGTCTTCGTTTGAAGATTGAAAATATTATTAGTCTGTAACTAATTTTACTTTAAAATTAAATGAAGTTTATTTTTGGTTTTACATTTCAATTTTCTAATTCAGCGTCGCGAACACTAACCATTAGACTACGACAGGATAAACGTTAGTACAATACAACCTGGCGAATATTTTCACTCGATGGAAACACTATCGGTTTCACTCCCAGAAGTATTTTACGATTTAATCTCTTGCCCTTTAGCTAATAGACATTACTTAATTCAAATCTATCTGGCCAGTGTTTCCCTCGGTTGAACATATTCGCCAGGTTGTACTTTTATTTTGTGAGTGCCCGCAACTCCGAGTCAGAGGGTCTTGGGTTAGAGGTCCTAGTAGGGAATATTTCGCAGAGCAAAATGCGCGCTTGCTCATACCTTAAATTTTCATCTATATGATACCCTCGTGTTAGTCAGACAAATTTGAATTAAATGAGGTCCATTATCTTGAGTCCAAGAGGTTAATATGTAAAAACATAAGGTAAAAATACTCGTAAGGTAGCATTAACGTTTATCATATCGTAGCCTAAATGATCAATGACCCCCACATCTAATCAAAGGTCCCAGGTTCGAATCCTTGTGGGAAATATATATATATATATATATATATATATATATATATATATATGCGCTTCGGTGGTGTAGTGGTTAGCGTCGCTAACCACAAATCCATCGGCCCCGCGATCAAGACCCGGTGACCGCAGACGGCGCGCAGCAAAACCCAGTTGTTCATCCTTCCACACAATAAAGAAATTGGTTGGTAGATAAATGGGTACCCTGGGTAGCCTAGTGGTTAAGACGCTGGGATGGTCGTAGGGCGTGGCTCGGATTCCACGTTAAACTGTAGGTCTAAGGTGGAGTGACAAGCTTAACCTTCGTCGGAATAAAAAATTCGAGCGGAAGCAAAACCAAGGTTAACCAAGGTTATACTCGTATATCAAGGATATGACCAGTGGCGGTCCTGGGCATAGGCGATATAGGCGGCCGCCTAGGACGCCAATTGGTGACGGGGACGACATAGCACGCCCGTTTTTTGTTTTTTCTCAAACAGGCACCAGTCCAGGGCTCGAGAAATTTACCATCTCACGGTCTCACCAACCCCAGTTGGAGATAGATATTTATCCTTGGTGATAGGTATCGATTTTGCTTGTAAAAATCAATTTATAAAACTAAATTAGAAGTTATTTCATTAAAATAAACAAGCAATGAAATAGTTATAAGTTAAAACTGTTTATAATTATTAAAATCAAGCAGAGTAAATTAGAGTGTAGCTAGCGACGGATTTTTCTCCACTCCACAATTTCGTATGTGTTCTAGTTTACAGTGAGTCGTGTCTGGCCGAGCATCATGTTGAAGAGGACAAAGCCGTCAGGTGCACAGGGAAGAAAGAGAAGAGAAGAAAAGAGGAAGAGGAGATGCGATCGAAAAGTAGAGGTATGTCATGAACATTTTATTGGTTTAATTTTGTATATCTAACGTTACTTTTTTAAACTGTAAAATCAAGATAAGTTTGCTACTTTCTTTTGTTTGCAATATATTTGGGAATTTTTATTGAGTGTTCAATTATTATTCATACAAGATTTCTTTGTTGTTTTTGTTTCAAGACAACTTGTTCTTACTTGAAGCTTAGAACAATAAATGAAGGAGGTGCTTTGTGTTTTAAAGACAATGTGTTCAGTGTGTTTTATTGCGGCAGAGGTTATGCAGGGGGGGGGGGAGTGTGCTGTTGACAGAGGAAGGGCACCTTTGCATGATCTCGCCTAGGGCGCCAAAAATGCCAGGACCGCCACTGGATATGACTTTCCCGAATCCCGTTCTAGACATTTTTCTCCAAGCATCTGAAACCTAAATCTGAATTCAACTGGACTATGCACGAATCCGAAATCATCTCTGACACGAATTAAACATGTTAACAGAATGTAAACGATCCTGTTTACAAAATGCGAGAACGTAAAAGAGGTTGTTTTTTTTAATGTTAGCCTTAAAACCCACTATTCATTTTCCATTTAACAAATAAATACCACACGAATATTTTCAGGGGTAAATTACCGCACTAGGGTAATGACAACTATTTTGTGGGGTAATGACACGCGATCGAGAAGTTATAAAAAATAATATTGTGATAACCCAGAAGTTATAAAAGATAATATCTAATGATTAGGGTAACGGAGCTGGGTTAGAATTGGATTTTGGATAACCATACAAAAAAGGTTGGGAACCACTGCTTTAAATGAAACGAAGTGATTTTTATAAATTTGATTGCGCTGAGTTCAAATCTGATGTCAGAATACCTACATCACCTACCGTTTTGAAGGGACGTGTAATGAAAGTCTTATATACAGATTAGAATATAATGAATCCCTCAACATAATTATTACAAGCTCAGAACAACAATTAAAATCGTTTTGCTGATGTTTTTCGTTTGTACATACTCTCGGGAGTTTCCCTAATGAGAAACCAGCAATATTCAGCAAACATATTGGAATTCCACCTTCCCTGGAACCGCTTTTCTATAATGACTATCTCCTGATGGAATCTTTCGTCGTGCTCGTCGCTAACGGCGCCCAAATTGGTTGGAAAGAAATCGAAATGAGAGTCAAGGAAATGCACCTTCAAGGACATATTACAACCCATAGATTATAGCCTTAACATCTCATTCACCACAGTAACATAGTCGTCAGACCTGACTTTACCAAGGAAGTTTGAATAAACCGATTTGAAGGCCACCCATGCTGCTTTTTCTACCTCATTTAATTTGCTGTCAAAATTGGTATCCTTCATAACTTTCCTTATTTGTGGGCCAACAAAAATTCCTTCTCTGATTTTAGCTTCGCTTAACCTTGGAAATATATTCCTCAAATAAATAAACGCTTCACTGTTCTTGTCCATAGCTTTCACAAAATTTTTCATCAAGCCCAGTTTGATGTGAAGTGGTAACAATAACATTTTTTTTATCTACTAAAGGCCCATTGGAAATATTTGTCTGTCCTGGAACAAAACTCATCCTGGCAGGCCAATCTTTACAGACAAAATGGCAGTCTTTAGCGCGACTGTCCCACTCGCATAAAAGCAGCAATATTTTGTGTACCCTTTCTGCATTCCAAGGAGAAGGCCTAAAACTTTTAAATCACCGCAAATATTCCACTTATATTTATTATAGTTAACGGATCTAAGTAAAATACGCATATTCTCATACGTTTCTTTTATGTGGACCGCATGTGCAATTGGGACAGAAGGATAAGTATTTCCGTTGTGTAGAAGCACTGTCTTCAAACTTAATTCGGAGGAATCAATGAAGAGACGCCATTCCTCCGGCTTGTGCTAATGCCCCAAAGACTCCATTAAATTGCGCCACGCAAACTAGTGCGCATATAAATGCAATTTTTTTTCGTATGTTGCGCATATTTCTCCAGGAAAATAATGTAATTTTCGTTATTAGAATATAAACATTTATTAGTATACAAATTTTCAGCTAAATCCCGTGGGGTCGTCCATTTGGAAAAGATGCCAAAATAAAAGGCACTGTTTACACATTTTTTACACAGTATTGAAGTTAAAACGTGAAAGCAATGAATGTTTTCAACAAACGAAGTTAATAAACACAGTAGATCCAGCAGAAAAGTACCTTAACAAGTTAACACCAAATATCAACAGAGGACCTGAAACAATGAAAGAAAATAATAATTTTCCACTTGGCAGCCACTGTGAAATAGCCTGACCACCTTTAGACCAATCACAGAACAACACAACATTTCGAATAACCAATAAGTGAACAACACGTGTCACAATAATGACCAATAGCCGTAGGGCTGTTCCTTTGCTTAGCAGGCGTTTGATATAATTTGGATAATTTTTGTGAAACATTAACGTAGTTTTCTGAAAAAATGGTGGGTGTTAGAGAAAAAATAATAACATATTCGTAATCAGCGCATCAAAATACATATAAATCAGCAGAATTTGTGCAAAGGACAGAAATTGTGTTGTGCAGTGTTATCGTTCTGCCATAGGAGCAGATTAAAACAGAATGTTAATATGGCAAAACGAAATAATTTGAAAACGATGCTTTGAATAATAATAATAATAATAATAATAATAATAATAATAATAATAAAAAGTAAGTCAAATGAGGACTAATTATTTATTTTTCGTTTTATTAAAGTAGATTCAAACCCGAGTGAAATTCTTCCTTTTAATAAAATGGACTAAATCCTTTTTCTTTCATATTCAGATGAGTATCAATTTTGTTATTTCTACGTTTTTTCCTTTCAATTAATTATTTTATAGATGCGCCTCGGTGGTGTAGTGGTTAGCGTCGCTGACTACAAATCCATCGGCCCCGGGTTCGAGACCCGGTGACGGCAGCCGGCGCGCAGCAAAATCCAGCTGTTCATCCTTCCACACAATAAGGAAAGTGGTTGGTAGATAAATGGGTACCCTGGGTGGCCTAGTGGTTAAGACACTGGGCTGCTGGTGGGGCGTGGTTCGGATTTCACGTTAAACTGTAGGTCTAAGGTGGAGTGAAAAGCCTGACCTTTGTCAGATGAACAATTCGGGCGGAAGCTAACCAAAGGTGTGTGTGTGTGTATATATATATATATATATATATGAGGCCCTCCTTGGAAGAAGTGGCTACGCGACAAAAGTTAAAAACACCAGAAAACGCAATTAAAAATTGTCAATTTGGAAGTTGTCAAAACTTTTGAACTTTTTGAAGATATTTCGAAGAAATATCTTTCAAAAAATAGCTGCGGATAATTTTACGTGTCGGATACTGAGATACGCCTCACCAATGTGTGGTACCACCGGTTTAGAGTTACGCTCACTTAGAGCGTATTGTATATACGAGGGCCACTCAATATATTTTGCCCACCTTTTTTTTTTCTTTCCAAGTTTCCTTGTAAGTTCCAGAAATTTTGTACACAAGTAGTTACATACCTTTTTTACAAGTTTTTATTTTTGCACATAGTCTCCATCCTTTTCTACGGCTTTCCTCCACCTCGAAACAAGGGCCTTTATTCCTTGCTGGTAAAAGTCTGCTGGGATCCGCTGGAGCCACCTCTTAACCTCCTCAACAACCTCATCGTCACTCTGAAACTTTCTTCCACGAATAGCATCCTTCAGTGGCCCAAACAAATGAAAGTCTGAAGGTGCCAGATCCGGGCTGTATGGAAGGTGGAGTAACACAGTCAAGCGCATTTTTGTGATAGCCTTTCTTGCAGGGCCGGCCCTAGCATATGCGAGGCCCAATTCGAGATTTTCAGTGGCAAATTCGGCAATGAGGTCTGTATAGTTATAGTTTCTCGCAATGTTGTTTTCAGTGGAGAGGATCGCCAGATTACTGAGTCGATCCTGCAGCATCGTCGACCGTAAATACGTTTTTATTAATTTCAACTTTGATAAACTTCTTTCCCCAGATGCAACAGTAACTGGAATAGTCAGTAGTATTCGCAATGCAGTCGTGAAATTCGGGAAATCCACAGAACGATTGTTCAAAGTGATGAAGCCCAATATCTTCAGTGGATCACTTTGTGTATCTTCTGGAAGAATTGGTTTCAAGGCTTCCATTTCCTCAGCAAGCATGAATCCATCAATGTCGCGGTCTTCTCCATCAGTCAGTTCAAGTTCGAGATCTTTGCTGTGCTTACGTAGGTCTGTCTTGGACATCTTTGTGAACATGTACATGAAGCCAAACTTTGAGTGATGTTCTCTCAGTTGTTCGAATCGTCGTTCCAGGGAAGATATGGCAGTGTCTAAAATTTCGTTAAACACAGAAATTTTAAATTTTTCTTCAGCATCTTCAATTGGCTGGTCTTGACCTTCATAGAAAAATCTTCTTCTTTCGTCTGACCTATGTTGTCTTGAATTCTGGCTCGATTTCAAGCTGCTCTGCAATCTCTTTGGCATATGTTACAGCACTTTGAAATCCACTCTCCCGATATTCTTTCATCCACTTACATGTTCTTTCCAAACTCTCGATGGCACTTGCCAGATGCTTTGAATCACTCTGAAGATCTTTACTCACGTAGTTGACTTGAAAGAGGAGGTCATACCAGAATATGACAGCAACAATGAATTTAAAATTCTTCATCTCCTTGCAAAGTGATTCTGCTTCGCTTCTTCCTTGAGGATCTTTTGCTTTTTCAGCAATTTCGACAAGTGCATCATAGATCTCGACAGCTTGATATCGTACAGCTTTGACACTTTGCACACGGCATTCCCATCTTGTCTCGCTCAAGGGCTTCACTGAGAACTCTTTCACATACTTGCAGAAGACTGACCATCGATGGGTTGAGGCTGAGAAGAAGACATACAGGCGTTGAATAACCCCGAAAAATGAGATGACTTGAGCACATGGTTTTGCTATGTCCCCAAGTAGCAAATTGTAGTTGCGGCATGCGCATGGAGTGAAGAATGCTCTTTAATTCATTTCCAGAAGTCGCGCTTGAACGCCTGATGAGTGTCTCCTCATGTTCGCACTATTATCGTATCCTTGTCCACGAATATCATTCATTTTCAGTCCAAGTTCGTGAAGTTCTCTCATCAATACCTCTAGTAGATTTTCTCCTGCGGTCTCCTTCACCTCAATGAACTTGATGAAGTGTTCAAAAATTCCACTTTCAATACCTGATGATCCATCAGAGACATATCGCAAAGTAAGGGACATCTGCTCCTTGTGACTAATGTCACAGAGAAATACTTTGCCATTTTAATTCTGTGTACAATGGTTGCTCGAACTTTGTTGCCCATGAGCGAGATGAGTTCATTCTGGATTCGTTTTCCCAGGTAATGATCGTGAATTTCGTTATTGACTGTTCTTCTAAGATGGTCTTGCATGATAGGATCAAATCTTGAGATAAGCTCAACCAGTCCAAGGAAGTTGCCATTATTCCGTCTGAAGATTGTATCTACTGATCCTCGAAATGCCATGTTGTGTTCAGCGAGGTACTGTACAATGGCGAGGAGGCGCTCAAACACATTTTTCCACCTAAGCTTCTCCGTATTGATTCGTTCCTGACTGAGTTGATCCACAGTGCAACTTTTGATCAAACGTTGTTTGAGTTCCATCCATTGGAGAGTCGCCTTCAGATGGCCTTGTGATCTTTCTTTCGTGCTCAGACAGTCTGGAACTAGTATTCACCCAGTCACAGAATCCTCCACACCCCAAGGCATTGTTGGAGTTTCCAAATAACTTGCAACATAAACAAAATATCCGATTCTTAGAGATTGAATAAATCAGCCATTTCTGTATACCAACTTCTCCATTTTCCATCCGTTTCTTGTAATGACTTTTTGAAAACTTGCGGCCATTGTCATCTCTGAGAAAGTTATAGTCTTCCTCACACTGTGGTGGGCCTTTACTCACTAGTAAATCTCTGACTTTTGTGCTGACAGTTTCCGGCCATTGACCTGGATCTTTGAGTGCATCCAGAGGCTGATTTTGCAGAATTGGAGTCTGAGTCATGGGTTCTTCTTCCCTCTGGATATCACTTTCATCTATCAAAGCTGGTGATGACGCATGTGAAGGCGCAGGTACAGCTAGTTCACTTTCATCTATCAAAGCTGATGATGATGCATGTGACGACGCAGGCACATCTTGTTTAGTTTCAGCCTGTGGATCGCGTTTCTCTAGAAATTTTTCAAATGACCCATACATACGCTCAAGTTCTGATTTCCGCTTCGCTTCACGCTGTCTCTTCTGGTGACCGCTAAGATATTTCCGAGCAGTATCTCGCAATCTCTTTGGAGGCATCACTGTCAGTCGATATCTGACATATAACAAAGTATATAATTAATACGGAATACTATTGTATATGAATACAACTGTATATGAAGAGTTATTATGACAAGCCATATTTAATTTACCACTCAAAACCAAAATATTTTTTTATACTGTACTCATATATTTGCGGGGCCCCTAATAGCGCGGGGCCGAAATCAGTCGCTTTGCTTGCTTTGCCCAAAGGCCGGCAGTGCTCTCTTGTTTGCAAACTGTTGTGTGGTCTTGCGTTATCGTGCAAAAGAAGGACATCTTCCAGTTTTCTCTCCGGTCAAACTCGCTTTATACGTCTCTGGAGTCTCTGTAGGGTAGCAATATATGCCTCTGAGTTGATTGTTTGTCCTTTCTTCATAATGTCCACCAGAATCACCCTTCAGGTCTCAGAAGATGGTGGCCATAACCTTTCGTGCAGAGGGAGCCATTTTGAACTTTTTTTTGCGTGGGGAGTCTGCGTGATGCCACTCCATGGATTGACGTTTTGTTTCAGGTTCAAAGTGGTGTACCCAAGTCTCATCCCCAGTCACAATTCGTGAAAGGAAGTCATCCCCTTCAGTCTCGTATCAAACCAACGACTCCGAAGCAATTTCTTTTCTTTGGGCTTTGTAATCTTCAGTCAGATGGCGAGGAACAAACCGTGAACACACTTTTGAGTATCCCAGTTGCTGAATTATCGTATTCACACTTCCTTCACTAATTCCTAACTCCAGTGACAGTTCCTTGTACGTGACGCGCCGATTTGATCGAATGATGGTGTTGGCACGTTGCACAGTGTGAGATGTCACAGCCGATGCCGGGCGACCACTGCGTGGCTCATCATCGAGGCTGGCTCTCCCTCTCTCCGATGATTTCACACGTTTAGACCAGCGTCCAACTGTGCTTCGATCAACAACAGCATCTCCGTAAGCGTTTTGTAGACGTTTGTGAATATTTCCAACTGTTTCCTTCAATGCGGTTAAGAACTCGATAACAGCTCTCTGTTTACGACGCACATCACTGTCAGACGTCATTTTCGAAACTGCGTTAACCATCAGTTTTATACAAGGGCGTTTAAAAGCGATTTTATACAAGGAGGGGGAGGTTCAAACTAGAAAAATTCGGTTATGTGAGGAGCAGAAAGTTCAAACTTACTGCCCAAAAGACATTTCAGCCCCATGCCCTATTATTTAGATAAGAAAAAAGGGTGGGACAAAATATATTGAGTGCCCCTAGTACTTTTACATTTCGTGATAATATTATAATATCCGCCCGTATACTCTAGCATGATTTTGAATCTATCATACATGTTCAAAGATTAAGGATTATGAAAATGTAACATCCAAGTGTAAAGTAAAGCAAAGATAATCCTAAATGATCTTAAGGTTCTATATATCGAGAAGAGAAAATCTCATACATTAAACGGGTCATTATTTCTAAAAAGAATTGTTTGCATGATGCAAAGCAATGAGGATGTAACTATTTCCACCATCATTTGTAAGTTTACTATGCTAATAAAAATAATAATGTCTTGATGTGAATAAATACTGTTTGCAGATGTAATGTACGAGTATAATTATTTGCAAAAAGAATTTTATGTATTAACTATTTCCACCTTTATTTGTAAATTTACTAATAAAAAAATAATCTCTTATCATGTTTATAAATATTGTACAGGGTGGGCCGTAAGTTTCCATCAATAGGAAAAATAAACATTTTTTTATGGACAACCATTTTTATTTATATAATATGCTCTACATGGTTGCCATTGTTTTGAAAACACATTTCAATACGTGTTCCCCAATGTTGATGAACACGCATTAGCACAGTTGACGTTATGCTTGTAATGGCGTTAGTGATACGTTCCTTTAGATGATTTATGTCTCGTATCTTTTCCTGATACACCATGGCCTTCAAGTGCCCCCAAAGATAGAAATCAAGGGGGTGAGATCTGGGGATCTGGGAGGCCACTCCACAGGACCACGCCGACCAATCCAAGCATCCGGAAACTGCTGCTGATCCAAATACCGACGCACGTGAAGACCATAATGAGGTGGAGCTCCATCTTGCTGGAAGTAAACTGGGAAGTTACCTTCCTCGTTTAGCAGGGATGGGAAAATCTCTTCTTGCAACATGTTAAGATACCTTCGGCATTAAGATTTCCACTGACAAAAAAATTGGTCCAATAATTCTGTCACCCCATATCCCGGCCCACACCATCACTTTACCGGCACCTTGCATCTTCGTCGGACTCAGCCAGTTAGGGTTAGCATTACTCCAATAACGTATGTTTTGCCGATTAACCTCTCCATTGACGTAAAAATTTGCTTCATCAGTAAACAAGATCTTACAAACGCATATTCTTAGGGTATCTGAAACATAAAAACAAACGTTTAAATTTTCCTATGTATGGAAACTTACGGCCCACCCTGTATATATGTAATATATTATTTTTATTTCTAAAAAGAAATGTATATATTAACTATTTCCACTATTATTTGTAAATTTACTAATAAAAAGATAATCTCTTGGCATGTTAATAAATATTGTTTGCAGATGTGTTTTTATTTACGCCTCACTCATTTTTAAATTATGTCTATGTATCTGTCTTAATAAGATTGTTGTCCAACAAGGTTATTTATTTGAGCACTGTTGGCCGAGGATAAGAAAAAAAGATAGGAAAAAATAAAAAAAATAAAAATATACATATATCTATAATCTATATTGATGATTAAAGTATTTTAATGAGAAAGAGAATTTATTACATTATATTTCATTTTGTGTATTGACCCCTTATCAGGGTATGGCGCATGTTTACACAGGTGCGATGGTCTCTCAGCTTTAAAACAAAGAATGTTGAGTTTGGTTAGGCTCCGTGTGGTGCAACTCCTTTTTCGGTTGCACTTATTGCGCGTGCGTCTTTCAGGACGACTCTGCCTATCCACTCGGATGTCCTTTCAATTCTACACACGTAGTTTTCTCGGCTCACTTGAAGCCCACTTTGAATTTCGAACTTTCAGTGTTAATTTACCCTCAGCTTACAAGAGATGCCTATTGCAAGGTATCATAAAACAACACCCTCCCTCGTATAAAGTTTATTTTGTTCCACTCAAAATAGGATATAGATTGAAAAGAAATATACAGATGTACGATTACCAATTTTGTTACAAAAAACAAATTTTGAATTTAAAGAAAATTTTTGCACTTATTCAAGTCTCAAAAAGCGTTTATACAGAGGTTTTTTTTTATTTGTGTGTAACTTTAGAAATAGCACTAAATTCAAATTCCGAAATCTAAGAATAAGTATGCAGAAGTAGTTTACTTACAAAATATTTTGGGAAATTTACTCTCAAAAGTTCTGCGCGACGGGAAACAAGATGGTAAATATTTACTATTACACCGGTCTCCGGTAGAAAGTTTTAAAAGCTGGTTTTCAATGATTTTCAATGTGCTGAATTCAAAAATGATACTCAACACCATCGCAAATGATTTGTTAAAGAGTTATTGAAGCTTAAAGCTTAAAACTATCACCACAAGATATTTACTCTCCCCTGAAGAAACATAATATTTCTCAAACTTACAAGTTTAACATTTACTGTGAAAATAGTCGTATGGGATGGCACTTACTGGGGGGAGCGGGGATTTGCCCTAAAAATTTTCAGGGTGCCCTGATTTCCGCATAAGCACTATATGTAGCATAAAATAACACAAAGGTTAGAGTATGAGTAACATATATTAAAGCCTTTTTGATATTAAAAAACATTACAATTTACAAAAATGAGATAAAATTTTGCTACAACATTTCTGAATGACAAGCAAAACTACGGTATTGCATTGATATAGAATTCAGTAAGTCTTCAACTTACGTTTTAATTATTAACTACAAGTATAGTAGCAAGTAATTAATTCACCTCTGGAAGTAAAAACCAAAACAAAGGAATGTCGGGAAAAATCTGCCCTGAAAATTTCAGTATTTGCCCTGAAAATGCTCAATTCCCTAGTCCTGGGGGTGGGCTGCCGCCCCCCAGACCCCACCCCCCGCCTCAGACGGAACTACAACTAACTTAGAAATCTAAGTTACACCTTAAAATTACAAGGACTCCGCCTTACAGTACTCTGAATGACCTATCAAAAACATTTTTATTACATGAGGTCACTCCGGAAGAAGGAGTTTCCCTTTTTCCCTTTTCTTCTTCGAAGCCACGTGTTTCCTCAAATTTATGACCAACCTTATGGTCCAATTTAACAAGTGGGTTCGAAGTCAGTTTCCAAAAGTTTAACCAAGGAACAAAGAGAAAACAAACTATCTTACATTTGAGCCAGGTCAGTTTGTTTTCCCTTCCCTTCGAACCGAGAGACGATTCTCGAGCCCTTGCCATAAATCCCTACCCCAAGACTGAACTGGGTGATACAAATACCGTGAGAAGACATTTGTACAGCTGTCGATAAAAAGAGAGAATGACAATCAGATGTTTCTTAGTTGATTCACGTATATATATATGTGTGTGTGTTGTGTGTGTGTGTGTGTGTGCATTTAAGCTTTGCGCACAAATGGTGGCCACTAAAGCTCATAGTATGACGTCACACACACACACACACACAGTATATAAATTTTTTCTTATCAGGTTAACCCTTGACACTTCCCTACTCCATTATCTTATCACACTTAGCTTATCAGGCCCCTCCCTCCCCTTTGAGAGATTAAAATTTTGTCTTTTTCTCCTCACTTGGTACTAGCACTGACACCCTTACCCCCTCTCTCTAAATGCGCCCATACTACTGTTTTTATTTGTGTTTGATTCTCGTGAAAATATCTTGTTTTATAATTCGTATTTAAATCGGGCTTCAAAGAGTTAAAGGTGTTCGCAGGTGGGCTTTTTCTTATGGCTTATACATTCTGTCTTTTATCTTTTAACGGCCAAGTAGCTGAGACCTTGGTGGCATCCAAAGTATAAAAGTCCACTGAGCGTCCTTATTCATGTGAGCTTAAAATGGTAGCTTAGCGGTTATGGTGGCGGACTCTAAGCGGTAAGGCTCCGGTTCGCTCCCGCCTGCTGGCTCCTGGGTTGGGTTGAGTTTGCCGCTTACACTGTCATTGCTGGGCTAAGGTGACCCTTGGGCACACTCATTCCCATCATCATGGGGAAAAGAACTTCATGGCTGTTACTTGTAAGAACAAAGGGAATATGGATAGGCCTATACACCGTATACTAGTTCTATTATTAATTTTGAGCGTAAACGTACATCAAAGTAGCAATTATTCACTTGCAATGAGTACACGCATTCATATTTCTATATTTATTTTGTTATTATACTGGATGCTAACAATTCTAGCACACGTAGTGTGGTCTCACTGTACATACCCATTTGAGAAACTAACTATGATATAATATGCATACATGTTCACATTAATGCTTACCTACTTTTATTGGGGTATGTTAATAAATGCATATACGAATAGATGGAGCCTACACTGTCTCTCTCTCTCTGATGTTAATGTATGCTAATTTAAGACAGCATGTTAGCGAAAATCAGCTCTTAGAATTAAAAAAAAGTAATGATTTTAAAATTTGTAATAACTTTTCTCGACGCATTCTTTCGGTTTTTACGAACACGCGTGGCAGATATTGCGAGCGACATCAAACAAAATTAACCTTTGTTCAGTCAAAAGTTGTGAAAAATAAAGCAGAAACTGACATTAGCGCGAAAGATGCTTCGTGGAAACTGTTATAATAAATACGTTGCTTTTAATACAGTGCTGCATAGAGATAGCTTCAAATATACCATATTACTTTGAAATATTTTCTTTTTTTCTTCTTCTTCGCATATAGGTACTTGAAACAAAAATTATGAATACTCGTACACCACTGCACTGAGGTATATGTAATATTTTACTGCTTAATTCGGTGCGCTGTTAGGAATGAGGTTGAGAGAAGTCAGTCGAGCATCACTGCCACAAAAGGACTTAAAATTTGTGTACTTCACAAAAATTGTGAAGTAGCATTTAAAATCTTAGTGGTTTCGCTGCCTGCAGTAAATTTCCTTAGGCTAAGTGTTTTTTATTAATATCAATGTTTATTAATCCTTTGCGTTAAAAATAGTTTATTCTCTACACACTTCAAAGTGAATATATTAAATATATTAGCTGTAGTATAGGAGGTTATTTTGAACATTGATAAAGAAAAAATGAAGGAACAGCTGGATTACTACTCAATAAATCGAAAAAAAAAATTTTTATTCAGTTGTGTCCACTTCGCTCTGAAGTCACGAATGTGCAGTTTTGGAGCAGGCCATGTCCAACCATTATGTCCTGAATTAATATAATTTTCGTGTGGATAACTTGGACAGTTTCGCTGCAGCTTCACAAAGTAAAAGTATGTTTGGTGCACATTAAGGATACGATGCTTAACATGGTCCTCAACCTCGTCCTTTGGAACTTCCGATGCAAACTAACACTGCTCTTTTACCTTACATGTAAGTAAACACTCCAATGCATAACTCTCATTGGGGAGGCTAGAGCTAAGCAAGACATCGATGCGTTCATTCTGAAGGAAATCCAAATGGCCATCAGGTTTTGAGAGGACTTGAATTTTAAAATGGGGCACCTATGCAAAATATGATTTTGCCTTAGCTCAACGTAGGGCTAGGGTAGAACTAGCCTATTAACCAAAATGGGTACCCACCTTAATAAAGCTAGCTTAGTAATAGACTGTGGTATGGACCACAAGGTCCTTTTACTCCAAATATCGAAAATTTAGTAAATTCGTATCATCCTCTTTGTGGATAAATTTAATAACCTTATTTTCCATCGCACACTTAAAATTCTGGACCACACCCTTCCCATCTACAAACAATTCTAAACCCTATGAACAGCTATGCCTAAGCCTAAAGTTAACCTTATACTGGTAATATTTACTCATAGCCACAGATGGAATTTGGAAGATAGATGGCATCTCAAATGAATAACCCATTGAATATCAATAGTTTATGTAACCAACCCATGCATCTAGGAAGCTAACCACGACAGTGGTCTTCAAACTTTCTTCCAAATAGCAACCTTCCTTTTAATTCAACCCAAATGATGTTCCCTCAAGCTTTTTCAAGATCTTGAGCAATTCCTATCAACATAATCTGAATAGAACTACAATTAAAAAATAGAACTACAATTGTATGTGTTATTTCTGTCTCCTGCGAGTAGTATAAGAATAGGCCATGGAAAAGGGCTTATTTGGCCTTTGGCGGTAGAAACCTTTACTTGTTCCAAGGCTGCGATTTAGTTGAGCTCTGTGGGTAGGTAAGGAGGTCCATAAAGCTTTCATATACCTGTCATTTTTTCTTTTCATATTTATACCTGTTTAAGATATATATATCTAACTGCTGTTGCCATTATAAATTCATTTTGCTCCTGACTCTTCATTTATTTCGAAATGTTTTTAGTGTATGTCTAGTGTCTACTTATACCTGTGTTGTTGTGTCATCTAATGATTATACGGCCACCTTTCGATTTACGCGATAGTTACATTCTTAAAATGGTCGTGTAAATAAAAAACACGTAAATCAAACATAATTTTCCCATAGAGAATAATGTAAAAAGTGGAGGTTAGAGATTTTTGTTATCAATAAGACACAGTACCCAATATTATACTAATGAAAAACTACAGTATACTGCTAAATTTAATATACGTACAATAAATTCTAGTAAGTAAAAGAAGAAAATGACGAAGTTAATTCCAACATTTACCATTGACTGCTGCTCCTGAATTGCTTGCTGGTGCTGGTGGAGAGGGAGGAGGGGAGTGGAGAAGTTATTGAGTGGGCTGGGCTCTTACACCGCTCGATGTTGATGGTTCGTCGTCCTTACGAGTCTCCTTTTTCTTGAAAAATAAATCCAATGTCTTCTGCGAGGCCTTCATCAGCTTCTCACGATGGATTTCTTTATAGCAATTGATGTCAGCTAGGGAATTTCGGGCCACCTTTGAGCTACGTTCCATGTTTGGGTCGTCTTCATCAAAAATAGCGAGAGCAAGGTCGACTTAGCGAAATGCTTCAGACAACCTCTTGCTAGTGAGAGAACGTACTTGCTCGACATCACCATCTGCTGCTGCCACCTCCTCCTGGTGTTCCTTCTCCAGCTGAACAAGATCCTCGTTCGAGAATTCGACGAATTCAGTCGCATGATGGATCGCGTTATTTCAATCACCGGCCGGTGTAAATTAAAAAAAGGTATAAATGGACAGTGCGCGTTATTCTAAAAACGCGTAAACCAAACTCGCGTAAAACGCGAGGTAGCTATATATATATATATATATATATATATATATGCAGTGTTGGGAGTAACGCCGTTACATATTTTGTAACGGTAATGGTAACGCCGTTATTTTACTTATATTGTAACGAAATTGGTAACGCCGTTACTTTTCATTCGCTTTTCAGTCATTATTCGTTACTCGTTACTTTCTTATATGCTCAACTTGGAAACGTATATGAATGAAAATGGCGTCACACTAAACGTGTGCAAACATGTTGTTTGAGCACAACACTCGTGACACTGAGTGATTCAACATGTGGACAGACTGTCCTTAAAAAGGACATTTTTGAAAAATTAGTTTTTCTGAAATGTAACAATGTCTTCCTGAAAGACATTCAGCAATAGTTTTAAGATTTTTATTTTTTTCTTATATGAATAATCCATTAATCCTTTAGGTATTTTGTAATTTTTTTATTCACGATTTATTTTAATGTATTCCGTTCAATAATTTTCGTTTTTGTAATATAGGGTGTACATAAATAATTACCCTGATTAAAGCATGCTATAACTTTTAAATAAACACTCGTATTCAAACACAGTTTTAATCATAAGTAGATAAACATACAAAGTTTAGATACATAGTTAATGAACTTAATAAGCTTCCACATGTGCACCCCTAGTGGCACGTAAAATGTCTAAACGGTATTCACACTCACACCACACATTTTCCAACATTTGTGGGTTAACTGTTGCAATTGCATCCGTAATGCGTTCTCGCAATGTCCTGATATTTGGAACAACTGTTGCATAAACCAAATCTTTAACATGACCCCAGAGAAAGAAATCCAGCGGGGTAATGTCTGGTGATCTTGGGGGCCATGGGATTGGCCCGTCCCTGCCAATCCATCGATTTGGAAATGTTGCGTCGAGAGTTTCACGAACAACATGCACCCAATGAGGGGGTGCCCCATCTTGTTGGAAGATGACCTGTTGGCTGCCTGTCCTGCAGCTGGGGGATGGCGTAATTGGTGAGCATATCCAGGTACACAGTTGCGGAAACAGTGTTCTCAGCGAAGAAGAAAGGAACAATTATCTGGTCATGCATTAGTCCACACCAGACATTGATCTTCAGACTGCCCCGAATATGCTCCCTTACGGCACGTGGGTTTTCCGATCCCCAAATACGCACATTGTGTCTGTTGACTCTACCACTAAGATGAAACGTAGCCTCGTCTGAAAAGCAGACACGTAACAAGAAGTCATTATCCTCGTCAATGCTGTTCAAAATGTCAATAGCGAATTGTTCACGTTTTGGACGGTCATCAGGCTTCAGTTCTTGAACAATTGGTACCTTGTAGGCGTGTAACTTCAAACGTTTGTGTAACACCTTGTGCACCGTAGACTTCGGTATCTTTAGTTGGCATAAAGCTTGTCTCACCGATTTCCTTGGTGACTGTGTGAAAGCAGTTTGAATGTTTTCCACCGTCCCATCGGAAACCGATTTCCTTGGTGACTGTGTGAAAGCAGTTGAATGTTTCCACCGTCCCATCGGAAACTGATGGTCTACCACTGCTCTTTCCCTTTTCCACGTTTCCAGTTTCCATACTTTGTTCTGAACCTTCGCTGAACACTGACAGGAGATTTTGTTTCTGCAAGCCACACAACACATTGTGCCTTCTCTGTCACAGACGCCATCTTAACTGAACAGCTACTACAGCGCTCCTAGCGGCGAATGCGGTAGACAAACACACCAGCACAGAAACTCTATGCGTGTACGAGATCACTTGTAAAAAGAAAACGGATGTAAGATTCGTCATTAAAACATGAGAGCATACTGTTTTCAGAGTAAACATTTATGGACACCCTGTATATGTACTAAGTGCAAAGAACAATTTTATTAAAAATTACATTTTTAGTTTTTTACTTAAGATCTATTGATCGTTATTAATATTATTTCAAATGGTAAAATTGTTAAATTGTATTGCTTATTATTTAAGTATAAGTCTAAAATCAGGTATTGTTTCATTGTATTATACAGTATATCTGACCTTAATTAAATATTTGCTCGATATTCAGAAATTCTTTTATAATTACAATGTAGATAAATCATTCTTATATTGAGAAATACTATTATTTTCTAGTTTATTACAAAAGTAACGGTAACTGTAACGCATTACTTTTCCATAGAAGTAACTATAGCGGTAATGACGTTACTTTCTATTGCGAGTAACGGTAACGGTAACGCCGTTACTTTTAAAAAGTAATGCTGAGTTAAGAGTTAATTTTTACATTATTTGTAATCACAATTTAATCATATATATTATATTTTATCTTTATTTAATCTGAGATCCCAGTAAAGCCTAAAACTTATAAGAACCAAATTAAATAAAATAAAAAGTCCAAAATGACAATAGCTCATTGTGCTACTGTAACGATTGTTATTATGTGTTATTGTAACGATTTTGAATCGCTACCATAATAATCACTGGAGAGTGACGGGCTTTGCGAGTGTATGGTTGTTTATAATATTTTTTTGCTTTCGGTTTATTTTATTAGCCATCAGGTGGTAACCATGTTCTCATTCAGTAATAAACCATAAAAGACTAGAAGGATTTAGGCGGAGTGGACTTACAAACGCCAATCTCAAAAATGCCCCAGATATTTTCCTGAATAAACTACTGACAGTATTCAACGCAGTCTTAAACATGGGATACTACCCAAACGCCTTTAAAATTTCGAAAATTATATTTATTCCCAAGCCTGAGAAGAGCCCGACACAAGTATCCATTTACAGGCCGATCTCCCTTTTAGAATTCATGGGTAAACTCTTTGAAAAGATCATCAACAAGTGCCAGGGGCGGCTCGTCGGTAGGCACTGCGGAAGTGCAGCACCCCCATGATCTTATGATCTTTATATTTAAATGTTTAAAATAGCCTCTCTGATTGTTTTTTTTTTCAATGAACTTTGAGTTTTTAAATCAGATTATATCCTTTTTTCCTTAAACTATTTCAATGCCGAACGAATGAATCACGAAAGTAGCTTCAGCCTTCCCGTGGAACTGCGTACTTAACAGTTCCAGATTTTGTTCGAAACGCTTGAAACCTCGGTGGCGGACGTACGAAGAGCGAGTCAGAATCGCGGGTTTAAGAGAATCCAAAGCACCATGGACACTGGAGTGACTGGACAGAGCAGTGCCGATTTGTTTGTTTGACGTGGTAGTTGTGTTGCTGTATCGTTTGCTAATTCGAAATTTAATTTCCGAATTGCATTTATCAATGATTCGTTATCATTTATTTTTTGTCGTGAGATTGAAGTTAATTATATAACAATTGGATTATTTACAATATATAGCTTTCATTTCTTAGAATAGTTTTTCGCTCAGAATAAAAACAGAAGAATGGAATTTGTTTATAAATAAAATTTTTGGCAAATTCGAAATTACCCGTTAAGCGTAAGTACCCTATAATAATTGATTTTATGATACTATTTTACTTATTTTTATGACTGAGTAGTGAGTAGTTATCTATTTATCTATTCGACTTTCTCTCTCTCTCTCATATATATATATAATCGACACAATTGTTCGCAATTTCTGAGGCAGCACCCCCATAACTGAAAGTCACGAGCCGCCACTGTACAACAACAGATTAATAGACTACCTAACAGAAAACAAATTGATGAACCAACACCAACATGGATTCCGAAAGAAAAGGAGTACAGACACAACACAGCTATTACTCTGATGTGTGAGAGAATTGCTTCGGCGAAAGCAAAAGGCCATTCAATAGATATAGTATTCCTGGACGTACAGAAAGCATTTGATAAGGTATGTAACTGGGCTTCAAATGCAAGATTCTGCGACTGAGCATTAACCCCATACTGGAACGTATTCTTTGCAACTACTTGATGGACAGAAAAGCCGTAATAAACATCGAAGGTTACCAAGGACAACAATTTGCTCTAAAGGCAGGAGTACCGCAAGGCGGCTGTCTAAGCCCTACACTTTACGGTGATCCCAATAGGGCAGGGATAGCGAACCTTTTTACAGTCGCGTGTCAAAAAACCATGTAAACCTTAAAAAAAAAAATTCGCGTGCTCGCCAAAGTTTATATATGTTACGCCCAAACATCGAAATCGCTCAGTTAGCGAAAAAAACAGCCACAACGCGTTGTGGATGCATCTAAGTGACCACACACTGATGTTAGATATTTTTTCGCTTCATGGCCGTTCTCAAACAACCACAACGCGTTGTGGACGATTCGGATATGACCACAACGCGTTGTGGACGTTTGGAAATTATTGAATGCCCGGTTAGGTCAACTGTACGCCCTTGACGATTGGTTAGGTTAAGTCGTGATATTTTGGTTAAAACTAACGAAAATATCACTGCTTAACCTAACCAATCGTCAAAGGCGTACAATTAACCGAACCAGGCATTCAGTTAACCTAACCGGACACTCAGTTGACCTAACCGGGCACTCAGTTGACATAACCGGGCATTCAATTAACCTAAGCAGTTGGTTAATTTTTACATTTACGTCTCATTCTAAAGTTGCTTAAAATTAATCGAAACCTATGGGAAATTATTGATAATTTTTTAAAGGACTTTATCTTTTTTCTAGCATATCTGCTTAAATTTGCTTTTTAATCGGTGAATACGTCGATAAATATACGTTTATATCATTTCAATATACGTCGTGTTTAAATAGAGTTTGATGAAAGACATCGGTGTGTGGTCGTTTCAAATCGTCCACAACGCGTTGTGGTCAAATTCGAATCGTCCACAACGCGTTGCGGTTGTTTGAGAACGGCCATGAAGCGAAAAAGTATCTATCATCGGTGTGTGGTCACTTAGGTGCACCCACAACGCGTTGTGGTTGTTTTTTTCGCTCACTGAGCGATTTCGATGTTTGGGCGTAACATATGTTTTACACCAAATTATAAACATTAAGTCTATTATGTTATACTCATTTTTTGGATAACAATTTATATGCTTAGGCGTGCCAGGCAAATTTGATCGAGTGCCCAAATGGGCACGCGTGTCATAGGCTCTCCACCACTGCAATACGGCGATCTAAAACTGGGGATCTCGTAGTCGACGGAGAGCTATATGACTACGCTAAATAAGGCAAAATGTTAGGCTTAAAAATAACAAGAACAAGCTACTGTACGTCAAACACTACGCCGAGAGAGGCAACAAAGCAAAAGCCAACATGCATAAATTATACAGATTTAGAGGACTCAATAAAGAGAAGAAAAGAAAGCTCTACCTGGCATTAGTCCGATCAGTACTTTTGTACCCAACTGTCCCGCTACACCTAGCAACCAACAACCAGCTACGAAAAATGCAAAGAGTACAAAACATAAACGATAAATCCTGCAGAGACAGGGAAGAACAAATGCATTTACACGCAAATGCAAATTTAGAACCAATAAACATAGTCTTACATAATCATGCTGTTAAAATATGGGAGAAACTACAAGAGGAAATTCCTCCAGAATTATTAGAGAAAGTTGAAATCGACGATGAAATGCAAAAGACCATCAAGATCCAATTTAGAAGCAGTAGAAAACAAATAGAAAAACCAACCAATACCGATATATGTTTAAATCTACAGTGAACTCACAGTACCTATACTCATGATAATAAATACTAATAAATACTGAAGACAGAGATCTTCAGCCAACCTGGAATCTTTCAATTCCTACTATATTTCATCTTCTAACTTTCTTCTACCAATTCCAAAGGTGTGTCATTAATACACTTTTCCCCCACCCTCCTACTATTCCAACTTCTTCAATCGTTGATCGTTGATCGCAGTTCTGTTATTTTCGAAGCACAAAACGACTCCCAAGTCCAATAGAAAGGGATCGTGGTTAAGAAGCTGGCTGCCACGGTCTAAGAATGAAAAGCCAGCACAGCCAGTACAGCCAGCGAGATAAACAACAGCTTTCAAGGGACACAACTCCGCTAACAACGGTTTAACCCTATAACGCCGGAATTTTTTGTAGGGTTAAGTTATGAATGCGTGTATTTGAAAAGTTAACTAGAGGCAATATGTGACGGTAAAGGGTTAAAGAGTATCCTTATCATTCAAAAACGACCACATCTGAGATATTTTTCGTAAAGAGATAGAAAGAATAAAGCAAAATTTAGTAAAGAATTCATTCTCTTTATTCTTGATTGACAGAAAATCCTAAAAGAACTTTTAATCAAAACATTTGAAGGACAGGACCGGAAATAATTTCATTATATACTTCCAATCCCAAATTGTTGGACAATGTGAAAAATGCTCTGTATGAATTGGTCCACAATTAACCCACCCCTTATATCTCCAGTCTAACTATAGAGTAGATTAAGTCTAGCCCTGTAGGGGTCAGCCTAGAGATTCCGGAAATGGTCCAGAGCGGGCAGATAAATTGAGGTCCACAGTAGGATTCCTCACCAAACTAGGTTAGGGCAATCTACCTTCACCTTTGTTAAGCTATGAGTTGATGCTGGGTCTTAGGCCACAATGTAGGCCTAAGTTGTCTGACCCAGCTTAATTTAATGAGTCTACGTAAACCTGGGTTAAAAACACAATTAGTCACTTACTGCTAGTTATTAGAGAGTCCTTATCCCGTCTTGTTTAATTGTTAAGAGCGTACTTGCTGGTGGGGATCTTTCTTCGGTGTCTGTTCTCGTCCCTTCTCTCGTTCCGTCTTCTCGCCCCGTTCCTCGTTTTCTCTTTTTCGTTCTCCTTTTCTCGGGGCTTTTTCCACCAGCGAGGTCTTGGTTTTTTTTCGGTTGGTTGATCGGTAATGTATATCTATTACCGAGCACGCTCTTGTCACACAGTATATAAATACTAGTGTGGAGAATAACTCTGGTGAGCAACCAATTGGTTTCATCCACCCAGTTATTGACATAAAAGGAATTTAATAATTGTTAGATTAACTACCTACCTACTCAGTGAACCATATTCGTTACCTCCCAACTACCCACTCATCAGTTTTCCATAGACAAATTAATAAAGAAAATAAAGTACAAAACGAAATGACAGTATTAAACAGCACATTTTGACCAAAAATAATAATAAACTGATAGGAAGAGCTAAAAACCTCAACGTATGTCGACAGTTAGCAGCTGACGACGAAGCTTCTAATAGTGGCTGTATCCTCCAGCGCGGGACAAGTCAACGCGAAGAAGAGGCGACGTCAAACCGAAACATCAACACGCTGGTGGCCAAACTTCCTCAAATCTCAGTGCGACGAGCTGTCTACGGTTGGCCAGACTGGCACGCCTGTTGCGTGGCACGGTCAGAATGCCGATCGGCTCCCGGGGCCGGACCTATACCAGCATGCTATTTTTTTCATTTACAGGAAGAAATTCGTGCTCCCCGGACTACTCTTACTCTCCGGCGACATTGAGACTAATCCAGGCCCCAATACAACTTACACATGTCACCATACACAAAGACATAGACACAATAGGACCATGAGACACATACAGAACCAGAATTCGTACGCAAACAAAACATTCACATAGCATTTATACAAGAAACAAAACTAAAACGCACACACAAAACACCCACCATCCCTGACCACGGCCATCCGTCAAGATCGTTCTTGGGGTCATGGGGGTGGATTCATCACTTAGATACGTAAAAGCATTAGCTACACTGATGCCACCCAAAACATTACAAACATAATCCAAGCAAGCCGATAACACAATAGAAATACAGGCAGTTAACATTAAAACACGCGCAAAACACAACACCACACTAATCAACATTTACATCCCACTAGATAGTTCACCTCAGGTGCCAGCCAATTACAATCCACAGTTACACAATCTGGCCTCTCTCACTAATGTCATCTTAGGAGGAGACTTCAACGCTAAAGACACTAGTTGGTACCTGCACAACCAAAGCAACACCAGAGGCGCCAGCATAGCCACACAACTAAACAGCCTTCTCATTCTTAACAATACAGAAGAACATACACACATATCACATCAAGCAGGATACTCAAACTCCTCCCCAGACATAACGTTCTGTTCCCCCTCACTAGCAACACATACACACTGGAGAAGAGAAAAACAACTGTCATCAGACCACCTGCCCATCATCATTACAACACGTTCTACACTCTGTCTCAACAGCCTTAGGCACACTTACAGAAATTACAAGAAAGCTGATTGGGAACAGTTCAAAATACAGACTGAGGAACAATTCACCACATTAAACAGCACACCCATCATAAACATCAATACAACACTCAAGACATTTAATCAGATCATCAATAATGCAAGCAAATACATACCCGAGGGCAACATTAGGAAATACAACCCAAATTACACTAGAGAAATAGCCCACCTCATAAGGCAACGTAACAACCTCAAACATAACACACAAACACCACACACAGAAGCCATAAAACAGCAGATACAACAGCTCAACACAGAAATAAACAACAAACTTAAAGAAAAACAAACAGAAACATTTAGGGAATTCATAAGAACACTAAACCACTCCACAGATACATCCAGGCTATACAAGACTATAAACAGCATTACCCACTCTAACAGCCAATGCTGGGCAACCGCACACCAAATGGGAGGTTCGCACCCGCACTTCCTCTTCCCGCACTTCCTCTTCCTCTTCCGCACACCTCTAAGTTTTCGCACTTCCGCACAACCGCACCTTCCGCACCCGCACCTCCGCACCTTTTAACGATGCGACCGCACCTCCGCACACCATTTCACACTTCCGCACAGTGCGATTGTGCGGAGGTTCGTAAGGTGTGCGGAACTTGCCCAGCACTGCTAACAGCGGCATTCACACCTCACACGCGGCTATCTGTCGCAGCCAAAATAATATCCCAACATATACACAACAAGCTAACATTCTAGTTAATCACTACGCAAAGATAAGTCACTTAAACAGAGACAACAACCAGAAACACGCAGACAGACAAACAGCCAGACACTGAGACACAAGAAAACCTACAGACTCGACACGACCATTACACCTTTCAATACAGACCAGTCTACCAAGATCATCAAAAACATTAAGAATTCGAAGGCTACTGGACAGACAACATATCTAACATACACCTTAAACACTTGGGTTTCACAGGGAATACTAGCTCTCACAAACATCAGCACATATTCATACCAACACTGTATTATTTCTGACATATGGAAACAAGGCAAAATTATCACACTACTCAAACCAAACAAAAATCCAACAGAACCAGCTTCCTATAGACCCATTACTTTACTATGCACACCTTCCAAAGTAACAGAAAGACTAATCTTACAAATCACCAACCCACACATACCACTATCGCCTACTCAACATGGATTCAGATCTCATCACTCAACCAGACATTACTCACTAACCTCACGCAGCACATCATGGATGGCTTCAACTCCAGACGACCAGCTCAACGTACACTATTAACAACAATAAACATTAGTAAAGCATTTGATGCTATCCCACGCTTCCCTCTCATAAACAAAATACTCAACACAAACATGCACAATAACACCAAAAGGTGGCTGAGCATCTATCTTTCTGGAAGATACTCACGTTACATTTAATGGCAAGTCATCCAAAAACAAGCTTTTCCGAACGGGGTCCCTCAAGGCTCTGTTCTCTCACCAACACTGTTCAACTTATACATGCATGACATTCCAACTCCCATAGATAACAAGCTTATGCAGATGACATCACTCTAACATCCACCTACAACAACATCAACACCGCTACAAATAACTAACAAACATACATAAATAGTATACAAGACTGGCTCACACACAATAGACTCAAAGTAGCGCCCACAAAATCAACCATCACCTCGCTAACAAGCAACACAAAAGAACACCAGGTAACTCCACAGCTTACACTAAACAACACCAACATTCCACACACTCACAGGACCAAATTACTTGGGCTCACATACAACACATCATTATCTTTTGCAAACCACATTCAGGACATTAAAAACAAATGTACGTCAAGACTTAACACGCTTAGGGTACTAGCACAAACTGTGGACACCAGCAGGAAACAACATCGCTCATATACAAACAATATATTCGCTCAGTTATGGACTATGCTAGCCCATGCTTGGCACCCATTATTTCAAACACACACATAAACACCTTACAGACAATACAAAACAACGCACTTCGTATCATTACAGGATGTATTCAAACAACACCAATAGAACACCTGCACACAGAAACAAAAATACTGAAAGTTAGGGAACATTTAGACATGAGGGGAACACAATTCATGGCAGCAGCGACAATACCCTTACCTCTACATGTACAATCATGCACCAACACCTCGCACCATTAAGGTAACACCAGAGAGACATTATAACCAAATACTCCATTCCATACCACGCACCACAGACATCACACAGTACAGAAAACACATACACACACACCTAACCCACAAAGCACTGACACGACTCGGTCCGAATGCGGTCCTAGGTGCGAAGCCGCCACCCATTGACAGGTCAGAGACCAGCCTGAGCAGATCGGACCGAGTTAACTTAGCACGATTCCGATGTGGACATCACCCCAACTTACGGACATATAAACACAGACTAGACAACTCCACAGACGACACCTGCCACCTGTGCCAGGACACACCACAACAATTGAACACATTATGGCAGACTGTACCGTTCTAGCACAACATAGTACACAACACAACATCACTAGTGCGCTGAACCTCTGGTCCACTCCGGAGAGGGCGATCGGTTACCTGCGTGCCGCCGGCTTGCTCGATCAGGGTGGACTGGTCGGCTAACCAACAACAACAACAGCTTTCGAGGAAATAAATAAATGACTATATATGATAATGATAATGATAAATACGATTGGCAGGAGACAACTCCCACAAAAAAGTACAATATTCATGAAGGAAATAAACGATACAGCAAATTAACCAATAAATTTAAATATAACCGTACACAAACACAAACACACAACACACACACAAAACATATATATATATATATATATATATATATACACACACACAGTGTATATATATATATATAATATATATATGGTGCTCTTCCAATATGTGCTCTACCGCGAAACTGTGATCTACCATATTCCAATACGTGCTCTACCGTGAAACTAGCCTTATAAGGCTAACTAACGAAAATATCATGACTTAACCTAACCAGTCGTTAGGTCAACTATACGCCCTTGACGATTGGTTAGGTTAAGTCGTGATATTTTCGTTAGTTAGCCTTATAAGGCTAACTAACGTACCTGCTGCTAATCTGAATAATCTAAGGTAGATCACGTATTGGAATGTAAATTTTCGCGGTAGAGCACATATTGGAAGAGCACCATATATACAGGGCGTCCCAAAAAAATGTGTATACACACTTTAACAGCTGATAGCTCAATTGATGTTTCTTTCTTTCCAAGTTAAACCCATTAGAATTAATAATGGCAGTCAGACTAAGCTTTGAACAAAGGAAATTCATTCTAAAATGCTACTGGAAGTGTGAAAACGCAGTTGAAGTGCAAAGACAGTTTAGGAGGGAGTTTCAAACAGATCCACCAACGCGACTTACCATCACTCGAATTAGAGATAAGTTTGAAGCCGATGGAACTGTTCAGAATGTCCACAAGAAGCGTTCCGGAAGACCACGGACATCGACAAGCCCCACAAAGCAAGAAAGAGTACTGGAAACGTATCACCAAAGTCCAAGAAAATCTGTGCGGCAAGCGAGTCGTGAGGTAGGAATTTCAGAATCGTCTGTCCAACGCATTTTGAAGCGCTGTCAATGGAAAAGTTACATTCCAAGATTAGTCCATGCTATTAATGAAGATGATGATCCGGACCGAAGAGTGGAGTATTGCGAGTGGTACTTGGCACGATGTGGATGTGGATTGGACGAAGGGGTTTCGTAGAATACCCTCCGCGTTCACCAGACCTCACACCACTAGACTTTTTTTTATGGGGATACTTAAAAGACAAAGTCTACGCTATAAAACCTGCAACAGTCGCTGAATTGAGAGCAGCCATTGAACGAGAATGCACACAAATACCAAACGAAATGTTTCGTGATGTTTGCGATTCCATTGCTTCGCGTTATCAGCAGTGCCTGGACCAGAACGGACGTCAGTTTGAAAACAGGCGTTGACAAAACAATTAAATAATGTCTGTAGATTCTATTACATTTTGAAAATGAAATGTATTTTAATAAACACTGCCTTTATAATTATTTAAAGTGTGTATACATTTTTTTGGGACGCCCTGTATATACGGATGAACCAAAAGTAGGTGGACAGTAGGTTGAATAGGGTTTGTGTTATATTATATTATAACTATGGTGTTCATTATAACTATGGTGTTTGTGTTATATTATATTAAATATTATAACTAAATTTATTTAAATTTAATCTTTTTTCTTTCCAGATAGTTCAGAGAACCCATAATGGCAAATAATCTAAATACTGATGCCAGAAAATGGGTGTTAAAAGAGTATTGCAAATCTGAAAATACTGAAGCTGTTAGAACAAAATGGATTGAAACATTTGGTACTCAAGCCCCAAAGAGACAAACCATTTACCGCATTCGTGACAAATTTGATGCCACTGGCTCAATTCTTAATGCCCCAAGAACTGGTCGACCCAAAACAGTTTGCACAGAGGACAATAAGCAACTTGTTGCCGAAGCATTTGTTCACAGTCCCAAAAATCCACCAGAAGAGCCTCAGCAGAACTGAACATTTCACAAACCTCTATTATACGAATTCTGAAATCTATTGGGTTGAAAGCTTATCGTCCATGGCTAATTCATGGCTTATTGGAGGATGACCCAGACAGGCGGCTGCAATTTAGTGAGATCATGCTGAACGAAATTGAAGGAAATCCAATAATTTTAGATAACATTGTGTGGACCGATGAGGCTTCTTTCAAATTATCAGGTCATGTTAACCGACATAATTGTGTTTACTGGTATAACGAGAACATGCATTTAATATTAGAGCAGCAACTAAACCAGCCTGGTGTCACTGTTTGGGGTGGTATTTCAAGTTCTGGTATTTTAGGACCAATTTTTGTTGATGGAACAGTCACAGGTGATAAGTATCTCGAAATTCTAATGAATGAAGTTGTTCCACACTTACAACAACAGCCTAATTCACATGACCTCTATTTCCAACAAGATGGGGCCCATCCACATTATTCAAGAGCAGTCCGTGAGTATCTTGATGAAACATTTCCGAGAAATGGATCGGCCGAAGAGGTCCAATTGAATGGCCTGCACGTTCACCTGACTTTACCCAATGGATTTTTTCTTTTGGGGAGTACTCAAGGACAAAGTTTATAGTCGAAAACCACGAAGTGTTGGTGATTTGAAAAATTACATCAGAGATGCATTTCAAGAAATTAATGCACAAAGAAACTTGTGCAAAAATGTTTGTCGAAGTGTGAAAGGTAGACTTCAAAGCTGTGTAAATTGTGATGGACAGCAATTTGAGCACCTGCGTTGATAAAATTTTCAGTGCTTTTGTATTGTATTGGTATAAGTTAATTTTTTTATTTATTGTATTATAATATACAAAAAAATTAAATATAATTGTATATGTATTCTCAAAATAAACGTTATCATTTACTGTCCACCTACTTTTGGTTCACCCAGTATATATATATATATATATATATATATATATATATATACGCATTCGCTATGTTATTGTATGATAAATTAGAAGCTACTCGTCTTTGTAATGCAAAAACCACGTATAATAAACTGCTGAAAAGAATTTTTTCCCTTAATTGCTTGCATTCAATTCTTTGAAAGCAGCAAAAATGTTGGTCCGGTTTCTTATTTTAATATCCGCAATTATCCAATTTGGACAATTGCAAGTTTATAAATTATTTGGTAATTGTAATTTCTACAATTCGCAATGAAGTACAATACCTAAGTTGAAATTAAGCTAGTTTTACCGTTGTTTTAATGCAGTTAATTTAATATATAATAATTTTAATATATATATATATATATATATATATATATATATATATGTGTGTGTGTGTGTGTGTGTGTGTGTGTGTGTGTGTGTGTTTTACACATTAATTTAACTGCATTTAAACAGTTACAAAGCTGGTTTAATTTCAACTTATGTATTTTACTTCATTGTATAATATATATATATATATATATATTATATATATATATATATATATATGGGATTGAACGCAGAATGGTCCCATGAGGTTTTTTCATGATACACACAGACCGTGCATGAAACAAGAAACTCTTCTGAGAAAATTAAATCCACTGTAGTCCGAATAAGTAATAGTAAATGACAAACATTATACAAACCTTTTTTGCCTTTTCATGATGTTAGCCCGACGTGGGCAACCTCAGGGGACCATTCTGAGTTCAATCCCATCACGAAACGGACATGTTATGTGCCTTGAAAAGTGGACGCTCAATTCTGCCAGTTGAGGTTTAAGTTTTGGTTTTTAGCTAAAATACAATAGTTACCCCTTTTTCTTTGATGTATTCAATCCGACTTGAATGCAACGCGTCTTTTGCTTATATCGAGGTTCTGAATATAGTAGGTTAGGTGTAGCTGTAACCCCTAGATCCTGTCCCAAAGCTGGATCCTATCTGCTTTGTAGATAGCTGGTGAGAGAAGCTATATTTATGGGGCCTCTTTGCGAGTGATCCGTTGCCCACGTCGGACTAACATCATGAAAAAGAAAAAACTATAGTGTTTGTCACTTACCATTACTTATTCGGACTATAGTGGATTTAATTTTCCCAGAAGAGTTCCTTGTTCCATGTACGGTCTGTGTGTATCATATATATATATATATATATATATATTATAATATATATATATATATATATATAACCTCATCGATATACAATTGAAGTTAGCACCCAGAGGTCCGAAAACGCATCCGAGAGAAGCAGATGGAATATTTGAAGGCTTAAACATAAATTCAAAGAAAGTAAATTGGGAAAACGTAAATAAAGATTTAAAGGAGGTAAATTGGGAATTGCTACTACACAAGAGAGACTCCACAAGAAATACTATGTATAATAGAGACGGAAACCAAACCTATAATACTGAAACATATTCCAGAGAGACAGGAAGGAAAACGTAGCAAGCTCGAGAGGAAAATCAGGACTCTATTCAGGCAACGAAGACAAACCGTAAAACATCTCCACAGATGCAGAACTGATGCAAAGAGACTCAAACTAGAGAGGAAACTTGGCGAAATAGAAATGGACCTAAATCAAACATTCATACATAAGACAAACGAGGAGGAAAACAAGGTAGCAGAAAACATAAAAAATAACCCAAAATACTTCTACACTTTTGCAAAAAGGAAAATGCAGTGTAAGGAGAGTATTGGACCGTTGATAGACGGGGAGGCCGAATACACAAATGACCCGAAAGAAATAAGTGAATTGCTTAGGGAACAATTTAAATCTGTGCTTAGCACCCCTAAGTCCAAGATGGAAGTGGAAAACCCAGACGAGTTTTTCGACATTGATACAGATCAACCAAGAACAAATCCCGGCACAAACCTATTAATGGACTTCGAGTTCACGGAAGGAGATGTAATTACGGCCTTATCACAGATGCGAGACAATTCAGCGCCAGGGCCAGACACATGGAGTGCCACATTTCTGAAGAAATGCAAAGAGAGTATTGCAAAACCGCTATACTTACTATGGAGGAAATCACTCGACACAGGACAAATTCCATTCCCCTTAAAGAACGCGAACATTGCTCCCCTATTTAAAGGTGGTAACAGAGCAATGCCCCAAAATTATCGGCCAGTGGCTCTCACCTCACACCTTATAAAGTGTTTTGAACGCATAATTAGAGGCAAAACTACCTACTACCTACAAGAAAAAGACTTATACAACCCAAATGAACATGGCTTCAGGGCGGGTAGATCATGCCTGTCACAGCTACTAGACCACCAGGAGAAAATATTAGGAACATTGTGTCGAGACAAAACATTGATGTAATATATACTGACTTTGCTAAAGCCTTCGATAATGTGACCATGGAATCATAGCACACAACTTAAGGATACAGGAATTACTGGAAAGCTAGGAAGGTGGATATTTAATTTCTTGACGCAAAAGAACGCAAAGAGTGTGTAAACGGAGTTAAATCGGAAGTCTCGGAAGTCGTGAGTTCTGTCCCACGCGGGCCAGTATTAGCTCCCTTGCTGTTCTTAATAATGATTGCAGATATGATGCAGATATTAAGGACAGTATTGTATCATGCTTCGCAGATGACACAAAGATATGTAAGGAAATATTGAACGAAGATGACATAAGAAACTACAAAACGACATTGAAACATTATCCCCAGTAGGCAGAAGACAACAATATGAAGTTCAACGAAGAAAAATTCCAACTTCTAAGATATGGTAATACAAAGAGCTACAGAAAAGAGGGTACAAAACTCCGCAAGCCAAACAGATCACCAAATCCACAAGTAAGGGATCTTGGAGAAATAATGTCGTCGATGCAGAATTCAGAGAGCACTATAAAATCAAAATCACAACGGCTAGAAAAATAATGGGAATCATTTCTGGAGAGCTTCCGAGCAGAAAAGCAAACATCATGCTCAAATTATGGAAGAGTCTAGTCCTACCAATAATTGAGTATTGCTCAGTACTCACAAGCCCACACAGAAAAAGAGACTTGCGAGCATTGAAGCTATACAAAGGACTTTTACGTCTCAAGATAGAGGAAACGGAAGGTGAAGACTACTGGTCTCGACTACAATCCCTGGAACTCTACTCTCTTGAAGAAGGCGTGAGCGGTACACACAGGGCGGTTCCTCATATGGCATATGGGCAGCCGCACAGGGCGGCATTTGTGGAGGGGCGGCATGAGCGCCTGCAAAAAAAATAAAAATAAAAATAAGAAATAAATAAATAAGAAATAAATAAAAATAAAAAATAAAATAAAATAAATATAAAAGATCAATATAAATATTTTTATTAATAAAAAACCATCTATTGCATTTTCCATAAACCTTCCCATATAAAGACCTAAACAATGCAAAATGCTTCCAGATTAATATTATTGGGAATAAAGGCCCATACTTTAACATATGTAATGTTATTTTTCTGGTTTGGTTAAATAGTGAAATGTATATTATTTATTACAGAACGAATCTTCACACTAAGCCACTAAGGTCTGTCAAATAACCGCAAATGGATAAGAAGAGATCAAAGCTATCAGGTGCTCAGTTTAGAAAAAAGAGGAAAGAAGAAGAGGAGAAACGAGCAAAAGATAAAGGTATAGAGCTATGTCATCTACTCTTCACTGCTATATTGCACTGCTATTTTGTGATATAGCTTTCTGATTCATTTGAAGTGTACTATTATGTATATAATTAGCCATTAACCAAGGAGGTTGTATTATTCATTTGTTCCTATTCTAAAAGTTTAATAAATTGTGCTTAATAACATGTTAAATTAATTGTACTAGCCTATTCATGCATTGGTCTGTTATGTTCTATTACTATTTGCAGGGGCACTTTTGAAATATTTTGGAACACCCTCTGCCATAGCCAGGATGAGAAGCCGTCTACTTCTGCCATTATTGAGGCTGAGGAGCCATCTACCTCCTCAGCCTCACATATGTCTCCACAAATGCAGTCTGATCCTGAGGATGAAGACCATTGCTTCTACTTCTCCCCGGCAGGACTCTTCAGGTGAGTTTGTGTGCACATATGTCTGTGAGTGTGTGCGTGTGTGTGTATGTGTATGTGTGTGCATCCCTGCAAAGCATTTTGCAAACAGTTGCGAAAAATGCTCTGTATGAATTGGTCCACAATTAACCCACCCCTTATATCTCCAGTCTAACTATAGAGTAGATCAAGTCTAGCCTAGAGGGGTCAGCCTAGAGATTCCGGAAATGGTCCAGAGCGGGCAGATAAATTGAGGTCCACAGTAGGATTCCTCACAAGATTAGGTTAGGGCAATCTACCTTCACCTTTGTTAAGCTATGAGTTGATGCTGGGTCTTAGGCCACAATGTAGGCCTAACTTGTCTGACCCAGCTTAATTTAATGTGATTAACTTACTGGTGTAAAAACTCAATCAGTCACTTACTTTTAGTTATTGGAGTCTCTCCCTTCTCCGGTTGTGTAATTGTCGAGAGCGTACTTGCTGGTACGTCCTCTCGCCCCGTTCTTCGTTTTCGTTCTCCCTTTGTCTCCTCTACGCGGGGCTTCTTGCACCAGCGTTGTCTTGGTTTTTTCCTCGGTTGGTTGAGCGGTAATGTATCTATTACCGAGCACGCTCCTCCCACACAGTATATAAATACTAGTGTGGAGAATAACTCTGGTGAGCAACCAATTGGTTTCATCCACCCAGTTATTGACATAAAAGGAATTTAATAATTGTTAGATTAACTACCTACCTACTCAGTGAACCATTTTCGTTACCTCCCAACTACCCACTCATCAGTTTTCCATATACTGGGGCCCCGGGAGATAAAAATTTTGGTGTCATTGTCACCAATTTTTGTGTCTGAGTGTAGACTAGCTAACTATTTAACTGTAAATGCCTGTTAATTTGATTAACAGTGCCTATCCTCACCTTCTCATGGAGAAGGTGTAGCATTTAATTAGAAGAGAAAATATACATCCATAGGATGAAACTGTTTATGGTCTTTACCATAAGAAAAGAAAAAATGAAAGTTAGAAGATAAAATTACAATTCCCCAGCATCTATTTTTTGTTGTAAAAATAGTCGCGCCTTTAATGCTGTTTGTCGCTGAGGTCTTGTGTCTGTCAATGTTGTAGTAGGATGCGTTACCACTCCTACTGTCAAAGGAATAGTTACTGGAAGTTCAGTGTCTCCAGTTGTTACTGTCAGTGGAGAAGGTTCTCCAAAGTCCATTGTTTTGGGTCCAGACTCTAAAGGGTACAAAAGAGAAATGTCTCTTGTTGTGTCACCCGTTGAAGTCCTTAATTTGACCACTCTTGTTACCCCGTCTGCCCCTGTCTGAGTTCTGAAACTCTAGCCAGAGGCCAGTATTGTCTTGGAGTACTGTCATGTATGAGAACAAGGTCCCCTACCTTAATTGTGTCAGACCAATCCTTCTTAGTCATTTGTTTATGTCTCTCCCTTAGACCCATCAAGTACTCAGTTTTCCACTGTTTAATGAAATGAGCTTTAACTCTAGTTAAATGTTGTAACTTAGTCTGGAGCTCATCATGTCGTTGAGTCCAGTTTGGGTCTTCTGAAGGTCTATATTGTAGTCCGGCAGGAGACTAACTTGTTCTCCCCGATCAAATGATTTGGAGTTAATGGTTCTGGGTCATTAATGTTGTCACTCACATAAGTGAGTGGTCTATTGTTAATGATGTTCTCAATCTCAGCCAGGAGAGTGAGTAACCCAAATAAGTGTATCTGTTTTTTGCCAATTGCTTTCTTCAAGCAATTCTTTACTGTTTGTATATTCCTCTCCCAGATGAACCATACCAAGGAGAGGCAACCGGAATATACTTCCACTTTATGTTTGAATTTTGTATATATAATTGTGTGATTTCATTGCTTAACAAGTCGTGGATGACTTGTTCACCAGCTTTGAAATATGTAGCATTGTCAGTCCAAACTGTCTTTGGTACTGAATGTCGTGCACAGAATCTCTTAAAGACAGCAACAAAAGATTCTGCTGTAAGGTCCTCCACAACATCCAAATAAACAGCTCGTGAGGCAGCACATGTAAACAGTACAATGTACATTTTTTGTTCAGTGTCACCCACACCCCTACAGTCAATGCTCCTGTATAGTCAATGCCTACAGTCTCAAAGGGTCTGTTGAGAGTAACTCTCCTCTGGCAAAGCAGGAGGATTTGGTTTCCTATAGGGCCTAGCATGAATACGCCTACATGTGACACACTCACTCAGGATTTTTAACAGTGATCCTTCCCTTGGGTATCCAATAAGTTTTTCTTAATGGTTAGTGTCTGTGGTACCCCATATGATATACATCATTGTGTGTTTTTCTGATGATTAATGTTGTCAATAGCTAAATCTAGGTAAAAGGATTGGATTTTTGCTTTTGTATGACAGTTTTGATTTGTCTAATCTCCCTTTACCTTAGAAGGCCTTCCTCATCTCTGAACAAGTTTAGATCCACAACTACTGATGGTACAGGTTCTTTTGTTTGTTTCCCATTAGTTAAGAATTCTAACTCTTTATTGTACTCTTTTTGTTGTGCATGGCCTATCCAGTATTTGGTTGCAACTTCTGTATAATTATGATTATTTTTATTTAGCTGTTTGTTAATTGTAGCTAAACAGTTGTGAGCAAACCTCAAACAGTAGGCTGTCACCCTGACAAGTTTGTTGAAATCAGAATACTGTTCATAATTAGTGATTGGTTCAACCTTTTCATTTGAAAAGATTAAATTTAATGTCAAGTTAACTTGTTCCACAGGCCATTGGTCTGTATTACAGAGCCACTTAGGTCCCATAAACCAAGTTTTGTTTGACTTCAACAACTTGTAGGATAAACCTCTGGTCAGAAAGTCTGCTGGATTCTGTTTAGTTGGAACATAGTGAAAGTTTACTTGTAGGCTTTCATTAGCGTCAGCTATTTCTTTTAGCCTATTTCTTACAAAGATATTCTTACTATTAATGCTATCATTCCGTATCCAGGCAAGACAAATCTGACTGTCAAGCCAGACGTGGATATGAGTTAAAAACACATCATAGTAAGCATCCTTAAGCAATGAAATGGTTTTAATGGCTAATGTAGCAGCCAATAGTTCCAATTGAGGTATGGTTCGGGTAGGTTTGAGAGGTGCAACTTTCCCTTTTGCATAAATTAGATGACTTTCTGTAGGGCTTACAAGATACGCACAGCACCATAAGCTTGTGTGCTTGCATCAGCAAACACATGAAGTCTCTGGGGCTTATCCCTAAACCCACAGCACCTTTGAATTTTAATGTTCTGCACTTTTGTTAAGTCAGTAGCTAACTTCTTCCAAGATTTTTGATTTTCATTTGTTATTGGATCATCCCACCCAACATTTGTCCTCCAAATTTCTTGGAGGAGAATCTTTGATTTTATTGTTGAAGGCAGGAATAGACCCATAGGATCAAAAATTTTGGAAGCCTCTGATAATATTTGTCTTTTAGTATTTGCTTCCTCATCAAGTTTAAAACCTTTAGTACAGATTGAATCATGACTGTTAGAAGTTGCATCCAAATACCAGTTCATACCTAAAGTTTTAACTCTGTCTGATGGCTCAGTAAGACCATTATTATCCTTTAAAATCTTTTTGTTTAAATCCTCATCATTTGAAATCCACTCTCTAAGTTCAAAGTTACCTTGTTGCATAATGTTTTGAGAGTGTTCATAGACTTCAGATAATTCAGATTTTGTTGTCGTTGAGCCTATTAGATTGTCTACGTAAAAATGTTCCTTAAGGAAGTTCAATGTTAGAGAGTTATTAAAATGGTTTAAATGATGTCTAATTGTCAATGCTAATAGGCTAGGTGAGCAATTGGCTCCAAACAACACAACATTAAATCTATAGGTTTTAAACCCTTTATTCAAATCAAATGGATCCTTGAACCATAAGAACCTAAGTTGGTTCTTATCATATTCATTTTTAAGATTTATTCTCAAAAATGCCTTTGAAATGTCACTTTGTACGGCATATTTGTCTAACCTGAACCTCAGTAAGATCTTCACAAGGTCAGAAATGAGATTAGGACCCTCAATCAAGCAATCATTCAAACTGTGTTTATCACTGTCTTTGAGGCTGCAGTTATATACTACTCTGAGTTTTGTTGTTGGGGCATCTTGTCGATAAACCCCCCTGTGGGTTAAATAATGACAACCATCTTTTTTAAAAGGGTTATTTGTTACTTCTTCAATGAAGCCTTTCTGTGGCTGTTCTTTGAAGACATCACTGTACTTTTGAATATTATTATCTTGTCTGAGTTTTTTCATTACTTTATATAAATGTCCTTTAGCTACTTTGAGATTGTCTCTTAAAGTTGGACAATTTATTTTCCAAGGTAACTCAACAAAATAACTATTGTCTTTGCACTGAATGGTGTCTTCAAATCTTTCTACCATTAACTGATCTTCTGAAGTTTGATTGGTGTCATGTATACCCACAGATTCTAGCAACCATAAAGTTTGAATTGCCTCATCCAAAGTTTCATTTGATAATGATGAATTAATGTTCTCAGTTGAGATAATATTATTCAAAGTGTTGCTATTCTTACAGGTGTTATGTAGGACTGAGTTGAGGCACATAGTATTTGTTGGTCATGAGCTGTTTTGGTTTAGGTCTAGGTTGTATTCTGATAGGTCACCCAAAGGGGCTATCCCTGATGGAGTCTGAATAGCTATACCATTACCTATCTCTACTATGCCCTTATGAATAAGATTAATATAATCTGCCCCTATTAGCATTTCAATGTTAGCTACTGTATTGTTAGTGATATGTCTATCAGCTATTTTGTAGTGTTTTCCCAAATGATTTATGGTTTGTTCTAGTTTGGGTATAACCAGTTTGTTTTGTCCTACTTTAGAAATAATAACTGCTTCAATTTTCTTGAATTTACTTTCTAAATGTAGTTCCAGGTCAATTGTCTTATAGCTATTTTTGTCCGAGTTATCCTTAACAAAGGATGCAATATTGAGGTTTTGTTCATTCGGGTTTGGTGTCAAACCCAATTTATTAACTACATTTTTTGAAACAAATGTTTGTTGAGAACAACAGTCTATAAGACATCTCACTGGAGTGGTACTACCCTCACTATTCACTAAGTCCAAAGTAATAGTTGGTAAAAGAATCTCAGTGTTTCTTGTTACATTGTTTGAACAAGCAGAATGTCCCATGAAAGTGGCATTTTCTTGATTACCTTTGTTTGGGGGAGGTATCTTTTGAGTTTGAGTACTATTGTTTGGACACTTTGGTGAATCACACATTGATGAGACATGTCGTAAACTTTACAAAACTTACACTTGAATCTTAACCTAGATTTACAGTCTTTCTTATAATGTCCCTGGCCAGTACACTTTTTACACAGGTTCAACTGTTCACATCTTTTAGCCCTTTGGTTAAAGTCTGAATATTTGTCACACCCAGTACTACTGTGTTCATTACTTGCACAAAATTTGCAATGTGGTGTGTAAGTTGAGGCAGCAGTTACATTAAAGTTCTGTAATGTAGGTGTTCGTGTATTATAGTTGGTCACATTTGATTCTACAGTATCAAGTTTTGTCTGTTTGGCTGTAGCTAGTTGGTCTCTGGGAACAGTCTTTGGTTTATCCATAGTCTGGGTCTTATGTGTTGGAAAATCTCTCAATTTGTAATTAGTTAGGATATTGGGGAAGTGTTTTCTTATTTGTTCTAAATTAGGATAATTTTCTCCCGTCTTTAGAATTAAAATATCTTTAACCCTCGAAGGAAGCACCTAAGTACTATGCTTTGTATAATCCAAGATGAAGCTTTAATATCTATCTCATTGCTAACCAGTTGTCCTATAATAGCTTCTAATTTTGTATAAAAAATTTCCATATCACTATGGTTATCTTTTATGGGTGCAAATTCAAAAATTTGTTGAGATAATTCATATACAATCAAATCTTTATTAATGTAATTACGTTTTAAAAGATCAATAGCTACTTCATATGAATCCCCTACGGCTGGTAAATAGGCTATTAGGTTATAGGCTGGGCCTTTAAGGAACTAGTTAAGTAACTAAACTTTTCAACAGTTGAAATATAAGGTTTATTACCTATTAAATTCTCAAATTTGTCAATGAAAGATGGGAATTGTACCGTGTCCCCTTCAAATGTTGGTACTAGCAAAATGGGTAACTGAGCCCTCAATTCTTGTGACTCAGGATTTAGCATGCCACTTAAATTTTGTTGAAGGTTAGCCCTACTTTGATTAAAATCAGAATTAGGTTTTTTTGGTGTTAAGTCAGTCAAACGAGACCGTAGTCTCCTTATTTGCTGTTCAATTGAGCTTACCTGATCATCATCATCAGCGTAAAGGTCTATCAATTGTTCTTCAGCATTTCGGATTCAACTAACTCTGAAATACTCTCATTAATGGCTATTATTTCCTTCTTTTTAATTTCCAATTTAATAATTACACTCTCTAAATTTTCCTTACCTGGTTGTGTAATATTGTTAAAAGTGTTCACAGCCTTTGTAACAGCTCCCAACTTTGCCCCCCTTTTCTTTTTTAACTTTTTCAATTCCGCACTGTCCATGTCTAAGTCAAAATTGTTTAACTGGGGATCGTAATGAAATAGAGGACAAGAAGAAATTACCAGAGAAGAGAGAGCACAGACAAAACAGTCGAGTTTAAATTTGGTTTAATCCCCCCAAGTACTTATGTCACTCAGGTCTAAGCTTATAAGAGAATGAGACTCCTTAAATGTAAATGTTTCCTAGTTAGGCCCTAGGTTGTAGACCTAATTAGGCTTGATTAGCTTAGGCTTAGGCTTAGGCTAGACCATTTAGCCTAATTCTGCAATTTTGTTAAGTAAGGTTAAGGTTTGTAAATTCCCCACACACGGACCACCAATGCGAAAAATGCTCTGTATGAATTGGTCCACAATTAACCCACCCCTTATATCTCCAGTCTAACT
Organism: Bathynomus jamesi; assembly: GCA_023014485.1. Classification (NCBI taxonomy): domain Eukaryota; kingdom Metazoa; phylum Arthropoda; class Malacostraca; order Isopoda; family Cirolanidae; genus Bathynomus; species Bathynomus jamesi. The sequence continues at coordinate 314,831 of JAJOZX010001922.1, read as the reverse complement.
ATAGAGTAGATCAAGTCTAGCCTAGAGGGGTCAGCCTAGAGATTCCGGAAATGGTCCAGAGCGGGCAGATAAATTGAGGTCCACAGTAGGATTCCTCACAAGATTAGGTTAGGGCAATCTACCTTCACCTTTGTTAAGCTATGAGTTGATGCTGGGTCTTAGGCCACAATGTAGGCCTAACTTGTCTGACCCAGCTTAATTTAATGTGATTAACTTACTGGTGTAAAAACTCAATCAGTCACTTACTTTTAGTTATTGGAGTCTCTCCCTTCTCCGGTTGTGTAATTGTCGAGCGTACTTGCTGGTACGTCCTCTCGCCCCGTTCTTCGTTTTCGTTCTCCCTTTGTTCTCCTCTACGCGGGGCTTCTTGCACCAGCGTTGTCTTGGTTTTTTCCTCGGTTGGTTGAGCGGTAATGTATCTATTACCGAGCACGCTCCTCCCACACAGTATATAAATACTAGTGTGGAGAATAACTCTGGTGAGCAACCAATTGGTTTCATCCACCCAGTTATTGACATAAAAGGAATTTAATAATTGTGAGATTAACTACCTACCTACTCAGTGAACCATTTTCGTTACCTCCCAACTACCCACTCATCAGTTTTCTATACAATTATAAATTATAATGTTATTATCACTGGGTCTGGGTTACTGGGTATGTGTGGTGTTTCACCACCATAATTCCATAACACCACCACCATAACAAAGTGCTGTGAATAATGTGTTATCTAACTTAGGTGTGTATACTAATGAGTAATGCTCTTGTTCTTTCTATTAGAAATGCCTGGAGCAGAATCGCCTCCTGAGGATGAGTCTCTGTCCACCGACCCTGCTAACTGGCCTTCAGTTCTGACTGAGAGAATTCGGACACAACTGGTTTCCAGGGGACCAAGTCAAGTACCATCTGACTTTGTATTCCCTAGAAACGACAGTGACGGAAGAAGTTTCCACCATCAATACTTCAGGAAGTCATTGGTTAGTGGGGAAAATATAACCAGAAGTTGGTTGGTCTATTCCTTAAAAAACAACAGCCTTTTCTGTTTCTGTTGTACATTATTTTCCAAGAGGAAAATAAATTTAACAAGTTTGGGACTCTCGGACTGGAAGCATGCAAGCTCATTGCTCACATCACATGACAACAGTTCAGAACACCTAAATTCTATGAAAATCTGGAAAGAACTGGCAGTGAGGATGAGAAAGGGGGAGACCATTGACAAGCAGGAGATGGCACTTCTGGAGGCTGAGAAGTTGAGATGGAGAGCGGTGCTGACACGTCTCACTGCTATTGTGCATTCTCTGGCAGTTAGGAATTTGGCACTAAGGGGACATACAGAAAAATTGTTCTCACCATCAAATGGCAATTTTCTGAAAGAAGTTGAACTGATGGCACAATTTGATCCTATAATGCAAGAGCACATTAACCGTGTCCAAAAAGGGACCTCCAGTCACACCAGCTACCTCGGCCACCACATACAAAACGAACTCATTGATTTGTCGAGCAGCAAGACCATTTCAGCAATGGTGAGCGACATCAAACAATCAAAGTTTTTTTCAATAATTCTAGATTGCACTCCAGATATCAGCCACACTGAACAGTTGTCAGTTGTGATTCGGGTTGTGTCACTGGAGGGGAAGCCCCATATAAAGGAACATTTCATGGGGTTTTTGGAGGCAGAGGAGTCCACTGGTCAACATTTGGCATCTCTGATTCTGAAGAGACTGGAGGAGCTAAAAGTTCCTTTCATGGACTGTAGAGGACAATCATACGACAACGGGGCCAACATGAGGGGAAAAAACAAGGGTGTTCAATCCAGGCTCCTAGAAATTAATCCCAGAGCTCTGTTTGTTCCATGTGGGGCTCATTCTCTGAATTTGCTTGTGGCCGATGCTGCTAAGGGATCTATTGATGCCACAAGTTACTTTGGCATCTTGCAGAAGCTTTACAACTTGTTTTCAGCCTCCACACAACGATGGGCCATTTTGAAAAAACATGTGAACATCACATTGAAGATGTGGTCTGATACAAGGTGGGAAAGCAAGATCAAGAGTGTGGAGCCCCTGAGATATCAGGCAGCTGCAGTGAGAGATGCACTGATCGAGGTGAGGGACCACACCAAAGACTCTGTAATAAAGGTCGAGGCTCAATCTCTGTCAGAGGAGGTTGGGTCATACCGCTTCGCCATTTGTTCAGTGGTGTGGCATGACCTGTTGTGCCAAATTCAGCATGTGAGCAAGCAGATGCAGTCTCCTAGCATGCACGTTGATGTTGCAGTAAATCTCCTAAAAAAAACAGAGAGAGGTCTCCGCAATTACAGGGCAACAGGTTTTGT